>OY743185.1:19685634-19999171 GCA_963555705.1 Ligustrum vulgare
TGAGAGGGTGGCATGAGTCTGAGGAAAGAGAGAGAATGGGCATCGATTGGGAGGCGGCGACGAGAGGGAGAGAGCGGCAGAAGCAGCAGGGAGCGTTCAAGAGAGAGGCGGGTCGTTAGTGGTGGTGGCGGCACGCGGATTGAGTGAAAAGAGAGAGTTAAAGAGAGAAAGTGAGACATCGCGGCGCTTGTGTTAACCTAAAATGGTTAACTAATATGCTTCGGTTCCTTTATTGAAACCGATGCATATTATTAGATATATGTATATGTGTCGGTTTTTTAACTCATATACTCAAATTTTTTGACGCATTTGGTCAAATCATTCAATATGCCTCGGTTTTTAGTAAGGAACCGACGCATATTGTCATCATATATTTACAAAATTGCCACCGCTATTTTTATAGGCGTCGATTTTTCCAAAAACTGCCTAATTTGTACTAGTGTACTATCTCCTCCTCGGCAATTACTTTCTCCTCGTCCGCAATTGTCTTTTCAATTTTCTGTGCAAAACAAAATGATTTATATTATAATGAATCCTAAAAGATGTTATCTTAATTTTTTAGTATACATTATATATTAGCATTTTAGATAATTCCTCATTCTCACATACCCCTTATCAACCGTATCAATAGCATCTTCCAGACAGAAAAAAGGGTAGCGATCAGATTATGATATCTAAAGAAAGGATATTCATCCTAAGACATAAAAATCCATGATTGAACTTCACAATATGTGGTAAAAATGGAGAATATGGCAAATTTTATAAGATGAAGTGTTTTCCATAAGAAATAATGTGTATTATGTACTCCAAAAACATATATTCACAACATAAAGAGTCATACTCATGATTATTATAGAAGACTAAGAAGTTCTAAAGGTCAAGTCATGAAATAGTTTTCATGTTAATGGACCGTAACCAATTGATAATACGCTAATTAAATTTCGGTTCGATAATTGGTTATTTTGAAAGTACAACAACAATATCTTTTACGTCGAATGAATAACTTTTATTCTCCACTTGGATCATCAGTCATTCCATTCCTTGGCTCACTTCTCCAGATTTCCTTCAGTTTTGTAGACTGTCCCGAATATTAATTAATCAGGATGGGGGCTTTTTGAGGTAGAATTTTGAGCAGATATCTACTGCTTGAACTAGTTATTTAGAGAAAGTCAAATATATAGGTCGACTCTTGGATGCGCCAGCCAAATCAATGAACTTAAGTCACTCCTAATTTCCCATAGTTTATTCCTGTTATCAACTATAAAATCCCATTGCAACATCATAACAGAGGTGGGTTTATATTAAATTCTGTTAACAAGTGTACTTAGAAATAAGAAAACTAGCTCCAATTATCCAACATTGCACCACTTTTGCCTTATTTCATTCTCAAATCAGTCGTACAACTCACAATCTTGCACATCTAATCCGATTTCAACACACGGTTCCTAAATAGTGTTGCTCTAACAATCTAAAAAAAAAAAAAAAAATCTTCGCTAGTTTTCAAAATTACTATAATCTTTATACATTTCCTGCCGATTTACATATCACTAGTACAATTTCAGTCATTTGTGTCGATTGTAAAAAATAATACGCGTCGGTTGTGAAATTGACGCATTTGGCACAGACGTACATGGTAAAGGAAATATGCGTCGGTTGTATAAAAAATCGATGCATACAGTACAAAAAAAAATTATAATATGCGTTGGTTGTACTGTACAACTGACGCATATTATAATTCTTTTTAATCCAAAAATCTTTTTTATTATTTTATATTTGATCTCATCATCAAACATAACTATCAATAACCAACAATTAATCAACATAAATGCGTAATAAAATTATATAAGTCAATTTACATTAATATTAATGATAGTTATTACAAACTTTCACATATATATTAACATAAAAAATGAAAATTTACATATAAGATTCATAGAAGTATTTAGCCCAAAAATTTCTAATCTTGTCCATCTACTCCATTGAGTAAGAATCTTGATAAAATGCCTACAAATAGTTAAGATAAATTATTAACTATTTCTTAATAACTAATAAATCTATTATTAAACAATTTGTAGTATTCAATATTTATAATACCTTATCTAAAGAAGTCAATTGAAAATATTGTGTTACTATCTTATACATATTTCTCATAACATAATAGCTACATTCAGAACCTCCGGGTTGTTGAGGACACTGAAATTTTCACTTTAAAACTGTTAGTAATATATATATATATATATAGAGAGAGAGAGAGAGAGAGAGAGAGAGAGAGAGAGAGAGAGAGAGATAACTAATTTACCACAATTTGTTTTCAATTTACATTGCTTACACTCCTCTTGCCATTATATATCCAAAATATTTTAAGAGCCCTAAAATTATAAATATGAATGATTATAACATTTATACAGAAATTTTGGTAGAATCTCCTCTATGAATTGAACATAACCAACCTGTTGAGGACCCTGAAATTAAAAACTATTTTAACTTATAAATAATCACAATACAAACACATCAATTTCACTTCAAACTCGATAACAATTATTCTACAGAAACTATCAAAACTTATCCACCACATACTAAACAAAAAAACATGATCAAAGAAATATACAAATACTTACGTATTCAATGCTGGTCTGATTTGTATTTTATGCTTATTTGACCTCGCTGAATCCAAGAAGTGCACAGTGTTGGATTGAGAAAAAATCACAAGCAACCTCCAATGATTCCTACGTATTATGAACGTATATTTGTGACGCAATTTGTGACGGACGTATAAATCCAACCGACTTGACGCCAAGTTCCTCACACAACTCATGTAGGTACCTAAAAATATTAAATCAATAAATAAATGAATGATGAAAATCTAAATGGAATTTATAAATTTGTGTTAAGCAATCTTACATAATGTGTATTTGCAGGATAGATATATTCAACCACTCCATTTTAAGCAAGTGGCGATGTCGTCGATTGTAACGTAAATATCTGTGTCGTCCGTATGATGAAACACATTTGCGTCTAAAGGTACAGTAAAAAGGTCAATACCAAAGGTGTTCCAATGAACGCTTGTGCAACCTTTTACAATCATCACCCAGATGTTGTAACATTGCATCATCAACAAGCTGAGATTGTTCGGTAGATGACATTTTAGAACTTTTGGCATTTTTTGTTTATTGACTTTTTTTTTGCCTTTTTCGGTGACTCTTCATGCATTTAGAAAATTGTTATCATCATAACTCGTCTCATATAAATATCAAAGTAAACAATTTTGAAATAAACTTTTATATAACTAAAAATTATTACATCTCCTAACATAACCAGATGTTGAGGCCATTGATTAAACTTCCAATAGCTTCCCCCACCGTGGTGTGATATTGAGATGACACTAGAAGAGGATATGCTTATGCACCACGTACAACATCATCAATCGTCACTCTAATATGATCTATCAAGAGTGGTTGACGGTGCACCACAGTATCAGGTCCAGAAGGGAACACTGTCCCTCTCACTACTATATGAAGCTCATTATCACAACTTACAGCTAGATGGTACGGTATCAGTTTATATTGTTCAACAACTTTACTGCAAATTACGTAAAAAAAAAAAAAATACAGTTTTATGATGGCATGTCTAACATGTTTTACGAGTATGCCACTAATTGCAACGGGTAACAAGTGTTGAGTTAAGACATGACAATCATGAGACTTCATATAAACCAATTTTAGGTCCTTCATCGACAAAAGACTTTTGATGTTTGAAGAGTATCCAAATGGAACCTTAAAACCATTTAAGCACTCACAAAAGCTTGTTTTCTCTTTTCTAGACAAAGTATAACAAGTTGGGGGTAAAAATGTATACTTTTCCACCTCTTGAGGTGCTAACTTATCCCATATCCTCATTTCTACCATGTATTTTCTGACATTGATACCATCTTTCATCTTTCCTTGAATGTTCAATAATGTCTCGATGATACTATCACATACATTTTTCTCCACATACATTACATCAAGACAACGCCTTACTTGTAAATGTTTTCAGTACTGTAGATCCCAAAATATGGATCTCTTCTTCCAAAGACTCTTCTGAGGAGTTTTAAAAGGTTTGCCAAACATGATATCAATATTTTTAACTCTACCATAAATCTCATATCCTGTTAACGGCAAGCTGGAAAATCGAGTCTCGATTTTTCCATTGAAGACATTTTTCTTCTTTCGATAAGGGTGGTCAACAGGGAGAAAAATTTAATGACTCATAAACACATTTTTCTTACAGTTTTTCAATCAAAGATCAAATGTGTCTTCCTCACAAATGGGACATGTTTTAACGCATTTGTTAGTATAACCCGACAAGTAACCATAAGCTGAAAAATTATTTATGGTGCAAAATATCATAGCACGTAAGGTGAAATTCATCTGGCTATGTGCATGAAACACCGAAACACCTTCATTCCACAACAGTCTTAAATCTTCAATTAATGGCGCAAGGTAAACATCTATGTCATTTCCCGGTTGTTTAGGCCCTGATATTAGCAATGACAACATAATGTACTTGCGCTTCATACATAACCAATGGGGAATATTGTAAATCACCAAAAGAACTGACCAAGTGCTATGTCGACTACTCATGTTACCATGCAGATTCATCCCATCTGTGCATAGTCCAAGCCTAAGATTCTTATGTTCACCACCAAATTCGAGAAACATCCTATTAATGTTCCTCCATTGAGGAGAATCGGCCGTGTGTCTTAGTTTTCCATCTTCTTTCCTCCCTTCAGCATGCCACCGCATGTTCATAACATCTTTTGCATTAACAAACAAGCGTTTAAATCTTGGTATTACGGGTAGGTACCATAAACCTTTGCTGGAGAGCCTTTCTTATCCTCACAATTATCATATTCGTGCTTTCGATTATACCTCGATGCCCCACACTTTGGACATAGATGCAAGTCCTTATACTCATTCCGGTACAATACACAATCATTTGGACATGCATGTATCCTCTCGATCTCCATACCCATCGGGCACAACATTTTCTTTGCCTCATAAATTGAATTAGGAATCTCATTATCCTCCGGAAGCATCTCTCATAAAAGTTCCAATAATTCCGTGAAACTCCTATTACTCCATCTATTCTTTACTTTCAAGTTATACAATTTGAACACAACAGACAATTTTGTGAATTTATTACAACTATCAAACAAAGGCTTTTCAAAATCATTGAACAGGTTATGGAATATTTGGGGTTGTTCAATGAAATCTTGTTTATATCACGCATCATTTCATCTATCAGATCATTATTTACATCATTGTGGTCATTCTCCACATTAATCTCATCATTATTGCTCAAATTATCACCCGCGTTCATCTTAGAAAGTATACTCTCACCATGCTATATCCATTGTGTATAACCCTCCTTAAACCCACGACAAATCAAATGGCTCTTCACTTGCTTAGAACTACGAAACTTTCTCAAATTCTTACAATCACAGCAAGGACATAAAATCATTCTTCCCCCTTTTTTATTTTGTTTTCCTCAGCACATTTTATAAATTCTTCAACTTCTTTCACATAGTGTATTACGTCTCCCATACATCCAACTTCGGTCCATATCTAATGACCTATATATATCAAGATATTCACAATGTATTAAAACAAATGAAATCATCTTAAATTATAAATTTTATTTTTTATTTATAAAATCCTACTAAAATTTTAGACAGAATCTCCTCTATAAATTGGACTTAGCCAATCTGTATGAGAAATCAAAATGTCACAATAAAATCAAAACATTCAACCTCAACATATCTAAAACTCAACCGCAACTCCAGTCAAACTCTAACATCATCAACTACTCCAAAATTAATCCGACATCAATTTCCAACTCCTCCACATCAAAAGTCTATAATAAAATGTATATGCTATAAAAAAAAATAACATTCTAAAATTTCAAGAAAACTACAACAATTCAAAAATTACAATATATAAATCTACTAACTCAAAATCAACAATCAAATTTAACATTCAAACTAAACTAATAAAAAGTTCATTTAAACCAATTAACACATAAATTCAATCATATATATATATAAACATATATGTGATAAATTAATATACCACAAACATACATACATATACATAAAATACACACACACACACAAATATATATAAACAAAATACATATACAATACATTATATATATATATATATACCTTACACAAATGTGGGTGCGGCAGCGGCAGTGGGCAGGGGCGGGGCGCGATCCTAGAGATCTAGAGAGAGAGAGGGAGGAGCCGCGGTTTTTTTGATGTGGTGGTAGTGTGGGGTTTGAATGTGGTGGTAGTATGGTTGTGTGTGTGGTGGTGGGAACAGTGTTAGTGGTGGTGGCCGCGAAATAGGGGAAGAGTAAAGAAGAAGGTGCATTTTTTTTTTGTATGAGGAAAGAGAGAAGAAATGGGCACTCGCGGCGCGCAGATGCCCTAAGAAGAAGAGGAACATTCGTCGATTCCTCCTTAGGAACCGACGCATATAGTAAAATTATGTTTATGCATAGGAACCAACGCATATAATACATATTATGTGTCGGCTTCTTATTAGAAGCCCGGCGCAAACATTTAAATCAACTATTTGCATCAGGAACCGATATATATGATCCAAACATATTTACAAAAATGTCATCGCTATTTCTTTTGGTTTTCGCAAAAAACGACGTAAATTACTTAATTTTTTTGTCTAATTTGTAGTGTGTTTTAATACCTAAATCAACTTGATACTTTAGAAAATATTTATCGGTAATCATATACATTATGAAACCTCATTTATTTTCTGAATCTTCTTCGTAATGGTTTCCTTGTAGCCGATGTTGGCCTCCTCCATAATTTCTACAACACATTTAGAAATTAACAATAAAATTAAAATAAAAAACAAAAACAAAATACTAAGCAGAAGAGTTAACCGGTGAAATGGAAATAAAAACATGGAAAGGAAGATGTCGAACGTGGGGGGTATATATATAGTAGTGGCGGGATCTTATTGCTATTTTTTACTTGCAGGCTTTGCCCTCAATAATAAGTGTCCACAAACCATTAAACTTAATTTTTTTGGAAAAAAATAAGTATTAAGAGGTAACCGAAATTTCCATCTACTTACAAACAGACCATTAAACTTAATTTATTTGGAAAAAAAATCTCACAGGGTAGACATCCTTATTTATTTATTTTGTTTTTTGTTTTAATTCCACTATAAGTTAAAAAGTGTGGGCGTCGGGTGGTTCAGTTCGGGTATCTCAAGAACCGGAAGTTAACCATATTTTTCGATTCTTATAAAATGGAATCATTTGGTTCCATTGAATCGTAAGAACTAAACATTTTATGCGTCGGCTTCTGATTAGAAGCCCGACGCAAATGTTTAAATCAAATATTTACGTCGCTTCCTAGTTAGGAACCGACGCATATGATCCAAACATATTTACAAAAATGTCACCGCTATTTTATTATGCGTTGGTTTTTGCAAAAAAAACAACGTAAACTACTTAATTTTTTGGTCTAATTTGTACTAGGGTATTTTAATACCTAAATCAACTTGATACTTCAGAAACTATTTATCGAGAATCACATACATTATCAAACCTCATTTTTTCTGAATTATCTTCGTAATAGTTTCCTTGTAGCCGATGTTGGCCTCCTCCATAATTGTTGCGACACATATAGAAATTAATAATAAAGTTAAAAGCAAAAACAAAATACTAAGCAGAAGAGTTAACCGGTGAAATGGAAATAAAAACTTGGAAAGGAAGATGTCGAACATGGGGGGTATATATTGTAGTGGTGGGATCTTATTGCTATTTGTTACTTGAAGGCTTTGCCCCCAATAATAAGTGTCCACGTTGAACTGATATCAAAGAGAAGATTTTGTATTAAGAGGTAATCGAAATTTCAGTGTACTTACAAACAGACCATTAAACTTAATTTTTTTGGAAAAAGATCTCACAGGGTGGATGTCATTATTTATTTATTTATTTTATTTTTTGCTTTAAACTATAAGTTAAAAAGGGTGCGCGTCGGGACTCGGGAGGTTCGGTTCGGGTATCTCAAGAATCGAAACCGAACTATACTTTTCAGTTCTTGTAAATTGGAACCATTTGGTTCCAATGAATCGTAAGAGCCAAACATTATATGCGTCGGCTTCTGATTAGAAGCTCGACACAAATGTTTAAATCAACTATTTGCGTTAGTTTCTAGTTAGGAACCGACGCATATGATTCAAACATATTTACAAAAATGCCACCGCTATTTTATTATGCGTTGGTTTTCACAAAACAGACTTAAATTACTTAATTTTTTGGTCTAATTTTTACTAGTGTATTTTAATACCTAAATCAACTTGATACTTCAGAAACTATTTATCAGGAATCATATACATTATCAAACCTCATTTATTTTATGAATTTTCTTTGTAATGGTTTCCTTGTAGCCGATGTTGGCCTCCTCCATAATTGTTACGACACATTTAGAAATTAATAACACAGTTAAAAGCAAAAACAAAATACTAAGTAGAAGAGTTAACCGGCGAAATAAAAATAAAAACTTGGAAAGGAAGATGTCGAACATGGGGGGGTATATTTTGTAGTGGTGGGATTTAATTTCTATTTGTTACTTGCAGGCTTTGCCCCCAATAATAAGTGTCCACATTGAACTGATATCAAAGGGAAGATTTTGTACTAAAAGGTAATCGAAATTTCAATCTACTTACAAACAGACCATTAAACTAATTTTTTTGGAAAACAATCTCACTAGGTGGACGTCCTTATTTATTTATTTATTTTGTTTTTTGTTTTAATTCGTTAAAAAGGGTGGGCATCGGGTGGTTCGGTTCGAGTATCTCAAGAATTGGAATCGAACCATACTTTTCGGTTCTTGTAAAATGGAACCATTCGATTCCATTGAATCGTAGGAACCAAATATTATATGCGTCGGCTTCTGATTAGAAGCCCGACGCAAATATTTAAATCAACTATTTGCGTCGCCGAAGCATATGGCCCAAACATATTTACAAAAATTCCACCGCTATATTATTATGCGTTGATTTTCTCAATAAACGACGTAAACTACTTAATTTTTTGGTCTAATTTGTACTAGTTTATTTTAATAACTAAATCAACTTGATACTTCAGAAACTATTTATCGGGAATCATATACATTATCAAACCTTATTTTTTTCTGGATTATCTTTGTAATGGTTTCCTTGAAGCCGATTTGGCCTCCTCCATAATTGCTGCAACACATTTAGAAATTAATAATAAAGTTAAAAGCTAAAACAAAATACTAAGCAGAAGAGTTAACCGCTGAAATGGAAATAAAAACTTGGAAAGGAAGATGTCGAACGTGGGGGGTATATATAGTAGTGGTGGGATCTTATTGCAATTTTTTACTTGCAGGCTTTGCCCCCAATAATAACTGTCCACGTTGAACTGATATCAAAGAGAAGATTTTGTATTAAGAGGTAACCGAAATTTCAATGTACTTACAAACAGACCATTAAACTTAATTTTTTTGGAAAAATATCTTACGGGGTGGACGTCCTTATTTATTTATTTTGTTTTTTGTTTTAATTCCACTATAGGTTAAAAAGGGTGGGCTCGGTTCGGTTCGGTTCGGGTGTTTCAAGAACCGGAACCAAACAATACTTTTCGGTTCTTGTAAAATGGAACCATTCAGTTCCATTGAATCGTAAGAACCAAACATTATATGCGTCGACTTCTGATTAGAAGCCTGATGCAAATGTTTAAATCAACTATTTGTGTTGTTTCCTAGTTAGGAACCGACGCATATGGTCCAAACATATTTACAAAAATGCCACCACTATTTTATTATACGGTGGTTTTCTCAAAAAAAAAAAAAACAACGTAAACTACTTAATTCTTTTGTTTAATTTGTACTAGTGTATTTTAATACCTAAATCAACTTGATACTTCAGAAACTATTTATCAGGAATCATATACATTATCAAACCTCATTTTTTTTTGAACTATCTTCGTAATGGTTTCCTTGTAGCCGATGTGGGCCTCCTCCATAATTTATGTGACACATTTAGAAATTAATAATAAAGTTAAAAGCAAAAACAAAATACTAAGCAGAAGAGTTAACCAGTGAAATGGAAATAAAAACTTGGAAAGGAAGATGTCGAACGCGTGGGGTATATATAGTAGTGATTAGATCTTATTTCTATTTGTTACTTGCAGGCTTTGCCCCCAGTAACAAGTGTCCACGTTGAACTGATATCAAAGAGAATATTTTGTATTAAGAGGTAACCAAAATTTCAATGTACTTACAAACAGACCATTAAACTTACTTTTTTTTGGAAAAAAATCTCACAGGATGGACATCCTTATTTATTTAGTTTTTTTGTTTTAATTCCACTATAAGTTAAAAAGGGTGGGCGTCGGGTGGTTCGGTTCAGGTATCTCAAGAATCGGAGTCGAACTATACATTTCGGTTCTTGTAAAATGGAACCATTCGATTCCATTGAAACGTAAGAATCAAACATTATATGCATCGGCTTCTGATTAGAAGTCCGACGCAAATGTTTAAATCGACTATTTGCTTCGGTTCCTAGACGCATATGGTCCAAACATATTTACAAAAATGTCACAGCTATATTATTATGGATTGGTTTTCACAAAAACCGACGTAAACTACTTATTTTTTTGGTCTAATTTGTACTAGTGTATTTTAATACCTAAAACAACTTGATACTTCAGAAACTATTTATCGGGAATCATATACATTATCAAACCTCATTTTTTTCTGAATTATCTTAGTAATGGTTTCCTTGTAGCCGATGTTGGCCTCCTCCATAATTGCTGCAACACATTTAAAAATTAATAATAAAGTTAAAAGCTAAAACAAAATACTAAGCAGAAGAGTTAACCGGTGAAATGGAAATAAAAACTTGGAAAGGAAGATGTCGAACGTGGGGGGGGGGGGTATATATAGTAGTGGTGGGATCTTATTGCTATTTGTTACTTGCAGGCTGTGCCCCCAATAATAAGTGTCCACGTTGAACTGATATCAAAGATAAGATTTTGTATTAAGAGGTAACTGAAATTTCAATGTACTTACAAACAGGCCATTAAACTTAAGTTTTTTTGGGAAAAAAATCTCTCAGGGTGGACGTCCTTATTTATTTATTTTGTTTTTGGTTTTAATTTCACTATAAGTTAAAAAGGGTGGGCGTCAGGAGGGTTCGGTTCGGGTATCTCAAGAACCGGAATCGAACCATGTTTTTCGGTTCTTGTAAAATGAAAGCATTCTGTTCCATTGAATTAGAGATGGCAATGGGTAGGGTATGGGGCGGGTTATGAAAACCCATACCCTACCCACTAGAGATTTATAATACTCATACCCTATCCATATACCTACTTAAGAGTTGCGGGTCGGGTGCGGGTATACTTTTATACTCATTTAAAACTCGTTACGTACTTTAATTTTAATATTTTTTTTATTTTTTTTATTTTTTTTTGACATTGATAATGAAGTAAAAATATAACAACATTCATTGTCCAAAAATAAATAGACTTCAATTGTCCAAAAATAAGTAAATATCAAATAGTCTACTTGTCCAAAATTATATACTGTTAAAATTTAAATACAATAATTTTTTTGAAAAAAAGTTAATGGGTATATGAGTTGAGTATGAGTTTTTCTACAATACCCATACCCTACCCATACTCATGTCGAATTTTAAAATCTATACACATACCCTACCCACAATCCATTGGGTAGGGTAATTTTCACCCATTTGTATCGGGTACCCAACGAATTTTGGGTACGTGAGTATTATTGTAATCCCTACATTGAATCGTAAGAGCCAAACATTATATGTGTCGGCTTCTAATTAGAAGCCCGACGCAAATGTTTAAATCAACTATTTGCGTCGATTCCTAGTTAGGAACCGACGCATATGGTCCAAACATATTTACAAAAATGTCACCGCTATATTATTATGCGTTGGTTTTTGCAAAAAAGACGTAAACTACTTAATTTTCTGGTCTAATTTGTACTAATGTATTTTAATACCTAAATCAACTTGATACTTCAGAAACTATTTATCGAGAATCACATACATTATCAAACCTCATTTTTTTCTGAATTATCTTCGTAATAGTTTCCTTGTAGCCGATGTTGGCCTCCTCCATAATTGTTGCGACACATATAGAAATTAATAATAAAGTTAAAAGCAAAAACAAAATACTAAGCAGAAGAGTTAACCGGTGAAATGGAAATAAAAACTTGGAAAGGAAGATGTCGAACGTGGGGGGTATATATAGTAGTGGCGGGATCTTATTGCTATTTGTTACTTGCAGGCTTTGTCCCCAATAATAAGTATCCACGTTGAACTGATATCAAAGAGAAGATTTTGTATTAAGAGATGACCGAAATTTCAATGTACTTACAAACAGACATTAAACTTAATTTTTATGGGAGAAAAAAAATCACACAGGGTGGACGTCCTTATATATTTATTTTGTTTTTTGTTTTAATTCCACTATAAGTTAAAAAGGGTGGCGCGTCGGGTGGTTCGGTTCGGATATCTCAAGAACCGGAATTGAACCTTACCTTTCGGTTCTTATAAAATGGAACCATTATGTTCCATTGAATCGTAAGAACCAAACTTTATATACGTTGGCTTCTGATTAGAAGCCGGATGCAAATGGTTAAATCAACTATTTGCGTCGGTTCCTAGTTAGGAATCGACGCATACGGTCCAAACATATTTACCAAATGCCACTGCTATTTTATTATGCGTTGGTTTTTGCAAAAAAACGACATGAAGTACTTAATTTTTTGGTCTAATTTGTACTAGTGTATTTTAATACCTAAATCAACTTGATACTTCAGAAACTATTTATCGGGAATCATATATATTATCAAACCTAATTTATTTTCTGAATTTTCTTCGTAATGGTTTCGTTGTTGCCGATGTTGGCCTCCTCCATGATTGCTGTAACACATTTAAAAATTAATAATAAATTTAAAAGCAAAAACAAAATACTAAGCAAAAGAATTAACCAGTGAAATGGAAATAAAAACTTGGAAAGGAAGATGTCGAACGTGGGGGATATATATAGTAGTGGCAGGATCTTATTGCTATTTGTTACTTGCAGGCTTTGCCCCCAATAATAAGTGTCCACGTTGAACTGATATCAAAGAGAAGATTTTGTATTAAGAGGTAACCGGAATTTCAATGTACTTACAAATAGACAATTAAACTTAAGTTTTTTTGGAAAAAAATTCCACAGGGTAGACATCCTTATTTAGTTATTTTGTTTTGTGTTTTAATTCCACTATAAGTTAAAAAGTGTGGGCATCGGGTGGTTCGGTTCGGGTATCTCAAGAACGGGAATCGAACCATACTTTTCGGTTCTTGTAAAATGGAATCATTCGATTCCATTGAATCGTAATAACAAAACTAGAACCAAACCTTTAGGTTTTTGTTCGGTTTCTATTCTTATTTGGTTCTACAATAATAATTATTTTTTGATGGCTTATTGAGGAGTATCAAGGCCTCAGGAAGTGAGTCGATAATCTGAAATAAACTTCTATAGAAGATATCAAGACCAAGGATTCTGAAAACGCATTCGCCATGGAGAAAGAATAGGATTATCTATAAAAAAGAAGATATTCATAAACCAAAATAAGAAACAAATTGCTTGAAAGTTTTTTCGAGAATGACAAGAAGCTATTCAAATTAATTTGTATTGGTAAACTTATGGGATAAATTATGAATTTTAAATGCATTATTATTAATTATTTTATATTTGTATTTAAATATATTATTAACTCCATCGTTGACTTATTAATAAGTTAGTCTAATTCTATTTTTATTTACTAAGAATTTCATTTCAAGTGTGAAGTTAAAGGTTATAGTAAGGTAGAGACGTAACAAATTTCATAAAAAGAACTTAATCATTTATAAATTATTTAGATTTTTAATTTTAGGACAACCAATTAAAACCTTAAAAAAAAAAAAAAAAAAAAAAAATCAAATACCTGATTCTAACTTCGGTTTTTCGGTTCTAAAGGCGGAATCGAGAACCGAACCGAGGATCAATCCCGGTTCCAAAATCGATTTCCTATTTTATTTTTTCAAAAATATACGGTTTCATTTTTTATGTTCGGTTCTGGTTCGTTCGTATTGATTCCTTTTTTTTTTCCCACCCTAAAAAAATTATCAAAATTAAGGGGAGGGGATGCTAAATTTAATCGAATCACCGGTAAATGAGTTGAAACGACTCAAATTAATAGCCAGTGGACTATCGATTATTCTAGATATTGAAATCAAAATTCAAATAGATCATCTTCATTAATCCAATAACTAGTTTATAGATTTCTAGTACTTTACGTGTTAACATATGACTTGGTGGAATTTTATGAAAATGGAAAATGTTTTCCATGAAATTTCTTCCTTGGCCAATTTGATTTTGTTTTCACTTTCAACCAAACGCATCAAAATTCCTTGAATTTATTTTCCACGGAATATAAGTTCTTAACAATTTAGAGCTTGTTTGATAATGTGAGAAATTTTGATTTTTTTTTTTAATGGATGTGTGGCTTAAAAAAGTTTGAAAAGCCAAAAACTGTGAGCTTAACTAAGAATAGATGGTTGTGATTGAGTTTGAAAAGTAGAGGTAAAAAATTTTTCGTTATCAAACGGGCTCTTAATTACCTGTAACACATTTTCTTTTCACCCAATTTCATGTTTGCAATCAAAAGTACCTTATTGATTTTAAGTAAATAAATGGACTCGTCTCTAATAGATTTTTATGAGTAGTTTGACATCATATGAATTTGATTTGTCGGATGAGATTGATTGTCACTTTTGTAATAAACTTTTATACGAGTTGTTTTATTTAGGGTAAATTTATTATTTTTGAGTGAGATGGAAAAAAATCGTAATTAATTATTGTTTATGCAAAAAGAGCATGGAATGAGGAAGGGAGTTCGAGACTAAAGTATTGTAGATGTGAGTGACAATTGATTTGTAGATGTGAGTGACAATTTAGTTATTTAAAATGAACATTTAGAATTTTTTTTATGACAAGTTAAATAATTTGCAAATTGAGGGATTTTCATTTCCGAGTTTTGGAGATATTTTAAGAAGAAAATTTTTAAGATTCATATTTTCAGATATTATAAGATAATTTTTATTGACTAAACTGTTGGATATTGGTTAATAAATCGAGAATTGAAAATCGATTAAAGTGACTTCGTGTCGACTTCGGCTAAATACTCAAAAGCTCGGCTCAATCTGTTTAGGCAAAATTGTTTGTCACTTCGCCGCTTCGGGACGCACAAACGGGGATCGACCTTTTCGTAAATGTGCATTGTTTGGAAATGGTGCATGGTTTGGACCTCAACCATTTCGTCAACACCTTTTCATGGTCTATAAATAGGACCCTTTGGGTGTCCTATTCCTCACTTTTGATATGCAAAAACATCTCTCATCCTCACTTCTCTCCTAAATCAAAATCATTTCATTTATTTTGATTTTCCTTCATTGCATCCTTTGGAGTACATAAGCCTATATTTGGTTCGTTGTACTTATGTTTTGGAGTACTACAAACACAAGTGAAACCGTTGTATCTTGGGAGTCGATTGCCGAAATCCGTAGGCACCGTTGCGGGGCAAATTCGACTTAAGGACAAAGAGTCCAACTCTTACCTCGACTTTGTCCCTTCTTCTCTTATTCTTTTTGTTTGTATTTTTGTTTGTCGTTACTCTGTCCAATATTCGGCAAGGATTTACAAAACCATCATTATATTTATTTGACGTCACTATTCACAAAATCCACCCAACATAAACAAAATAAATAAGACATAAAAATATAATCTTTTGTGTTTTATGATAACTTGCAAAGCGAGTTTAGAAAAATTAGTGTTCTTAAATTGTACAATTCATTCGCTACCCTTTAGCCTAAAAGAATGTGAACGATTAGAAAAAAAGACGCAAAATGGGTAAGTAATAGCATTGAAAAACATGTTTTAATTATTTTGAGAAAAAATAGAAAAAGAAATAGAACCGTGGTGTAGGCTACCACACATTGGATAGGCTTGGCAATTGCCTCCGTAACATTTTGTAAATTTTTATAATTTTTATCCTCCACGTGAAAATCTTGAATTTACTATTATTTAAATTAAAATTTTAATTTGTTGACAAATCTCATGAACTTTCTTATATATTGGAGTCAACGTCAAAGCCTTTCAAAGAGTTCTGAAGACAAATGTTTACCACAAATGTAAACCACTTTATCCCTTTATTTTGATTATTCAAAAAGTGATTACTTTGTGATAAATATATTAACAACACACTTTTTATTAATCACACCACATCTATATATTATATAAAAGCAAGTAAGTCCTGCAAAAGATTCCCGCTCAAAGTTTCCCGCCTATCTACCAAAAATTAAAAAAAATCTTTTCTTTTATATAAAAGTAAGAGAGTTGATAAAAGAAATCCCGCTCAAAATTTGGCTTAAATTCTCGCCCATGTGAAGTTTGCTGGAGAAGAGTTAAAGTATGACCAATTTAAAAATCAGATTTGACTGAAATTTGAAATTTGAACTTCATAAAATAAAAGCCAAAATCAAAAGAAAAGTGCTCTGACTTACCCCACTCTCCCTCTTTCTCTCTCTCCTTTGTTCAAAATTTTCCTCCGTCCAAATATCTCACCACGAAAACACGCTCTCTCTCTCTCCTCTGTCCAAAATTTTCGCGAAGCTTTTCCGATGAGTTTCCAGCCATCTTGGACCGAGACGCTCATCCCACTTCTCTATGCATCCCAGAACCAATAAGCAGGAGGAAAACCCTTCATTTCAGTCCGCAGCCGCTCCGCCTGTCCGCAGGTAAGTTCTCGCCTTTGTAACTCCGTCGATTTGTGTTGCAGGCTGCAGCGTTTGGACTGTGGCTCGACAGAAACTTTGCAAACTTCGCTCATCTCAGTCCGTTGCTCAAGTAGACTACATAAAAGGTTAGAATTTGAAATTATACTTTTTTTAAATATTATATATTCTTGGCAGTTGCCATAATTCTAGGAATTGGAAATAGAAAATGGGGATGATTGCTCAGTGTCTTAAGGGAGTTTACATTATCACCGTTTTCTTCTTCCAACTCTTAGATTTTCTGGGTTTTGCACGATTGATTAATTATAACTAATTCTAAAATGTGAGACCATCCTTATTTCACTTTTTCTTCACTTATCCGAGAGTTACCTGTCTAATTAGTCTCCCTTTTCAGCCCTCAAACTTCACTGTTTGAACGAAGAAGACAGCGGTCTAGATTCATACTGCTTATCAGATTCTGGCTTCTCTTCTATTGGAGATGGCTTTACAAAACTTGAGAAGTTGAGCTATTGTCGAGTAATGCAAATTCTTAAAATCGTTGGATTTACAGGTAAATATGCTGATATTTACTTGGGCTTTCCATTTGATTTGCAGAATTTTTTGTCTGTTTAATCCAACTATTGAGAAAATAATGCATAATCTCATATATGTGTCTCTGTTATGCGACTTAGAGTTGTACGAAAAATACAAGAAAATGTTTCTCATAGGCTGTGAGGTGATTAGTGTACTGCCAAATTAATGCATCAGAGTGGTCCTTGTGCTACATTCAAATTTAATCTTCAAATTTAGAACGGTGTTGCTTTCAATGGACTGCACTTTTAGATCTATCTCCCTGTCTTTGAATTCTCCTCCATAGAAATGCATATTTTTATTCAATCTAACTAGGCCTAAACCTCCTGTTAGATAAAATCAATTTCCCTCTAGATTCTCTCATTTTTTTTTATTAATGCCACTGCACATGTAAAACCTCAATATAAGTGTGAAACTTTGATTCTTATTTCTTAGGATTATAAATTTTAGTGTTCAGCTTACTATTGCATTTATTCTATGGTTAAGGTTACAAGATCATTGGCATGAATCTCATCAATTTATGCTTTACAACTCTTTTTGGATATCAATAATATATGCTTGCTGAAAATGGAATATGCTTATGAACCGTGGATGCAAAAGATAGGCCGTCTGAAACATTGGCCAACAAAGGTATATTATGGAGAAGTTATTTCTTGAAAGTTTAATAAAAGTTTGTTCTCCATGAAAGTGCTAGGTGCCAAAGAAGTGGATGCCACCAGGAAGAACCTTGGATGACCTTATGAGCCCTCGAGTTACTCATATCACTATTTTTAGGTAATAGAGAACTGCAGATGCCTTGCATTTTTTGACAATTATGTTCATCTAAGTTGGAAAAATAGTCTTGAATAACTAATGGAGTGAAAGAGGAAATTTGGCAAAACCTTAAACTTAAGCCCCTGTTTGGTTCTGAAATTTTTGAACAACTTATCCCCAAAACTCATTTCCAACAATACATTTTTATAGGAGAGTGTACAACTAGGATTACTCACTAAAAATAAAATTTGATGCATTTTTTCACTATTTCAGTTCTTGCAGGTGCGTAATTCTGTCCTTCAGATGGTTATCAATTTCTGTTTCTTTGATTTATTCAATTTTCCAAATGATCCTTTCAACTTCTTTTTATTTTTATCTGGTTTTTCTTTCTTTGACTCTATGTCAATAGATATAGATTCATTAATTCTGGTACTCCAGTAGATAAATTAGTAATTGTTGTGATCTAACATGTTAATAAATGCATATCCAAAGTTCTACCATTGACTCTTTCATTTAAAGATTCTGAGGTCAGAGAATATTGAATTTTTTATAGCTCCATATGAGGCTGATGCCCAATTAGCATACCTGTCCACCCTTAAGTCTGAAGAGGGTGGGATTGCTGCTGTAATTTTAGAGGAGAGCGATTTACTAGTGTACAGTTTTCTGACTGTAAGAACTTATATTAAATTTTGAATTATTTTTGAGTATTCCAGCTAAATGTTACTTGCATTGGTTTAAGTAGATAATTTTTAAGATGGACCAATATGGAAATGGTGAAGAGATAATCCTGGATAAAGGAGTCAACATAAGAGCATTCAGGAATACTGGACCAATATGCTTTGAGTTAACCTATAGCCTGGCCGATGATTCAGATATTTATTTTGTGGTATTCATGATAAATTTTTGGCTGATGATTTAGTATTTTGTGAATTATAGTTCTTGCACATTAGATTTTGTTCTTAAGCAGCTTTTGCATTTTCTTACACTTTCTTCTTTTGTACATGCAGCCAGTAAATATCCAGTATGAGTTTTTCTTCTATTTTATGTTATATAGGTAGTTAAATTATTTGGTGTGAATGCTAATGCTTCTGTTCCTTCCAGGGGCCCATAAGAGGATAATACATCTGCACCCATTTTTATTTTCCCACATCCTTTTGCCATTGATCTTAACTTTGGAAGGTATGTACTATATCAATATAACTCTCAATGATCATCATTTATGTGCTTCTGTTTGGTCCTTTCATTTCATCCAATTATTGTTAATCTCTTACATAGGGTTGCACCTCTTTTGGTTTATTGGCTAATTAGATTTTGATTTCCCAAAAAAGCTTTTTGTGAAGATAGAAAATTGTTAAAATGTTATTGATAGAAAATGTTTAAACTGAATAAATACAAATGAAGCTATTGTGATCAACTGCATGGTTTCACAAATCAAGTTGCTTCCAGTTTTCTAATTTATGGTAACTTTCAATTTGAATACTAACTTTATTCTGTTATCAAAGAAAACTAGAAGATTTTAATTTTACAAAGTTCCTTGACATATTAAATTAAACTGGTTTCTAACCCATATACATTTATCCAACACTAAATCTTTTTTTTATTTGCTGAACAAGAAACATAAAGGAGAGTACATGACACACAACTAGGTGGCATTTGCACAATGAAGGGGCAATTGAAGGTTGGATGCAACCTTGCCTGCATTATGAGAGCAGCCACACTAAAAGGAGAAGAAGACATATCAGGTATTCAGTCCTCCGGCTTATTATATGCTTTCCTGTAGTCAATATGGGTCTGGGAATTGTGTGAAATTTTTGAACATAGAAGGTTTATTTGTCAATGCATGTACCATAGGCCTTTCATTTTCTACGTGTGTTTCTGAGTTTAACCAGCCTAAATAAAGTTGCTTGTGTCGTAGAAAAACTAACACTGCAAAATAAAGTTGCTTGTGTTGTAGAAAAACTAATACTGCAAAGTTGGCGAAACAGCATAATGTTTGTAGCAATTTTTCAAATTCTCAAGGAAGAGGATTCACTAGATTTAATAATGGGAAGCTATCAACTTCTTGTGGATTTGAATAAGGTACTTGATCCTTTGGGTTTACAATTGTCTTAATTTTATTTCATATGAAAGGCTAAATTTAATTAATATATGCGTTTGATTCTGACAAAATGTATTTGAATGTGTAGCGATTTCCTCGAGTGTACTTGTCCAAAACAGAAAAAATCATATTCATCATCTACAAGTGTTATTTTCGAGTTAATTGTGGTTCAAGACTCAAGAGGTAACTCGTGTCTTTCCTATTTGAGGACTCTATGATTTTTGTATACCTTGCAACTCCAGTGCTGCTATATAAGAAAAATTGATTGACTTCAACTGCGTCACCATTTTCTTTTGGGTTGGACAGTTGTAGTAGTAGAAATAAAGGTTATTTACAGTCTTATCGTCATTTTAATGTTTTTTCTTTAAATTACTGGAAACGATGTACCCGCTATAAGAGAAATCTGAAGAAAACTAAAATTAAGTTTGTCTGTTTGGTTTATCATGTAACTTCGAGAAGCGATATTTTGTTCATCATCATTTGCCATTATTATGGTGTGTCGACATGCCTTTAATGAGCTAGAAGTTGCTGTTGATCTCTTTGGATAATTTTTTGAAATTTTTTTGTTCGAGTAGAAGATTTTTGGAGGAGGCCGACCCGGGTTGGCTTCTTCATAAAGTTCTAATTTGAGTTAAGGTCCGTATATAGTTTAATTAACAACTTAAACGATTAAATTTACTATTATATCATCCAGTTTGAAGATGGGCAATAAATAAAAATGAAGTTGATTGAAAAATTCACATTCTGTATTTGTGTTGGTTTTTGGTATAAGAGAGAATACCTTTTTTGTATGGTTTTAACATGCATCAATTTTTTATTATTGAACCTTTTTTCAAAACTCATCTTATGGTTGCAGGTTAAAATTATTCAAATGTTATCATCAGTAAATTTATTTTTTTTAGATCACTTAAATGAATTACAATTGCCGTGCATCGCACGGGTAATAACTAGTTGTAACTGTAATGAAAATCCTTAATTTTTTTTTCTTATTTTTACATTTACCCTGCCAAGTTCTTTTTATAATTTTTTTTATCATCAACTTTTATTACTTTCCATATCTTGTCTTTAAAGACGATTTTCGTTCAAAATATTTTTACGAGAATAAAAAATACTTATTTATCTCTCATACTTTTAAATAATCAATATATAATTAACTAATACAAAAGTTAAACAAAATGGTTGCACATCTTTTCAATGCAAATTGCAGAATATTTAAATAGAAATCGTGATTAAAACAAAATATGTTAATTAATTGAATTTTATGAGTAATAATGCGATTAAAAAAAAAATTGAGGACAAAAAGGCAAAAGTAAACAAACACTAAATATAGATATAAAAAAGTGTTGTGTGAATATAATTATCCTTCTCTTTTTTAATTACGTGTATTATAGACAAAAACAAATAGATGTGGGGACATTATTGTCAATTAAATTTTTTCCCCACATCCGTACTTTTAGTGATTAACAGTGATACTGATAATACATGCAAACGAATTTTATGGTTAAATATTTACGAATATATATATTCCGTATGTTGTAGGAACGTAAATCTAGAATTCAAATTGCACAAATCATATTTCAAAAATTATGCAACTAACATGTCTCAAATGAATTTTAAAATGCAAGCAAAATAGCCCAGAAGATCAAAGTTTAGCTTGGCCTCTATTTGATAAACCATTTATAAAAAGGTTGTTTATATAAATATTGTTTATAAATAGCAACGTTAGAAAAGTCAAAAATAGTAGATGAAACTCTTTGATCAGCCGAAATTGTTAAATTTTCAAAAAAATTATCTAATAAAATGTTATTACTTGATTGTTCGGCAGTTAAAGAAACCTTTTTTTTTTTTTTTGGTTTTTTTTTCGAAGTAAAATGTACAGTTGAAGATTGAGGAGAGAAAATGTATATGGTTAAAAAACGGTTTGAAAAAATGTTTGGTTTAAAAACCAATTATATTGCCGAACGCAGCATATGTGACTGTTTATAAACAAATTTTACCAAACACCGGCTTATTAAAAAAGAAAAGAAGAAGATAAAAAACAATTAGATTTAGACCTATCTTTAGTAAACTTTTATACGAGTAGTTTGACATGTAATAATTTGCTTTACCCTCGTGAATCTTTCTGGTAAGATATAATTCCAATACTAATTAAACCATCTAGTTTTTCTGTAAATGTTCTTAAATTATACAATTCATTCATGACCATTCATACCTAAAAGATCTATGTGATTATTCCAATCAAGAAATTAGGATAAAGATGTAAAATGGATTAACATTGGGTAAAGATGAAATTAGGGACCAGAAGTGACAATTACAAAAAGCAAAGGAGTTTATGTAAAATGGAAAACATGCCATCTACAATCACATAAAAATAATACAGAAAATTTATTCTTAATTCTTTGTCTTCCCTTTCTAATTTTAACTTGGTATCAGAGCTTGAAACGGATAACTCCAGTAATTAACTCGTTGCTAGCTTTAGCTCCATAAGTAAGGTCTCAACGGGAGCACCTAGTCTTGCTCCGTTTGGCATGAGCTTGCTACATGCAACTTCAGTAAAGCTAGATACAAAAAATTTCTTATTGTGGAAGAATGCCATTATGCCAGTAGTGAAACGGCATGGCTTAGATGGCTACCTACTCAAAACTAAGGTGTGTCCCTCTCAGACTACCAGTACTAAGGTCACTCTTGAAGGAGGTAGGGCTGTTGAAACTTCCCTAAATCCTGAATACTCCAAGTAGGTTTCAGTTGATCAACTCTTAATAGGTTGGTTATATGCATCCATGACATCAAAAATTATCATGAGAGCCATGGGATGTACTAATTTTCATGAGTTATGGAAAGCAATTAATGAGAATTATGGAATTTTGAATAGATCTAGGGTGACATTTGCTTCCCAAAAAAGACTACATGATGATGGAAAAATATATATCCACTATCAAACAATTGGAAGATAACATGAAAAATATCAGGGAAGAAGGTTGAGCATTCAGATTTGGTAACTCAAGTGTTAGCTGGCCTTGATGAAGAGTATACACCAATTGTGGTGCAAATCAACAGCAATGAGCCTGTTTCATGGCTTGAATTGTGCTCTACCCTCATGACTTTTGGGAGCAGAATAGACTATCTCAATTAGATCCGGAACAATTTGGCTATGTTAACATGACGCAGGGAAGAACACAAAATGCTAATCAATATGGTGGAAGAAGCAACATAGGTTGTAGAAATCACAATTTTAGAGAAAGAAGTCAAAGCTTCAGGGGAAGAGGCAGGTCAAGAAGGACAAATGAGTTCAAAGAGGCTTTTCAGATATGTTGTTTTCACAATTATACAACTGCCTAGT
Source organism: Ligustrum vulgare (assembly GCA_963555705.1). Taxonomy (NCBI): domain Eukaryota; kingdom Viridiplantae; phylum Streptophyta; class Magnoliopsida; order Lamiales; family Oleaceae; genus Ligustrum; species Ligustrum vulgare. The sequence continues at coordinate 19,709,288 of OY743185.1, forward strand.
GTTTTCAAGAAAGGATGACAACTATATGGGTAAGAGACCTGCAGAGCTAAGATCAAATCCTACTGCCTATATTGCCAGCCCATGCACAATTGGTGATCAGGCTTGGTATGCATGTATTGGTGCCAGTCATCATGTGACAACCAACAAAGAAAATGTGGATCATCCTAAAGATCATGCAAGTAACCAAACTTTACAAGTTGGTAATGGAGATCCTTTGGTCATTTCTCATGTTGCTCCAAAACCTTTAATATCAATCCTAGTAGATCTCTAGTTCTAAATAAATTATTGCATCTTCCAAGGATTAGGAAGAATCTTGTAAGTATTTCAAAGTTTACTTATGATAATAATGTTTTATGTCAATTTTTTCCTAAATGCTATGTTGTGGAGGATTTAACAACAAGGAGAGCACTGGGGGAAACTTAAGGATGGGCTTTATCAGCTGAATTTGAAACATCCAAGACATTTCAAAACCAGTCCAGCTCACTATAAATCATTCAACACCACCTTAAGTCAACCAAAGAATGCAACTAAAGTCAAAAATCTAGATTGTGAAATCTTGCATAGAGGACTAGGACACCCACATATGTTTGTTTTATTTCAAGTCTTACAACTTTGTAATAAATCTAGTTCCACCATCAATAAAAAAATTTCATTCTGTGAAGCATGCCAGTTTGGATCTTTCAAACAATCTACATCAAATGCTAAAAGTCCTTTAGACCTAATACACTCAGATGTTTGGGGTCCTACACCTTTAAACGCTACTGTAGGATTTAAATACTATGTGATCTTTGTGGATGACTACTCTAGGTATACCTGGATTTACCCTCTAAAGCAAAAAAAAAAAAAATCGGAAGTTAAAAACTACTTCAACTTGTTCAAAAACCTTATGAAAAATCAAATTGAAAGAAACATAAAAGTTATACAAACTGATATGGGGGTGAATTTAGGGCCCCAAGCCAATTTGTCATTCAATCTGGGATTGAACACGGATTCTCTTGACCACACACTTCATCTCAAAATGGGCTTGTAGAAAAAAAGCATAGATTAAGATTGCGATAGCAGAACAGTTTATGCCTGGGGATTTGGAAGGGGTGGCCGTCTTGGGCATCCCGACTTTGATATATCACTATTATATATAAAATTCACTTTCAAAATCACTATTCATAAGGCAGAAATGCGTTTACTTCCCAAAACACAAAATAAAAACGCGCTTTCTGTGTCTTTTTTCCTTCACTCTAGAAGTTTCTCTCATTTCATCCGTCGTTCACGCTCTCTGGAGTCTGCCTTCCTCCTCCGTCCTCATCTTCTCCTGCGTCTTCTACCACGTTCTCTCTCAAGCCATTTCTTTCTTCTTTGTTTTTCCCCCTTTGTCCTCATCTCCTCCTGTCTTTCTTTCTAATCGCAGACAGCGGCTGCCTGGTATAATTATCCTTCATTTCTTTCACCTCTGGTTCGAGAGAGTTCCTCGCTAGGCTTCGAGGTTTGTCATTCTGTAGTTGAAATCGCTTATTATTCCAAACGGGGAAGATATTTCTTCTCTATTTCTATTATTGAATTTTATTCCCTACAGCTTCCTACGAGTGTTATTACGTTGTAATTTCACATTTTTGTACGTGACTTCGTGTTTTTCTTTTCTTTAAAAGAAGTATAGATTCTTTGCCATTTTATTGGTTTTACTGTGCAAGTTATTGAAATTGGGTTTTTCTGGTTTCGGGCTTATATTATAATTGATTGATAGGATGGGTTCCATATGTTTGATTTTACTTCGATGAGGAAAGTGGTGGAAGATTTGTGGGACTTTTAAGTAATTTGATTTGATGTTTTATGATCCAGAATTGGAAGCAGAAAAAGATTTGATTGCAACGGGTAAGTAAATTGTGAAAATATTGGGGAAGAATAGGAATTTGACGGATGATACTTGAAAAATATATACAAATCTAGAGTTACAATTGTCTAATATTTCTAAAGTCAATGAAAGCAAAGATAAGGCAGATTTTGAAGAGGACGAGGCACTTAATGTCATTGAGCAGCGGCTTGATGAGATTCGTGATAAGATCATGGATTGGGAGAAAGAAAGCAAACTCTTGAACTCTACTAAAGTTTATGGGTTCTTTTGTTTTTACAGTTTTTTAGGATTTTGATGTTTTTGTTTTCGATGTTTTTGTAGTACATGTACTAAAGGTGATGTAGTATTTTAGAATTAATTGGAATGTAAGATTTTCAGTTATTGATAATTGTTCTATGTTCATTGTTATCTGTTGTTCGAATAAGTAACAAATATCTCCAAAAAATGGTTGAAACTACCTCGATATTTCTTATCTTATACTTATTGAAAGCATTCAAAATAAGGTTAGGGAAAATAAATTTTGAGAGAGAGAGAGAGAGAGAGAGAGAGAGAGAGAGAGAGAGAGAGAGGTACACAACTTGATCAGACAATAATGATTTTTCTTATTACTTGTTTCTAATTTTAAATTTTATTTTGTCATTTTATTGATTCATGAGCGTTATTATTTGTTTGTTTCAATCTTTGTGTGACTTCGAGCAATTACTCAATTCGACTGGGAATATTTTTTTCTTTTCTCTTTTGGTATTAGGTGTAAATCCTATATTAGTTTGTATCAATTTAGGGAGAAACCATAAATAGGAGAAAAATGATAGTTTAATGGGCTAAATATCTAATTCCAATGACCATGTGATTGTGATTTGTTCTTACTTTTGCAATTACTTTTTATTACTTTAGCAAGACATTTTTTTTAAAATCATTTTGTGGACGTCTATATGTGCCTTTTTAGTTATTGGACGTAGGTGTGCTAAATATCTAAGTTTCATAAAAAAATGATCACTTTCCGTTTTGTTCTGTTACAGATGACATTAGAGGAAGCCTTGTCACTCACTCAGCATTCAGCCTTTATCTAAATTTGACAGGAAATGCATAAACTCATGACATGTAAACAATTTTTTTTTTCTTTGTCAGATATAGTTACAAGTTTTTCCTCTCTTTTTACATGGGTATTATTACCTTATAATGTGAGAGATATGAAAGAATCACTATTGATTTTCTTATAGTTGATTTTATGTCATTTATTTTCTTTGCTAAAATTTTAGCATAAATGATTAACATTATAATTACTGATAAAATTAACCATTTCATTCATTCATTTTTAATTTTATTTTAGTTTTATGATCGGAAATATATGTTTTGAAATGCATATGTTATTTTTGGAGTTTTGTAATGTAGTGGACTATAAAAGTATAGATGAACAAGGCTTCTATATTCTGGACTATAGTTGCACAACATGCATTCGAAATTCTGAGCATCTGGATGAATCAAATGCTGATGCTATATCATGAAATGGTATGCCACTCACTTGTTCTTTGGGTCTCATTGATCAGCCAACCCTTTACAATTTTCTACTTAATTGAATTCAATAGAGGCACCGGTTGATGTCAACCATTTGTGTCAATGTGAAATTGATTATTTCTTACATGAACGAGTTGTTGCTCTGCAGACATTGTTGCAGTTGTTGTACTTTCTGGGAGCTAAAACTTCGAGGGCCGTATCCATCCCTTAACAAGAGTAAACTACCTTGTCCTACCACCTGTGGTGGTTGCATATGCCTTTATTGGCACGGTTAGTAAAGACTTCTAATCACGTATTCTAAGGAATATCTTTATAATTAAACTACGTTTTCAGGCTTCTGAAAGCTTTTAACACCTGTCTTAGAAAAAGTATTATGAATCCATTAACACATGAATGGGCTAACTCATATTTATAAAAATGAATTCAAGTGGTAAATTCCACAATTATTATAAAGTATAAGCAGGATACTCCAAATGACTTGCTATGAATATTATGATGTACACTCCACAATAAAAATAAGAAAATATGAAAGTCGATGACTAAAATTATATTGGGGAGAGTTGTGTTAAAATTGGGAACAACTTGTTCCCTTTTTCATTGACTGAGGAAGCATATAGGGTTTGACTGGCCTCTCTGTTTTCCTGATTTGTAAATAATAACTTATTAATAAACTTTTAACAAGTCTCAGATTAAGGTATAACTGTTCTATTGACTTCAATAAAGAGCCAATTGGTGTAGGCAGAGATGGTAATCATGTTTATTTCAAGGATATATGTCCATCAACTAAACAGATTGCAGAGGTATGCTTGTACATTTCTAAATGTCCATTAGCAGAAAGATATTTTAATGTTTAGTATAAATGACGTGAAAATTAATCACGGATTTTGGTTGTTTTATTATATTGGTCTATGGAGTCATCATTATATTATTACAACTAGGTATTCCAAGGAGATTTAGCTTAAATAATAAAAATTCCGTAAATATTATTCTCTTAATTCCAAATCAATCCTTTGTTGAATCTGATTATTTCATTGACTTTTATATGCATTCATAATGATTTTTTTCTCTCACTGTTTGGTTGAGGTTTTTTCTTTCATTTAATTGGGTAATAATTGATTTTCCTCTTTGTAGTTTGATCAAATTTCTTAAACACAGGGGACTCATAGCCACTCCATGAGTTGATACTCACATCTCTTAGGTAAAATTTCCTCTTTATTCGCTCAAAGCTTAGTATATGTCTACTCTTGGTATTATGGATGGTTCTTTTCCTTTTCTATTTTTTTGAACAACTAATCATATGAATGTATTCATTTTTTTTTCAAGATCATGATTCCCCCCCCCCCCCACTTTACCTACGTAGAATTTGAACCCTTTTTTTTTTCCATGTGCTTCTTACGGTTTTCAAATAGGTTACCCGTATTTTCTTACATTAATTGACTAATGTGAATTAATTATTATTTTTCCAAGACAACAAAGAAATTGTGCTGCCTTTTGTTTCCTAAATTTTCATCACAACACACACACAAAAAAAAGGTTCTTTGAATTGCAAATAATATATGTTTTTCCTTAATCATGAAATCAATGTTACTATGGCAGACTGACGTAGAATGGTTCTCATTGCATGAGTTCTAACAATTATATTTGTCACAGGGGATTCTACTACATGAATGGTTCAAACATTATGGTGGAGGTAATTACAAGAGATTTTATTTGTATCATTTGTGTTGTTTTTTATTGATGTTGGAATATCAAATTGTTATTCGTTTATACTTGAAAATCATTAGGTTGAGTTTTTTTCAGGGAATTCTGAAAATGGAATGACTTACTTTGTTATCATGGACTCTTGCCCAAATAGTTAAGCAGGTGGAAAATAAATCTACATTCGAGGTTCTAAGCCTTGTTGCTCCCATTACAGCTGCACTTCTGGTTTAAATATAGATTTGGAAGTTCTTCACCCCCCCCCCAACACATTATAAAGCCGTTAGCACTTCTGCTCATGGAGACTACCAATAAGTACTTGCTTTCTTCATGGATTTTATTTTTAAAAATCAATTTTTAATGAGATGCTCAACTCCACAGAATAAAGCATTATCATTTGGCTTGCGCTTTTAGATTTCTCTTGTTTTGGACTTCCCTACTACAAGCTAAGCTCTTCCATCATGAACCTCAAATTACCTCATCTTAGAATATTTTTGACACCCAAACTGCTATTGATTGTAGGTCATATTTTATTTTATTTTTTTATTTCTCTCTCCCTAAAATCCTTTTTAATTGCTTATATGTGCATGGGTGGGGGAAAATAACTGGTAATAAGGAATATTAATATGTTTTTTACTTAGCCAGTGCTCACTACATTTTGTTTAGCTCTTCTATATTTTATTAATACTAAAAATTACCTTCTAAGTGCAGATCTTGTGATTATGCACACATGTGACAACATTAATGAGATTTATCTTACAAAAATCTTGTGCTGCATTTTTGTCTTCTTTGATATTATGTCAGGGTAGACGAGTTTCATATCACTTATTAATGTTTTGCTTTCCTTTTATGACAAACAATGAGTTACAGAAGCTCTAATTGGGCAAGAGACCAAAAGTGGGTTTGTTAGAGGGAATACCATTGCTGAAATTTCTGGTGCTTTTATCTCGATTGAGGTCTTAGAGTACTCACTGCTTTTACTTTTTTTTATTGACCATCAACAGCTACACTGATCACTAGGTAACTAACATACATAAAAGTGAACAATTAAATATTAATCTAAATATTAGACTTGTACATGTTCTCTCATATCTTGCTTGCATCAGAATGAATTAATCTTTTAGGTTGTGTATATTGGAGGATTCTTGAGTTTACATTATGATGATAGTTTTTCAATTTCTTTTGCTGCTTGGTTGTCAAAATGAATTACCTACTCCCAAAATTTATAACCAAAATTCCTTGAATTTAAAGTCTCAAATGCTTTTGTAAGCAAATTTCCATGATTCTTAACATAATCTTTAGTATTCAAATTAAGTTACAATGTCACGCGATTGATCACAAATATAAATCGTCACGTGCAACGCACGTGTTAATCCACTAGTATATATATATATATATATATATATAAGTAAACGAGTCATTTTAGCCATTTTCACCCATTACTAGAAACAAAGATAGTATAGCATTTTTTAATGAAGAAAATAGATAAATTTAAGAACTTGGAACTGACGGTGACTTTAGCTTAATGATTTTGATTACATTCCTTTCTTTTATTAAATCTTTTCAGATATAGCTTTCATCTTCATGCTACTGATTGAATTTATTAAATATGTGTATTGGTGTCGATGGATCTGAATAATTAAATGTTATATATTTTACTTTGAGGTTTATTTCGTCTAATTCTCCAACTTTTTATCTCTCTTCTGTTCGTTTTTTAAGTGAGCCTTGGAGAAAAGATATGTCCATCTCTTAAGTGTCTCATTTCTATTAAATTTATTATGAAGAATCAATGTCCAAAAAAAGTGAATGCTATCTCACTCGAAACACTATAAGTTAAAATGACTCTAATTAGTTGACACTGGAATGTATGATTTTCTATATGTTAAAAGCAATTTTAAAAAGATAAAATTGTATTATCTTTAACCTAATAATTAGTTTATACACTTTTAGTGTCCCTCAACATTCCAACTCGTAAAGCAAGCTATTCTCTTAGACTGAACTCTTTCTCTAAGAATATAGTATGTTTCGATACGATGACTTTCGTCTCAATGGGACTATAGAAATGTATCCAACTGTTTGCTTTTAAATACTCTACAAATAGGCATTTATCAGACTTAACGAGTTATCTTGGAAGTTTTAGTCAAGTTTCAAGCCTTTTGATCCAGTCTTAAGTGCTATCCTAATTTTTTCCAGGCTTGTTCTTGCGCCTTCTTGCCTAACTTATCCAAATTTGAATGTTTCACATAAGCATCGCAACTTCAAATCTTCAAATATGAAAGATTATGTCTTTTTCTATTCCATATGGTGTTTTATCAACTAAATTAGATGGGATACAATTTTAGTGTGTGGCATGCAGTGTCAAGTGCATAACCCCAAAATATTTTTGGGAGAACTGCTCGGCTCATCATTGATTACACCATATGAAGCAGAGTATAATTTCTCCTTTCAGATACACCATTATGTTGTGGTGTATACGGTGAAGTCCACTGCAAGAGAATCACATTCTTTTTTATAGTTTCAATATATATTAATTATATTTTCTTAATCTGTGAAAATATAAACGAGTTTATCTTTATTGGACGGATGAACTATAATAACATAACTACTTTTCAAGGAAAATGTTATCTTACTCCCATTATTTACACATTTCCTTACTCCCCCCTCACATGAGGTGGGATCCACAATTATTTTAATATTTGTTGACCCTACTCCATGTGAGGGGGGAGTAAATAAATGTGTAAACTAAAGAGTAAGTGTAGCATGGTTCAATTTTCAATTTATTACGAGAAGGCCTTTTGATGAAAAGTTAAAAAATAATATAGTAATTAAACCTGTCATGTTATTGTATGTTTGGTTTCATAGCAATTCGATGAATATCACACGTGAAAAGTTATGCCATGAAAATGTTAAAACATTAAGGGTTCATTTGATTGTGAGTGTGGGAAGAAAATATTTTTCAGGGAATTGAATTGCCTGAAAATTATTTTCGTGGGAAAATTGGAAATGTTTGATTGAAATTATTATCTAAGTGAAAAAAGTGGAAATTTTTTTAGATTTTACAGTTTGATTGATATTATTTTTCATAACAAATAAATCAAATTTAGTTATTTCAATAAAAAAATTATTTTTATTTTATTTTTTCACACATTTATATACTTGGTAATAATAATGTTAATTTTTGAAAATAAATAAATAAATCAATTAACAACAACAAAAATGACCTAACGTAGCAAAATAAATTTGTCATGTAATGTGAAAAATGAATTCCTACCAAATTGATGGGAATTCATTAGCCTTGATTCCAAGGCAAATTTCGGATTCCAATGCAAGGTAGAAAAAATTTTCCTAGATAAATTTCTTTATCAAATTACCAAAAATTCAATTTCAATGCAAATATTATCTAACCTATCAAATAGGGCATAAGGTTAAATTCTACACGACATAATTAAAAATCAATGTGTCACAAAATTAGGGATGAAAAATTCACCTTCCTGTCTCACCCCTATTATTAGTAAACAGGCTGGATAGGAAACATAAATTCTCTGAAACCAATCTCGGATGTTTTTTCTTTTATTTTTTATATTGTTTAATTTAAGAATCATGCTACTTGTACAAAAGTTGATAAAATAACAATTGATAATAATATGTTTTTTCGAACATCGCATCATTTTACAATCAATGCCCACAAAACTACCAACTTGTTATCTGTAAAGCAATATATACAACCATTTGTGTAAATGACTTTATATTTAATTAAATCATATTTAAAAATAATTAATTAAACCAGGACGGTAAACGAAAACTTTTGACCTACCCCTCCATGCTCTTGTCCCTCCTCTCCTTGACTTTTCTCCAATCCCGACGGGCCAAGTGAAACAGCACAAACGGCATTTTTAACCCAAAATAGATACCATAAACTAGCATACCAAAACCTGAAGAGTCATTAATTTAATAAAGCATAATTCTTTAACACAATCATTACAATTTATAAGCCAATTTATAAACAACACGTAAACAAACCGATAACACAATTATTTCTACCACAAGGCAGGTGTCATCCACACTGGACAAGCATAAAAATTAGTAGGTTTAGCATTAATGCAATTAACATCAGCGCTGTCATCCTTGATGTTGTATATGACCATAGTTTGTTCTTGCCGAGGTACAAGTGAATATTCCAAGTCATCTTGTGCAGAGTAGATGCAATTAGGTTTGATGGAATCACAAGCAGTAACTGAAGTACAACCATAATCATCTACAATTAATACATTGTTGCCTAAGTCCACTGATGCCGTCCACTTCCTTTGGGACACATCAAACTTGTAAACCTTAAACTTATGATTCGACAGATGATTATAACGCAGTACGAGAAGAAGATTTTCTGATGATTCTACCAAATACATGTTCTGCCAACCCCTCTCATCCTCCAGTGGTGAAGCAATACCGCGTGCTCTCGGACAATCGGGCCCTTCCATTTCAATAAGTAATAGTGTTCCAACCGCCGTAAGTGCCAACACTTTATCTTTAAAGCACAAAATATTTACGAGGGAAACTGGGCCGGAGAACGGTACATCAGTCCATGCACCATCTCCATGCTTAGCAAAAGACACACGGCGATTATGGCTATATATCACCATTGTCACAAACTCATCTCGAACTTTTAAGACAACAGCTTTTTGTATAGCTGCAAACCAATCAACTTCCATATGACCTTGCCCCATTAACATGGAATGTTGAGGAAAATCGAGGCAAGCTCGAGTAAGGGGGTTCACAAGACGTATAGTTAAACCTTGACTGAGAGTCACAACCCACCCATGAGAAGTTCCCCAGCAACGGCAACCATTAGCTTCCGGTAGAGGAAATTTGTAGATCTTAAATTGAGTCAAACTTAAGAATTGTCTTACGGAATCGTCACCTTCAGTGTACTCTCCTAGCATGAGCCAAGGATTATGATGACTTGGGGTCCATTCTTTATTTTTCTTAACCAGTCGCCAAGAATGACAAACAGCAGAAAATGAAAGAAAATCCATAACTTCAAACAATTGATTCGCAATTGATACAACGAGGTCATATGGAAGCTGCGACCAATCAACCATAGTGCTGCTGGATGAAAAGAAAGATAATCAGGCTAAGACTTCAAGCCCTTAACTCAACTGTATTCATACATAAGCAGGAGATAAAAAACCATTTGTAATGACTTGTTCAAATTAGCAAAAGTTCAAAATCTGTATTCACTACATAATTTTCATACTTGCACATGGTAAAAGCATTCAAAATGTGATCCCCCACTTCATTAAAAAAGAAAAAATAAAAATCTTATTCATGACATATCATGTTTTTTCTAGGTAAGGTTCATATTTTTTCAAACATACAAAAAGGTAATTATAGGTCAAATATTAACAAGAAAATAATTGTAGGCCAAATATTATCATCCTACTTCATAAAAGAAAGCATTCTTCTTCAGTTCTTTGACCAGACCAACATTTTCTCACTTTGTAAACTGAATATGGCTATTACCCAATCCTGGTATAGAAAAAAAAATGGACAGCATCTTGCTTCCAAACCCCCCGGGGGGAGGGGGTTGGGTCCGTTTGATTATGATAGTGGAATTGAGTGGAAAGAAAATAAATTTTGGAATTGAATACCATGAAAATGATTTTTGTGAAAAATATCAATTGGATGTGTTTGATTGAGTTTATTTTCTAATTGGAAAAAGTGGAGGATTTTTCGGTTTTCGTCGTTCGATTGGCATTATGTTTCTTGGAGAATTTGGTAAAATTGAGATATTTTAGTCATTTTTTTTTTTTAATAAATATTTGTCTGTACAAAGTACAAACCATGTTCCAATTAATCCAAAAAAAAAAGGGAGAAAGCCACAGTTTTCCACCAAATTGGTGGGAAAGCAATTTCCTTAAAAACCAAGAAAAGGGCATCACTTGATGATGAACTAGAAGATGAATTCACTGGAAATTTACAGCAATCAAACAGAGCAAAACATGGAAACTGTTGGAAATTTTTCCATTTTCCATGGAAAATTTGTTCTATCAAATAGTAAAATTGGGGAAAGATAATCGGTTTTATAGCCTCATGTATAGTACAACATATCGAAAAATTACAGTTGTTCGTGTCCTATAAACTTCTTTACTGGTATTACCAGGTTGAAAGTCAAATCATCACGAGAGATCAATTTTAATTCCATTGATTCTCTTTTACACATGTTTTTTGCTACTATATGTATCAAAATTGCGAATACCTCAAAGCAATCAAACTATGTAACCCAAGAATCAGAAACTCAGGTAGACAGAGGTGTACATAGAGTAGATTAATTCAGGAAGCACACCACAGAAATGATCTGCGTTTGTGTTTTTTTTATAGCTGCACTCATACAAATTCACCAAAACAAGGGTTTCACGGGAGACTTTACCTGGAAGAATAGGGGCGGCTCCGCTTACCGACGATCAATTGATTTACCATTGCTTGGACTTCCCACTGGTTTTAGGTCGGCTGATTTCTGTTGTCCCTTGAAATTAATAATAATTAATTTTGGGGAATACCGGCAAATGACCCTCTTTACATAATGTTTTGAGAAATGACCAAAATAAAACAAATAAAAATAATTCAAAAACTAAATAAATGGTTAATTTACTAACATATCCCTAATATCAATACGTACAAGATTCACACACAAATCAGATTTTCCCCTTTCCTATAGTCTCTGTCAAAATTTCTCTCTGGAAATTTGAAAAATCACCTCATCATCTTCAAGATTTCAACAACTTATTCCAGCTTCCTGCTCCCGTCACCAGTTGGGTTCAACCTCTCTTCACTGTTGTCCCTCGATAAAGCTCCGATCTAAAGAAACCCATATGGGGAATGAGTTTGAAAAGACAAGATTTTGTTGGCAACAAAGATGAAGAGTGGGTTTTGAGTTTGTGGGTTAGAGCAACATTGTTGTGGGATTGTATAGTAGGGTTCAGCCGCTCTTCACCACTTTTTGAGATTCTTTATACTAAGGAATTGTTCACAATTGGATTTATTTTGTTCTTCAATCTCTTGTTTACTCAGGTATGTTAATTTTTATTTTTATTTTAAATTTCAATTTTCATTTAACTTGAAGTTTAGATTTGAATGGATCATATCTGAAATTTAATTTGTCTTAGAATTTGTTTACTTGGATCCAAAATTCGAGGGAGGACAAGGTATTTAATTATAGTGAAGACTCGAAAATTTTTTGTGAGTTTTAAGATGCAGCATTGTGTGATCGAATTCTAGTGTTTGCCAAAAAAAAAAATGTATATATTTTTATTGCATTTAAAGCAAATATTTAGGCATCAAATCAAATGATGACGGAGAAATGAATTATTTATAGCATAATTGAAGGATCAAATGTAAGTCTCTTAGGATGGCTAAAGGGTGATGGAAGAGAGAATTCAGAGATGCCTTTTCCCTTGTGCCATTAATTAGACAGCAATGATACATCCTCAAAAGAATTTTTACTTTGGAAGGATGGTATGGTGAGAAAGAATTGGAGAAGAGATAGTTCCTACTAGTATCACATTAATGTAAAAGGACATTAAAAAAATAATAAAGAATTTGTTGGTTTATGATTTTGAAGAGGGAGTATCTATTAAAGTCATGCTCAATTGTGTTAATTGATTATTGGTTTCTGAAATTGCAGCAATATTACTTGTATTGATGTTACACAGGAAGGATTTGCTAAATATATGCTCAGTTCTAGTTACTAATATGAAGGATTTTCAAAATGATAAAAACAAGTGCATAATTTAGTACACATTATAATGAAAATTTTATATTTTTCTTTCTTAATACAATATAGTAGTATTTGTTCCTTTCTGCAAAACACACCCTTAATAATGTTGTCGAATTTACACGGACAAAGACATGAAGAAACTAAAGCTCATATATTATTTCTTTTTGCAGACTTGTCTATGGAGTTTTTACAGTAAAGTTCATCAAATTTTCATTAGCCGGACTTGACTTGCATCTTGTTCAACCTAAGCATATGTTAACGTGGAGGCAGAAAATGGAAGCTGAGATTTTTTAAGGAGAATTTGACCCTTAGAACGTGTATTATTGACTGAAATGTGTTAATGTTCAGATTTTTGAGATGTTAAGTTGTTATTGTGAATGGTTAATGTGTATTCAACTTATAATTATTGAGTTTATTATGTTGACATTGTACAGGTTTCTGTTTGTATTAATGTGAATGGTTAATGTGTTTATTTTTAAACAAATTTTTATTGTTCAATAGGTAATGTGCAGGTTTCTTCCTTAAGTATAATTGAATTTGGTATTGTACAGGTTTCTTCATCAAGTATAATTGATAACGACATCTGTTATATTAATACTAAAGCGGCAAGCTTGCCGTTATGCCTCTAAATACGATCGAACGAGTTCTAAGTTATGAAATTATGAAATTTATGTATTCTTGGGTGTGGATATATTGTCTGACTTTGAAGGAATAGAAAAATGCTCAGGTAAAGTTGATAACGGCATGCTTTCCGTTATATTAATACCAAAGCGGTAAGCTTACCGTTATGCCTCTAAATGCGACCGGACGGGTTTCAAGTTATGGAATTATGAAATTTATGCATTCTTGGGTGAGGATATGTTTTCTGACTTTGACGGAATAGAAAAATTCTCACGTAAAGTTGATAATGTCATGCTTGCCGTTATATTAATATCAAAGCGGTAAGCTTGTTGTTATACCTCTAAATGCGATCAGAAGGGTTCTAAGTTATGGAATTATGAAATTTATGCATTCTTGGATGAGGATATGTGGTCTGGATTTTACAATATAGAAAAATGCTCAAGTAAAGTTGATAACGCCATGCTTATCGTTATATTAATATCAAAGCGGTAAGCTTGTTGTTATACCTCTAAATGCGATCGGAAGGGTTCTAAGTTATGGAATTATGAAATTTATGCATTCTTGGATGAGGATATGTGGTCTGAATTTGATAAAATAGAAAAATGCTCAAGTAAAGTTGATAACGCCATACTTACCGTTATATTAATACCAATGCGGCAAGCTTGGCGTTATATCTCTAAATGTGACCAGACAAGTTCTAAGTTATGGAATTATGAAATTTATGTATTCTTGAGTGTGGATATACTGTTTGAATTTGACGGAATAGAAAAATGTTCAAATAAAGTTGATAACGACATTCTTGCCGTTATATTAATACCAAAGCGGCAAGCTTGCCGATATGCCTCTAAATGTGGTCGAACGGGTTCTAAGTTATGAAATTATGAAATTTATGTATTCTTGGGTGTGGATATGTGGTCTAGATTTGACAAAATAGAAAAATGCTCAAGTAAAGTTGATAAGGAATGCTTGCTAATATATTGATACCAAAGCAGCAAGCTTGCCGTCATGCCTCTAAATGCGACGAAACGAGTTCTAAGTTATGGAATTATGAAATTTATATATTCTTGGGTGTGGATATGTGGTCTGGCTTTGACAGAATAGAAAAATGCTCAATTAAAGTTGATAATGGCATGCTTGCTGTTATATTAATACCAAAGCAGCAAGCTTGTTGTTATGCCTCTAAATTCGACCGGACGGGTTCTAAGTTATGGAATTATGAAATTTATGTATTCTCAGGTGTGTATATACTATCTGAATTTGACAGAATAGAAAAATGTTCAAATAAAGTTGATAATGGCATGCTTGCCATTATAATACCACCAAAGCGGCAAGCTTGCCGATATGCCTCTAAATGCGACCGAACGGGTTCTAAGTTATGAAATTATGAAATTTATGTATTCTTGGGTGTGGATATGTGGTCTGAATTTGACAAAATAGAAAAATGCTCGAGTAAAGTTGATAACGGCATGCTTGCCAATATATTAATACCAAAGCGGCAAGCTTGCCATTATGCCTCTAAATGCAACCGGACGGGTTCTAAGTTTTGGAATTATGAAATTTATGTATTATTGGGTGTGGATATATTGTCTAACTTTGACAGAATAGAAAATGTTCAAATAAAGTTGATAACGGTATACTTGCCATCATACTCCATTACAAACACAATGCATTCATTTAAGATACTTGAGTTCTTTGTTATGAAATCAACAAAACTAAGCGTCATCAACGTTCTTATAACAAGTAAGCTTCTAATTTGTTTGTTTTTAAACATTAACATCTTTGAGGACCGAATAAAGCTAGAAATTATTAACGTAGGGTCATAACGACAAGTATGCCATTTTAGTGAATTGATAACAGCTATGTTGCCGCTATGGGTCTAAAATGTTCGGAACTACCTGAAAACTGATACATTTTCTTACAATAGTGACTTTATATAAAACAAAAGGATGTTAAGTTGATCATACCACAAAGTGCTATATTATACCAGTCAAAATGTATAACAATAAACATTTCAATCAATACATGATGAATGTTGACAACATAATTGCCTTATTTTAAATTCGTAAGCAAATTGATACATTAGCAACAATTTCGTAACCTCCCAAAGTTATATACTGAGAGTGGAAAAATGAGATAACGGCATGGGTACCGTTATGCATCACAGATAACGATATATGTGACGTTATGACAAATTCTTAAGCAAATGCATATATGGGAAACAATGTCGTAAAACTCCAAAGTTATATACACGCTGACAATGAAAAAATGAGATAACGGCATAGATGCCGTTATGCACCACAAATAACGGCATATGTGACGTTATGACAATTTCTTAAACAAATATATAAATTCTTAACCAAATGTATGTATGAGCAACAATGTCGTAAACCTCCAAAATTATATACATGCTGATAATTGAAAAATAAGATAATGGCACGAATGCCATTATGCATCACAGATAACGATATATATGACGTTACGAAAAATTCTTCAGCAATTGCAATAACCAGCACATTACAATACAGCAGAACAAAAACCCAACAAAAAATTACAAGAATTGATGTGTACATTTTTCTTCTTCAATTACAAATCTTGAATGTGGGTAATTTGACAAATTTTCAAGTCATTCAAAGCATCAATTCGCCAAAATGGAGGACAAACAAGAATTTTGTTTGGGTTTTTATGTAAAAATAGAACAATGAAAAAGAAGGAGATGAGAGAAATGTCAAGGTTTCATCGTAGAGAAGAGAACAAAGGTAGTGCTTGTATTGAATCCATAAGGGCGTGTTTGGTAGGTCTTGAGGTCATTTGAATTGAAAGGATATTTTGGACATTGTGTAATATATTTTGTCTTTTATTTAATAGTGAGGGTCATTTGACAAAATATTGTAGAAGTGAGCTTATTTTACTAAGATTATGCTTTGACAAGGTCTTTTAACTCAAATTTCCATTAATTTTTGGTATAAAAAAAAAGGAACGAGGGATCTATTTGGTTCGTTGTAAAATGGATTACAGTGATGCACCCCTCATGGAGTCGGCACACTATGGAGCCCCCATTATGTCATACATTTTGTGTGTTTAACATTATTCATGTACGTTGTCACTTATATAAATTCAATATAAGTATGAAAAAATCTACTTGTACAATCTATTTGTACAACCAAGTTTGACAACTTATACAAAATTCCCAAAATACCCTTTTTTATATATAAAAGTCCTTAAAATCTTAGGCTATGATCTCTTTACTGTTTTGAGATCGTTTTCTATTTTTATTTTCGAAAATATTAAATACGAGTTTTCTTTACCATTTTCAAAAACATATTATAGGGAAAAAAGTTGTACACAAAACGCAAAACGTCCAAAACCTCATTTTGGGCGTTTTCAATGTATTTCAACTAAAAATGTTCAAAATGCGAAAAACACGTTTTGTTTTATTTATTTATTTATTTTTAGAATTATCCTATCTTGAAACCAAGTATAGAATAAAGTTTTATTGAATTCAATATGAACATTACAAAAAAAGAATTACTTGAACAAAAACTTATTAGACCTAGCAATTGATCCCATAGTAGTCCAGCCTTTATGGTCATGTAATATTCTGAACAAGTTAGAGGAAAAAAAGAATAGTAATAAATTATAAATAACTAATAAATACACCAAATTTAATTGATATTTCTTACCAAATAAAGAAGTTCTAATAAACCTTGCAAAAGGAAAACAATATTATTCAAAGTTTGATTGCAAAATAGGATTTTGGCAAGTAAAAATAGAAGAAGATAGTTTATAATATACAACATTTAGTACACCTTAAGGTAAATATGAATGGATAGTTATGCCTTTTGGACTAAAAAATGCACCACAAATGCATCAAAGAAAAATAGATAATATATTTAGAGAATTTAATGAATTTTTAGCAGTATATTTGGATGATATATTGATTTGTTCTAATAATAAAGAAGAATATATGAACCATTTAATAAAGTTTATAAATAAATGTAAAAAAAAAAGTTATTATAGAAAAACAAGAAATTGATTTTCTAGGATTATTAATTGATAAAAGAGGAATAAAACTACAAACCCACATATTTAAGAAGTAGAAAATTTTTCAGATAAACTAGAATCAAAGGAACAAAAATAAAATTTTTTAGGATATTTAAATTATGCAGAATGATTTATTGAAAATATTTCAAAAAAGAGACATAAAATTCAGGTTTTTATGCAGGAAAATAGATACTAAAAGATGGAGTGAAGAACATATAGAATTGTTAAATCACTCAAAGAAGAATGCAAAAATTTACCAAAATTAAGATTTCAGATGAAAAGAATAATCTAATATTCAATACTGATGCCTCAATAAATATTGGACAGCAATATTAAAAATAGATCAAAATGAAATATGTATATATTCAAGTGAGACTTTAATCAAGCAGAAATAAATTATACCATTCGTGAAAATGAATTATTAGCAATTACTTGAGAAATAAAAAAGTTTTCATTATTCCTATTATCCAAGAAATTTATTGTTGAAACTGATAATTCTCAAGTTGTAGGATTAGTCAAAAACAAATTACCACCAGAACCTCAGTACATGAGGCTCTATATATGGCAAGCTTATTTTGCATTTTATAGTTTTGATATAATTCATATTAAAAGTGTTAGTAATTATCTTGCAGATTTTCGGATCAGTAATATAGAATTTGCTGATGGATAATATCAAACAATCTTTGATAGACGCCAGAATGTGAATGAACTTTCTCATTGAGGAAGCTGATGATATAAAATATGGAATAGAACAAATGACAGAAAGTTTCCAGCAAAATCTTAAATTGTTAATGGAGCAGTCTCTCGTGCCAATTATACCAAAAAATTGAGCAATAAAATTAGTGAGATTGAATCACAATTAGAGTCATTAAATGTCAAAGAAATTGATACCAAATAGGTTTACCAACTATACAAACAGGTACACGGTTGGAAGGAAGCAGTAGTGGGCCCAAAATTAAAAGAGATGAACCAAGTCCCCGGAAAATGATAATAAAAAATGGTGATGATCATACAAGGGTAATAAAAAATTTGAACTGATGAACAAAATGATGATTCCCTTTTTTTACCATGAGAAGAAGAGTACAAAAATTTTGCCAAACTTATATATGAATTCCAAGATTGTGATTATTACTTCATTGCATCCATAGATCATGTTTATCCAAAATTGATTATTAGCAAAGGAGGTGATCCCAACATGACAAAGGTGACAGCATATTATGGATTTTTAGATCTTATTTACCCCAAAAAATATCTAAAAGAAATCTAAAAATTTGATGATATAATAAAAGATGAAATTTCAAGATTTGCCCAAAGAAGATCGGTATACTTAAAATTTTATCCAATCAATCCTGAAATTGATGGAATGACATATTATCTTGCTGAACATATTATTACAATTGGTTATGTTGCATAAGATTTCCAAATAGAAGTTGGACAGAATACTAAGCCTTTACCAAATATTACAAAATCATGGTTGAAGTCCTGAAGAATTTTAGGGATGAAAGTCCTTTACAATATTGTCAAAAATTTGCATGACAAAAAATTTAAATGTTTATGTCAATATGAAGGATGTACCCTCTTCACAAACGGAGGAAAAAAAAAATCAACAATCTTAAAAGAATACATTGAAAAGTTTGATACTCATCGCATTAATGGAAATCCTATAACAATCCAAGAATTATACATTGCCAGAGATTGTCCAACATGCAGACAAAGATGAAAAGAAGATGGAATGTGCCAAGAACAACTGCATGTGAAGACCATATGAAGAAATAAATAATGAAGGGACATGTGACCTTGCGATGTAATGGAAAGTTTAAATTATTGAGTTTGTGATGTGAGCAGTGATGTAATTGTATCTCATCTAGTATTATAAATAGAGGCCCCTGGGACAGAACACTTTTGAGCACTCAGCCTGTGAGATAATCAATGAATTTTTTTGTCTTTGAAAATTCTCATATCAATCTTGTATCAATCCTCATTATATCAATAAAATTCTAATCATTTTATAAAGAAATATGAGTTTCTAAAAACATCTTCTCATAAATTCTTGAAGGATAGGATAAAAAAATTCTTTCTTATTTTAACAAAATTAAGGTAAACCTATTATTTTTGTTATAATTAGAAAGATTTATCTTAAAGATCTTAAAAGAATCGCAAAGATTATCATATTTTGATGATTATATTTGTGCAATTTAATTACAGTACATAAAATGCATGGATATACAATTAAAGGATTAGATCATTTATTTGAAAAAAATAATGGATAAAATTATGTCTCAATTAATGGATATAGATGAATCATCCGAGAAATATTATATATTTATAGAAAATCTTAATCAATATATTATAGACTATTCTAATATATAACAACATAGAATGGATTGATATAATAAAATTATGACGAATAATAGTACAATTCTAGTAAAATGCCACGATGTACAATCAAAGGATTAGGCCTCTGTTTGTTAAAAGTTGTATATTTAAAAACATGTTTTTTTATATTTTCAAGATAGAATATATGGTTAAAAAGTGGAGAGAGAAAATATGTGTGGTTAAAAAGTGATTTGAAGAATTGTGTTGTTTAAAAACATAAAAAAACATATTTTGCCAAACAGAGGCTAGATAACCTTTTAGAAAATTGATAGAAAAAATAAAGATATTAAGTATCAAATGGAAAATTGAAATATATATTCTAAAAAATATGATGGACTTTTAGGAAAATACAAACAATACTTTACAAATTATTGTAATTTACTAGACTAAAGAATGGACTTATATAGTAAAAATAATACAAAATAAAATTTGTGTACTAAAACAAATCAACCAGATTAAAAAAGAACATATCTTGTAATATTAATAGGATAAAGATAATATGTATATTACACAATTAAATTCTTTGTCTTCTTATGAGTTGTAAACAAAAGTTGTCAAAAAGAGTTGTATATGTAGCATAACTCTATAAGTATACATGGCTCGGGATCAAGGTAGTGTTTAAGGGGTTGTAAATCCAGTAGTAAGGCCCTTTCCTGACAGAGGTCTAGGTTTCAATTCTCTCCTCCCACCCCTACACTCCTTTGTATCTAAGAATGTCAACTAGTCGAGTCGAGCCGAAATTCAAGACTTGAGCTTTTAGGGATCGACTTTTTTTGGCTCCAGCTGAGCCAAGCCAGAGCCTGTCCCAAAAAATAAGGCTCAGATCGAGTGTTAGACTCGAGCTTTTCCGAGCCAAGCCAAGTCCTGAACTTTTAAATGTTAATTTATTTTATAACAAAAATCTATAAATTTGTTATTGAACGCTCGAGCCGAGCCGAGCGAAGTCCTAATCTTTTAAATTTTAATTTATTTTATAACAATAATCTATAAATTTGTTATTGAAAATGTATATATACAACGAGTTGAGCCGAGCTTGCGGCCGAATTTCAAAGCTGAAGCTCGGTTTGAGCTTTTTGGGTGAGATTTTTTGGGCAAAAGTTGAGCCGAACCAAAGCCCATTACTAAAAAAAGCTCAGTTCTAGCTTTGACTTGAAATCTCGAGCCACGAGCCAAGCTAAGCTTGAGCTTTTTTCAAAATGAGCCCAAGTGGCTCGAGCCGGCGAGCCATTTTGCCATCCCATCTTGTAAAAAAAAAAATGGCATCCTAAATAAGGGTTAAAATTTCTCCAATTAAAAAAAAAAATCATCCATGTATGACTCTTTTTAATACCTTATATTATATTATAAGGTAATTATATTGATACCACAATTTTTGTTAATCACACCATATTTTTCATATTTACTAAATTGACCGCAAATAAATTGACTTAAATAACCCTCTTCTAAAATAACCCTCCAATTTTATTAAAACGGGAATTTTATAATTACATTATTACATTGCATATTTTTGTTAGATCTGCAAGAAGAAAATCATAAAAGAAAATTAGATCTTATGTTTTATAGTGTTATATCTTGATATTCATCAGATCTTATGTTTTGATCGTATTTCTTAGTTTTTCTAGCTAATTTTCATGTTTTCAAAATTATTTTATTGTTTTAATTATTAACCTAAAAAGGATTGGTGGTATATATTGTGTACCATGTTTTATTTTCATTTTATTTAACAAAGGTTATATTTGTAAAAAAAAATGAGGTGTACATATAAAATTTATGTTTTAATTAGTGGTGTTAATATAATGTAGTGTGATTAACAAAATTGGTGGTGTCAATATAATTACCCTATATTATATTATATCTATATGTGAAACTTTCTGTAATCCCTTACGTAAGACAGTATAATTAATTACTGAGCTTTTATGTTGCAACTTGTACTTTCTGCTTCATTGTTAACTAGTTTTTGTTGACCTATGATTATTCATATATCTATTGTTTTAATTATAACAAATGAAATCTCTTGTATTACTAACGATTTCAATTCTTGAGATTTATCATACATATCTCGTTTGAGCATTCCAAGATTCAAATCGTCATGCATTGAAGTACAGAGCAATAAAACAAGACCTGAAGTCAACAAGAATGTCGAAGAATGGAGCTTAGAAGATTTATATTGAAAAACTTCAACTTATTTGTAAAGGTATCTACTCATTAATTTTTAGAAAGTTCATAAAGCTCAAAACATTTTTCATAAAATCATTACTTTTAAATCATAATATGAAATAGATTTTGAAAAAATAAACTTTTTGACATAAAAATCAAAATTCCAAAATTAGCTATATCGGTCTACCGAAAGTCTTATGGTTTAATTTTTCAACGGCTATAATGTTTCGATCGATCGAAAGTCCCGAGCTTGATTTTTCTTGATCTATAAATAGCCATATCTCTTGCATTCAATTCTAACAACCACAAGAGCAAGCATATTCACTTGAAAATCATAGAGTTTACTATATTTTATATTCTATTTCATTTATTGCAAAGAATCTCTTGATCGATCAAAATTATTTATATATTTTTATCAAGGATTCTACATTAAAGAAAACACGCTACTTTTATGTTATTATTGATCATTTATTGAGTTCTTAATTACCAAATACTTATATTGAAGTGTATATCTCTTTTCATACTTAACTAGTATTATTTGGTAAGAGAGATCATTGGTTGAAAAACTTTTATACAAGCTAAACTATTCCATATCATTTATCAAGGTATTCATAAACACTTGGACTTTAAACATTTGCTATCTATTGAAGTGTTATCCTAACTCTCAAAATACTTAACTTGATTATATCATTTGTTAAGAGAGTTCATTCAATTGTAAAATTCTCATTTTTTTTGTTGGTTTCAAGATCCTTGTGAAAACTTGATTGTAAAGGATATGTGCTCATTGTTGTAAAATCACATAAAGATAAGTGATCCTTGTTGTAAGTCACTTAAGGATTCGATACTTCTTGTTGTAAGTTATCATTATAGTGGATTTGACCTTATTCGTGACGGAGAGCTCGGTAACGGAAGACGTTGATCACGTTGGTTGATTGAACCTACTTAAATCATTGTCTGCACTCTCTTATCCCTTTTACTTACTTCCATTGTACTTGTGTTTATCTCATTATTTCATATTGTGCAATATCTTTATTTAGTAGTATTTGATAAATTGTCTAAGTTCACTTATCCCTATCACTTTACCTTGATAAGTTTAGGAGCTCCTAATCGTTAAGTGTTCATAATTGATTAATTATTTCAAACTTATGATTATTTATCGAAAAAAATTTCTAAAATCAATTCTCTCCCCTTTTGATTAGTTAATCTTGGATTATCAGTTTTCTGCCCCCCTAACTTGATATTATGTGATTGTAGGGAAAATGTTAAGGGTCCATTTGATTGCGAGAGTAGAATTTGGGTGGAAAAATAAATAAATTTCAAGGAATTGAATTTCTTTTCTTGGAAATTAGATGTTGAATGTGTTTGATTGGTTTAATTTTCTATGTGTAAAAAGTGGAGAAATTTTCAAGTTTTGTTGTTTGATTGACATTATTTTTTCATGAAGAATAAAGCATAATTTTGCTATTTTAATTAAAACTAATGTTACACCTGTGCGATGTACTATTATTTGTTACTTATATATATCGAATTTATATGTTAACATATGAGATGAATATTTAATTAAAAATAAGAAATGAAGGAAGATAATTAATCACAAAAAAAATACAAATTACTCATGCCTTAATTATTTTTTACCGTTAG
The DNA here is from genome assembly GCA_963555705.1 of Ligustrum vulgare. Classification (NCBI taxonomy): domain Eukaryota; kingdom Viridiplantae; phylum Streptophyta; class Magnoliopsida; order Lamiales; family Oleaceae; genus Ligustrum; species Ligustrum vulgare. The sequence goes on from OY743185.1 coordinate 19,732,954, forward strand.
TATGTTTACCGTTTCAGGAAATTTCTATAAAAATTGTAACTTAAATTGATTTAAAGTTTAAAATGAGAAAATAAAATTACATTTAAACAAAATTTGTAATACGTAAAAAAATAGATATATCTGTGATATACTCTCAAAATTTTATTAAAAAGAAAAAAGAAAATAAAAAATAGATCGATGAATGTTCTTATTTCATTCTATTTCCTTTTCTGTTTTTAAAGAAAAAAATTTATGTCATATTGAAATTTATTTATTTATTTATTTTAAAATTGTAATTGATTTTCAATAGGGGAAAGCGGACCAAGAAACTAAGGGACTTGAAAAAAGCGATTATTTAAAAATTTGCATTCAACTGGATTATTTTAAATCTGAAATTTTTCCAAAAATGAATAATATATAGTTAATTAATATTACTTACCATTTTAGGAAATATATTTTGGCGAAAATACATGTTCGTGCTCTCCCTTTATATATTTCATTTTTCTCTTGTAAATATATTTAGTCCTTATTTAGGCCCTCATTATATACAAAATGAGTTTTTTAATAGTAATTTTTTGGAGAATATGTACTTATGCCCCTATTTAAGATCCATTTCAAATAATGTTGTTTGTAACAGTAAATTTTAGGAGAATGAGTTTTTAAAAAGTAGGAATTTGGGTGGAATGAATATGAATTTCAAGGAATTGAATTCTTGGAAATTTATTTTCCTAGGAATTGGAAGTTGAATGTGTTTGATTAGTTTAATTTTCTAGATAAAAAAATGGAAAAATTTTCAAATTTTGTTATTTGATTGACATTATTTTTTCATGAAAAATAAAGCATAATTTTGCTATTTAAATTTTAAAAAAAAATTATTTTCCATACGTTTGTAGTTAATAAAAACAATGTTAAATTCTTGAAAAAAAAAATTGAGTTAATTAACAACAACAAAAATGACCAAAAGAGACGAAAATGATTTTCCTCCTAAGGTGGAAAATCAATTTCCACCAAAGTGATAGGAAAATGAATTCCACCAAAATAAGGAAAATTTCGAAAACCAATGAAAGTTAGAAAATGAATTCCATGAAAAATTATGGTAATCAAACGCCACAAAAGTCGGAAAATGGCATGAAAAATTTATGCCTATCAAATGGACGTGTGTTTGATTTCGATGGTGGAAAATAGGTGGAAATAAAATATTTTTCAAGGAATTAATTTTGCTTGAAAAATATTTTCGTAGAAAATCAATTGAAAGTATTTGATTGTGTTAATTCTCTAAGTGGGAAAAGTAGGAAATTTTTCAAATTTCGTTGTTTAATTAACATTATTTTTCATGGAAAATAAAGTAAATTTTGGTATTTTAATCAAGATTTTTAACATATTTGTACTTGATATTGATAATGTTATTTTTTGAAAAAATAAATAAATCAATTAATAATAACAAAATTAATCAAACATGACTAAAATAATTTTCCTTCTTACCTTCCAAACATTTTCTTAGCAAATGGGAAAGAAAAATTTTCTTGGGAGGAGTGGTGGGAAACAATTTTCCCAGTCAAATATGTCCAATCAAACATGTGAAATGAAGGAAGATGGAAACTAATTTCTTTTTCCACGGAAAATTTGTAGTTATCAAACATAGCATAAACTTCCAATTCCCAGAAAAGTAAATTCTTAAGAATTCAGTTCCCTAAAATTCATTTTTTTTCCATCCAAGTTACACCACACAATCAAACAATCTAACGCACCATTAGAAGAAAATAAAGTAAATTGCTTCTCTTACGTCGTATAAATTTGCTTTGGTCGGATGATATAGCTTTGGTTAATATAATTCAAATAATTGGTTTTTCAACTTTTGTTCAAACATCTTTATCTTTATCTTTATCTTTATCTTTAGTTTTGGTTAATGTTTTCCCGCTTAAAGTGCACATGATGTGATCCAGACAACGAGTACAAGCCCGCACCAAGATCCGTTGAAGATCAAAGGAGGACCGATGACTCGATTGCAAACAAAGAGGGCCAAAGAAGCAATGGACAAGTTAGTTCAAGAAACAATGGCCAAAACAATGTTCGTGTCATCAAAAGAAACAAGTTCTATGTTGGGGCCGAGCCAAAACGAAGAGTGGATCAACATTATCCAAGCCATCGAAGAAAATTGCCAAAATTCAAGAATTACGGTCGTAATTCAAAAATCCTCACGGCCGTAATCAACTTACTGCTTAAAATTGGAATTTGTATGTTTTGGACTTACGGCCGTAAGTCCAATTGTCACGGCCGTAAGAGTGATGCAGAAACAGGGTTACGGCCGTAACATTATATACGCGTGAAATTTAGGTTTTAATTATTTCCTTAATTTTAGTTATTTGTTTCCTTATTTAATTAGAACTCTTAAACCTAGTTTTGACCCTATTTATAGGGATGTAATTTTCATTATTCAATAGACAACTTTGATATTATTATTGAGAGGCAATTTGCTTTCATACTTTATTCTTTATTGAATAAAATTCGAACTTGCGAGTTAATCTTGTTTGTTCAAATCTTGGGTGAGATTTATTTTCATTGTGATCAAGAGGTCAACATATCAATTGATTGTGTTGGTTGCTTGGTTCAATTAATTTGAATCAATCTCTAAATCGTGATTCTTTGGCGTTCTTGGGTCGATTCCAATAATTTGTGGGTTGCGTAGCTACAATTGCTACGTGGTTTGCATCATCTGGTATCAGAGCTTAGGCTCCAAAAAAATCAAGATTATATCTTGTTTTGTTTTCTTGAGTTTCTTATTCTTGTTCTTCGTGTTCTTCCAGCTTTTAGTCTTTAATCCAGAAAAGTGTCACAAAAAAATTCAATAGTCGTTATTTCCTTCGTTTGTTATCCAAATTAAATTTCGTTTGTTGCGTCTTTCTCGTAGTTGAATTTTCGAGAATATAAAAAAAAAAAACGAAAATTCCAGTTCCAGAAAATAGTTGATATTTGATTTCAAGAAATACTTTCTTGAAGCAATCTTTAGTTTCCATAAAAAGTGTCAAATCCCTTATAGAGTCAAATTCAATTCTCTAAAGGTCTTCTTTGAGTTTTCCAACAAATTCATTACTTCTCACTCATATTCGATTTGAAGCAATTGGGTTTAAACTTGTTTGAGTTCGGATTCGTTCTTTGAAGCAATTGGGGTGAAAGCTATTGAGTGGAAAAAGGCAGAGAGGTGAGATCAATAGAGGGTAAAAGCCAAATTTGAGTGATACACGAGCGAAATACACGTGAGGCATATAATATTTAGTTTTAGGATGTCTGAACAATCTTCTACTACAAAAAACAACGATCGAGCCAACATGACGGAAGAGATGGTACAACGGTTTGAGCGGTTGTTTGGGGATGTGTTAGGTAGGTTAGAAAGGCTTGAGCAACCTCGGAAAGTGCCTAATGCCCGTAGGCAAGGTGGGCAAGGTCGTAGAGTAGAGGGGGTTGATGAGAATGAAGAAGGTAGTGATGTTGACGATGGGGCAATTGTTGATAGAGTAGTTAGGCATGGGAGAAGGGATAGAGATCTTGGTGGCGATAGAATGGATGGTAGTATGAGCAACATCAAAATGACAATTCCGTCATTCAAGGGTAGGAGTGACCCGGAAGCATACTTAGAATGGGAGAAGAAGATGGAATTAATTTTTAATTGCTACACTTATTCGGAAGAAAAAAAGGTTAAAGTAGCTGTACTTGAGTTCTCCGATTACGCTATTACTTGGTGGGATCAATTGGTGACTTCTAGGAGAAGGAATCGCGAGAGGTCTGTTAGTACTTGGGATGAATTAAAAGCTATCATGAGAAAGAGGTTCGTTCCTAGTCATTACCATCGGGAGCTTCATCAAAAATTACAAAGTCTATACCAAGGATCAAAGAGTGTGGAGGATTATCATAAGGAGATGGAGATGTTGATGATTAGAGCCAATGTAGAAGAGGATAGGGAGGCTACGATGGCTCGATTTTTGAATGGATTGAATAGGGATATAGCTAATGTGGTTGAACTACAACATTACTTGGAGATGGAGGATATGTTGCACATGGCTATAAAGGTGGAGAAGCAATTGAAGAAAAAGGGAACAACAAGTTATCAATCGGGTTCTAATTCTTCTTGGAAGCCGAAGTGGGAAAGTAAAGGAGATGGGGCTATTTCTAAGGGGAAATTTGAAGCATCAAAAGGAAAGTTTGAGGCACCAAAAGGGAAGGAGGAACAAGTTAGTAAATTCGTACCTAAAGGGGAGCCGCAACCATCTAGGAGCAGAGACATTCAATGCTTCATATGCTTGGGGAGAGGACATGTGGCATCTCAATGTCCTAATAGGCAAGTGGTACTCTTGCGAAAGGATGGAACTATGGAGAGTGATAGTGAGGAAGAGGATTATAGCGATATGCCAGCGTTGGAGGAAGTATGTGATGATGAGGATGTGTTATCCGGGGAGCATGGCGAGTTATTGGTGGCAAGGCGAGCTCTTAGTGCTCAAATCCACACGGATGATTTGGAACAACAACGGGAGAACATATTCCATACACGATGTCGCGTTAATGACAAGGTATGTAGTATGATTATTGATGGTGGTAGTTGCACTAACGTCGCTAGTACTATACTTGTTGAAAAATTAGGATTGCCTTTGTTAAAACATCCTAAACCTTATAGGCTTCAATGGCTAAATGATAGTGGAGAAATTAAGGTGAATAGGAGGGTGTTGGTGAATTTTTCTATTGGTAGCTATGTGGATGAAGTTATGTGTGATGTGGTACCTATGCATGCCGGGCACATTTTGTTGGGTAGGCCTTGACAATATGATAGGAAGGTCACGCATGACGGGTATAAAAATAGGTATAGCTTTATTAAAGGGGGAAAAACCATTACACTTGCACCATTGACACCATCACAAGTGTATGAAGACCAAATAAAACTGAAAAATGATGAAGAAAAAAGAGTAAAGGAAAATGAGAGAAAGAGAGTTGAGGCCACGACCTCAGAAAAAGGAGAGGAAAAGAGAGTTGGAGCCACGACTCCAGAAAAAGGAGAGGCGAGAGAAAAAAAGAGTGTTGGGGTACATACCTCAGAAAAAGGAGAGGGAGCGAAGAGTGCCAGAAAAGAAAGAAAAATGAGTTTCTACGCAAAAAGGAGTGAAATCAAAAAGGCATTCATGGAAGAACGACCGATGGTCCTTCTGCTGTACAATGAATCATTCCTTGCATTTGATGAAACTAACAAATCCCTCCCTAGTTTGGCTATTTCTTTATTGCAGGAATTCGAGGATGTGTTTTCAGATGACATACCTAGTGGGTTACCACCCATTCGAGGTATTGAACATCAAATTGATTTTATACCTGGAGCAGTCATTCCAAACCGTCCAGCTTATAGGAGTAATCCCGAGGAGACAAAGGAGCTTCAAAAGCAAGTGGAGGAATTAATGAGTAAGGGGTACATAAGGGAAAGCATGAGCCCATGTGCCGTACCCGTGTTACTTGTGCCGAAGAAGGACGGGACGTGGAGAATGTGTGTTGATTGTAGAGCCATCAACAACATAACGGTAAAGTATCGTCATCCTATTCCTAGGTTAGATGATATGTTGGATGAATTGTATGGCTCTAGCATATTTAGTAAAATTGACCTTAAGAGTGGTTACCATCAAATTCGAATGAAAGAAGGAGATGAGTGGAAAACTGCTTTTAAAACTAAGTATGGACTGTATGAATGGTTAGTAATGCCTTTTGGACTTACTAATGCACCGAGCACATTTATGCGTTTAATGAATCATGTTTTACGTGCATTTATAGGTAAATTCGTCGTAGTTTACTTCGATGATATCTTGATATATAGTAAAACTTTGAATGAGCATGTGGAGCATGTTAGGTGTGTGCTTGTGGTTTTAAGACAAGAGCAACTTTTTGCTAATTTTAAAAAGTGTGATTTTTGCATGGAAAAAGTTGTGTTTCTTGGCTATGTGGTTAGTGCTAAAGGGATAGAAGTAGATGAAGAGAAAGTCAAAGCTATTAAAGAGTGGCCAACACCTAAAAGCATAACTGAGGTTAGGAGTTTTCATGGCTTGGCTAGTTTTTATAGGCGCTTTGTTAAAAAGTTTAGCACGATTGCTGCACCACTCACAGAAATTGTCAAAAAGAGTGTAAGGTTTAAATGGGGTGTAGAACAGGAGCATGCATTTGATACTATCAAAAATATGTTATGTGAAGCACCGGTTTTATCACTTCCTAACTTTGACAAGGCTTTTGAGATTGAATGTGATGCCTCAGGGCTAGGCATTGGAGCTGTTTTAATGCAGGATCAAAGGCCAATCGCCTATTTTAGTGAAAAACTAAAAGGGGCTGCACTTAATTATCCCACATACGACAAGGAGTTATACTCACTTGTGCGCGATTTGGAAACATGGCAACATTACTTGTGGCCACGGGAGTTCGTGATACACACTGATCACGAATCCTTGAAGCATTTGAGGGGACAAGCTAAGCTGAGTAAGAGACATGCAAGGTGGGTAGAGTTCATCGAAACATTTCCCTATGTCATCCGGTACAAACAAGGTAAGGAAAACGTGGTGGCAGATGCATTGTCTCGAAGGTATGTTCTTTTAAATTCTTTAAACTCTAAATTGCTTGGATTTGAATACATTAAGGACATGTATGCTAATGACCTGGACTTTTCTAATATTTATGAATCATGTGGTAAGGGGGCTGTGGATAGGTTCTTTAAACATGATGATTATTTATTTCGAGAAAATAAATTGTGTGTTCCTAGGTGTACAATGAGAGAATTACTTGTGAGAGAGGCCCATAGTGGAGGCTTAATGAGTCATTTTGGGGTTAAAAAGATCATTGAAATCCTAAGTGAACATTTCTATTGGCCTAAAATGAAAATTGATTTGGTTCGGGTTTGTAATAGATGCATTACTTGTAAAAAGGCTAAATCTAGGATTAAACCCCATGGATTATATATGCCTTTACCCATCCCTAGTGAACCTTGGGTCGATATCTCTATGGATTTTGTTTTAGGATTGCCTAGGACTAAGAAGGATCGAGATTCGATTTTTGTGGTAGTAGATCGCTTTAGTAAAATGACACATTTCATACCATGCCACAAAACTGACGATGCTACAAACATAGCTGAAATTTTCTTTAGGGAAGTCGTGCGCTTACATGGGGTGCCTAAAAGTATTGTCTCGGATAGGGATGTTAAATTCCTTAGTCATTTTTGGAGAGTCTTGTGGAACAAATTAGGAACAAAACTACTTTTCTCTACAACTTGTCACCCACAGACCGATGGATAGACCGAGGTAGTAAATAGGACAATGATTCAATTGTTGCGTACGATAATCAATAAAAATCTGAAAAAATGGGAAGAGTGTTTACCATTTATTGAATTTGCATATAATAGGACGATACATTCTACTACTTCTTGTTCACCATTTGAAATTGTTTATGGTTTTAATCCGCTAACACCATTGGATTTAATTCCTTTACCTGTGAATGAACGTAGTAGTTTAGATGGCAAGAAAAAGGCTGAGATGGTTAAAGCACTCCACGACAAGGTGAGGTTGGCGATTGAAAAGAAAAATGAACATTATGCTTCGCAGGCTAACAAAGGAAGAAAGGGCATCATTTTTGAACCCGGTGATTGGGTTTGGGTACATTTGAGAAAGGAGCGGTTTCCAGAACAACGCAAGTCAAAGTTACAACCGCGGGGCGATGGTCCATTCCAAGTGATTGAAAGGATCAACGACAATGCCTATAAACTCGATCTTCCTGGTGAGTATAATGTTTCGGCTTCATTTAATGTTTTTGATCTATCTCCGTTTGATGCAGGTACAGATTCGAGGTCGAATCCTTTCGTAGGGGGAGGGGATGATGTGATCCAGACCACGAGTACAAGCCCGCACCAAGATCCGTTGAAGATCAAAGGAGGACCGATGACTCGATTGCAAACAAAGAGGGCCAAAGAAGCAATGGACAAGTTAGTTCAAGAAACAATGGCCAAAACAATGTTCGTGTCATCAAAAGAAACAAGTTCTATGTTGGGGCCGAGCCAAAACGAAGAGTGGATCAACATTATCCAAGCCATCGAAGAAAATTGCCAAAATTCAAGAATTACGGCCGTAATTCAAAAATCCTCACGGCCGTAATCAACTTACTGCTTAAAATTGGAATTTGTATGTTTTGGACTTACGGCCGTAAGTCCAATTGTCACGGCCGTAAGAGTGATGCAGAAACAGGGTTACGGCCGTAAGGATTTGGTCACGGCCGTAACATTATATACGCGTGAAATTTAGGTTTTAATTATTTCCTTAATTTTAGTTATTTGTTTCCTTATTTAATTAGAACTCTTAAACCTAGTTTTGACCCTATTTATAGGGATGTAATTTTCATTATTCAATAGACAACTTTGATATTATTATTGAGAGGCAATTTGCTTTCATACTTTATTCTTTATTAAATAAAATCCGAACTTGCGAGTTAATCTTGTTTGTTCAAATCTTGGGTGAGATTTATTTTCATTGTGATCAAGAGGTCAACATATCAATTGATTGTGTTGGTTGCTTGGTTCAATTAATTTGAATCAATCTCTAAATCGTGATTCTTTGGCGTTCTTGGGTCGATTCCAATAATTTGTGGGTTGCGTAGCTACAATTACTACGTGGTTTGCATCAGCACATCACTTATATGGTTTGATTAGTGTGAATGCAAAACGAGATTAATGTAAATACAAAATCTAGATAGATATGAATGCATTTATTGTCTTTTATATATATATATATATATGCACTAATAGTCTACTATTATGATAATAAATGGTTAATATTTTTTAATCATTTTTAATTTTAATAATTGTGCAAAGATTATATGATATTGTTCAATTGTCGTATATTAAGATTAAACACATATTTTTAATTATTATATTGATGTTTTTGAATGAAAATTGAGAAAATGTTAAATATGTGATGAGAATGGAGAAATTATTTTTATATCTTTTGCATTTGTGTTGATTATGTATAATCATTAAATTTTAATGAATGCTTATCGATATTACAGATAGCAATTTTAGTTCATTGCACTGGTGAAGATTTATATTATATATGAAAGTAGGATAATCTGACATAATTATTTCTTAAATTCTTTATATTTTAGTATTATAATAAAATGTGTGGTTGAGAAAAATTATATCGAAAAAGTTATTCAACGAAGGTTAATATTGAAGAGTTAATACTTTGATTTTTTTTAAGTTAATAATATTAATACAATGATTAATATTTTTTAACCATACTTATTTTTGATAAATTTTTAATGATTACAAGGTATAAGATTTTCGGTACAATTTCGTGATTTCTAACTTTACTTGATTGTCGTATCATGATAATTGCGAGATTTTCGAAATTATTATTTTGACTACTTATTTTTGTAAATAAAATTTTATTCATTAAATTCAAATATTTAAATATATAAATTGACGTTTACTATTCGAAGATGTTTTTAATAATTTGAATTAGGTATATTTTTTTATAAAGCCTAATAATTATTGAAATAAAAAATTATTTTTTACATATTTATATATGTGTTGATTATGTATAAGCATTAAAATTTAATAAATATTTATTAAAATCGATATTGTGGATAAAAACTTACGTGTATCGCACGGGTGAAATATTAATATTTATAATATATAAAGGTTGGGTGTTTCTAAAAACTATTTCCCGCCAATTTTCCATTTCTATAAATAGTAAGTTCTCATAAAATTAAATAGTGTGAATGGAAAATGGATATATTTCAAATGTGAATACAAAATCTGAATAAATGTGAACGCATTAATTGACTATATATATATATATATATATATTCTGAAATCACATCAAAGATTAAATGTAAAAGTCTTATTTTATACATTTTAATTTTTTCACGTGTCACACTATTTCAAAATTATTTTATTTAAGTAATGATATTTATAATTTCTTTACTAAATTTAATTTGGTCATAAATAATTAATTTATTAATTTATTTACTCATTTTGTTTATTTATTTAGTTAGTTTTATTTATTTATTTTGTTCATTTATTTAGTTTAATACTATAGGTTTAAATAATAAAAATATGCAAAATATATATTACTGACTTTAACAATTAGTTTAACTAATTTTTATCAAAATAAAAATAAAGGCATGTTAGCAAAATCATAATATTTCAAAATAGGATGTGATTAAATACATTTATTTAAAACGTATAAAAATAGTTTTTTTCAGTAACATAACACTTTAACTACTCGGTGGAAAATGAAAAAGTCACGTTGTATTGGAAATTATTGAATATTTTGATAGTTGGTATCTATAATTTTTAAATTTTTTAAAATTCTGTCATTGTGGTAGTTTTACGTTGTAAACCAGTTTATATGAATTTTAATTATTTGATTTTGATCTTTTTATTTTTCTTTTCCTTTTCATTTTAATAAAATTATGAGCCTATATCACAAATATATCTATTTTTTTTTTTACTTATTACAAATTCTATTTAAATTTAATTTTTCTTTTCCATTTTAAGTTAAATCAATTCAAATTATAATATTTACGAAATTTCTGGAACGATAAATATACGATCTGTAAGAAAAAAGTTAAAAAAAATAAAAAAAATTAAGGTATGTGTAACTTACTTTTTTTGTAATTAATTGTCTTCCTTCGTTTCTCAGTTTTAATTAAATATTTATTTCATATATTAACATATAAATTTAATATATGTAAGTAATAAATGATCTTGCATCGCACGGGTATAAGACTAGTATTCTTAAATTGTACAACTCATTAATTCATTCACTACCATTCAAGCCAAATAGGATCTACGCGATTAGAAAAATATTCAAAATGGTTAAGTATTGAAAAATATATGTTCTTAAATACATTAACATTACAATACCCAATCTATATCGAAATTGAAATCTAATTAATATTTTCCTCTACGTTATACCCTCCAAAATTAATTGTCATACCTCATTTACTTTCTGAATTTTCTCCATAATGTTTTCCTTTTAGCACTGGTTGTCCACCTCCATAATGGCTGGTTAATTTCATCGATAAACAAGAGCAGAAATTAATAAATTAATTAAGAAAACGTGAAAAGCTCAAGCAAAAAAAAAAAAAAAACGTGACAAGAAATTACTGTTTGTTACATTTATTGCCAAATGAAAAGATTTGTATGAATTTAATAAGAGGTAATTGAACTTTCAGTGTACTTACAAGTAGGCCATTAAACATTATTATTATTATTATTATTATTATTATTATTTTATTTTATTTTTTTTGAAAAAATCTTGGTCGTAGAAGTCCTTACAAATGAGGGAGAGTTAGGATTCATATATAGTTGAAAACGTATTGCGTGTATTATTTTGGTTCCAGTGTGACAGTGTCCACTCAGTGGTTCAGTTCAAGCAATAATTCAGTTCGCCTTTGTAGTAACTTTGCACTAAATTAATTTCTTCTTCTTCTTCTTCTTCTTCTTCCGTTGTATCCATTTAAGTAGTTGTAGACGCTCATTTTGTCAATTTTTGTGATATCTAATATATTTATTTATTATTTGTTCAACCCGATTTGAATTCGATTCTATCTTTATATCCTTGAAATTCTAATTTTTCTTGGTCAACAGCAGGTTTAATTTTCAAAAATTGATGTTTAAACTCATATTTTACATTATTCACGTCATTGACCAATAAAAGAAATAGGAAAATATTCCCGAAACTTGAGAACGTTGTCTTTTTGCCTTGAGCACGATTAAAAAATAAATAAAATTGAGGACACGATATTTCTAAATAACTTTCTTTCTTTTCTATTTTGAGTTTAATCAACTTATATGTTTAAAAAGGTCCAATTTGAGTCACGTACATCAATTGAGTTAAGTCTTGTCCTTCAAAAGAAAAATGATGAATAGCTTATATTTTAAAAATCTACATCTTCATCTACATATATAATCTACATTTGCATCTGCATCTACATCTACAATATATCTACATTTATAATAATAATAATAATAATAATAATAATAATAAAAGTGTGGATGTATGAGAAATTTTTGATTTTCTATTTTACCTAGATACATTTAATTATATGCTTAATACACCCTTACACCTTATTTAGTAACACTAGTAGTAAGTACGTGCTTCGCACGTCTTTTGTAAAAGATGAATGACAAGGTAAAATTAATAAAGAGAGCATATTTTTTAAAGAAAAAAATGTAAGTTTAGACCAAAATTTTAGTTTTGAAATTATTTATTTATATTCTTAATTAAAATATAATTATTTTTTTCTTATTAATTAATTAATGGTGTTAATGAAAATTTAAGAGTGTTATTGACAAAAGATAAAAATATCTAAATTTATTGTAGATTAAAATAATAACTAATAATATTTAATGAAAATAAATTAAATTTTAAATGTAATATCAAAGGTTTTTCACTCATTCACATTTTTATTGTTGTTGTTGTTATTGTAGATGTAGATTAAATTAAATAAACAAAAAAGATAATAAAATGAGAATAATAATATGAAATCATTTTACAACATTGTAAATTATTAGATAATAAATTAATTTAATATTAAATAAATGAGAAAATATAATAATATGAAATTATATTATAATTTTGTAAATTGTTATACAATAAATGTAATGAATTATTTAATGTTATTAAATAAAGGTGTAAAGATAAAATGAGCATATAACTAAAGGCTAAATATATTCACACCACATTTTTTTATATCTACACCACATTTTAATTGCATGAAAGGTTCATAACCTTTAGTCAATGTTACAACTTTGTCCCCAACTTTTTTTCATTGTATTCTTATTTTGTGTCTTTCATTAATTAATACATCTTGTCCCTTTTATTGAGTTCTATAAAAAAATTCATTAAGAGGAAATAAAAAATTATTTATTTCTCATAAATTTATTAAGTAAAAAAATCAAAATTATAATTAAATACTTGTCCATTATTTTAAAGCACGATAGTAAAAACAATTTCGATGAAAATCTTAGTTGAGTAGAAGATCTGCTAATTGTTAAAACTTTAATGAGAAAAATTTGGGAAAAAAATTAAGAACATAATTATAACAATCTATAAAAGTTAGGGATCAATAATACAATTAAAACGTGGTGTGTTTATAAGAAATTGTGGTGTTAATATAATTACCCATAACTAAATATATGATGGTACCCTAAGTAATTAATTGAGAGAAGAGTTTATTTAGTATAAAGAAAAAGAAATGAGAGTAAAATCGGAATGTGAAAGATTCTTCAACATCCATACTTTTTAAAGTAGTGTAGATAGATAGATTAAATATGAATTTATTTTTTAAAAATTTACAATACTATAATATAATTTCATATTATTATAGTTTTTCAATTATCTAGCGTTAAATTAATTTATTATCTAGCAATTTATATTTTTTAATCTATTTTTATATAATTATTCTTACTATATTTTTCTATTATTTAGTATTAAGAATAGAAGTAAAATTATGTCGTCATTTAATAAATATTATCATAACTACAAAACATTTTTATTGATAATTTTTTTTCAATATTTTACCAATTCTAATTCATTACTTATGTTTTTACAATTCTTAAAATTGAATCATTACAACTTTAAATCAACTAAAATTTGTATGATTAATTATATTTACTGATTAAAAACAAACTATCTTTAAATTCTTCTAATTATAAATTGGTACTGAAAGTTTTTGTTCTTAGTTTATCTTACTTATTTATCATTCGTGACCTCAATAACTTATTTAAACTTAGAATTATCATTTTTATCAATACAAGATTTTGAAAATATTATAGCTAAATTAAGAAACCTGACAATATAAATAGTGTAGACTTGATTAAAATAATCAACATGATCAATAATTGGTAGATTATGAGTTGAATTAAAATGAATACGTTTTAAAATTACTATTTTTTTAATAATCAAAATAATAAATAAAATGAGTTATTTATTTGGACAGTAATATAAGTGTCATTTTAAAGAAAAATATTTTTCTCACTCAAGCGCAATAGGAGGAAAGTTATTGAAACATATTTATAGATAAATATGTATCCAATCTTCACTTATTTGATGAACGTAATTGTTACGTTTTTATTTCTCGGAATCATCACAAAGAATACACAATATGATTCAAACATAAAAAAATCTCAAAAACTTTTATTACTCAAATGAAATCGTAAAGTATATAAAGAAATTTACAGATCTAAAGAAATCAGAATAAATCTCAAAACTCGCACAAATCACAAAGAAATATTACAGATTAAACACTGTAATCAACCACTAAGAGTTCCATCTGATTATACACGAAGAATAAGAGTAAAAACACACAGAAAATGCGAGAGATGAGAGTTCTCTCTTCAGAACCACGAAGAAGACGAAAATGGAAAAGAGAAGACAGAGAGTTATTAGATGAAGTGTCTGGAAGAATTGAGAAGATCAAAACCAAGTTTACACGTCTTTATCCTTCAGTGAATGGTGAGGATTTAATGAAAGAGTTCCAACGGTTGTAGTGTAAAGGACGGCGATGAAAGAGATCCAGCGATTGTAATGAAAGAGACCCGTGTACTGGGTTTCAGTGTTGGGCTCCAGTAGATTTAGGCTTTAACTTTCCTTTTGGACTGAGATGCAGGCCTTGCAAACTTGGACTCTTTCCATCAACTAGGTTGGTCCAATTGTCTTCACATTCTCCACCTCAATTGGATCAGAGACCCTGCAAACATAAAACAGAGCAATATCAAAATTCTAACAAATTTAAAAACCTTATAGCATCCCTGAATTTATTAACTGGTATAATTTTAGTTCCAGCATCTGCTGAATTACATTCTGTAGCAATTTTTTCAAGTTTTATAATTCCTCTATCAAGAACATCTCTGATGAAATGAAATTTGACATCAATGTGTTTAGATCTACTATGGAATACAGGATTTCTACTAAGACTATAAGGCACTTTTGACTATCTGTACGAATGCTAACAGAATTTTCATAAAAATGCCCTAACTCTTCTAAAAGACCTCTTAACCAAATAGACTCTTTTACAGCATCTGTAGCAGCAATATATTCAGCTTCTGTGGAAGATAAAGCAACTAATTTTTGCAATGACACTTCCAACTGATGCATGTGCCATTTAAAACAAAGAAATATGTAGAGGCAGATTTTCTATTATTTATATTGCCAACAAAGTCAGAATCAACAAATCCTTTAAGAAGAAAATTAGATTTTTGTTTCTCAAAAATAAGACTCAAGTCAGTAGTACCTTTCAAATATCTAAATAAGCATTTCATAGCTTCCCAATGAGTTTCACCTGGTTTACTCATAAATTTGCTAAGTACACTAACAGCAAATGAAATATCAGGTCTGGTACAGACCATAAAATATATTACAGAACCAACGGCATTTTGATAAGGCACAATAGTCATTTTGTTTTCTTCTTCTACAGTTTTGAGAGACTGTTCAACAGATAGTTTAAAATGACTGGGCAAAGGTAAAGAAACAGGTTTTGAATCAAATAGATTAAATCTTTTTAAAATCTTTTCAATATAAGCCTTTTGGTTTAAAACGAGTTTCCTAGTTTCTTTATTCCTAAAAATATTCATTCATAAAATTCTTCTAGCATTTCCTAAATCTTTCATTTCAAATTATGCACTAAGTTTTTGTTTCAGAAGTATAATTTCATTCAAATCAGATTCAGCAATTAACATATCATCAACATATAACAGCAGATACATATAACTAGAATTCATGCATTTAAAATAAAAGCATGGATCATATTGGCTTTTAACAAATTGGTTGACACACACACACACACAGACACACACACACACATATAGTTCCATCAAGAGAGCCATATAAAAAAACAGTTTTCACATCCACTTGTTCTAATTCAAGACTGAATTGAGCAACTAATGCAAATAAGATTCTAATAAAAGTATATTTGACTACAGGTGAAAATATTTCATTATAATCAATTCCTTCCTTTTGAGAAAAACCTTTTAGCTACAAGTCTAGCTTTATATCTAGGTTTTTTATCAATTGAGTCACCTTCATTTATTTTAAAAATCCATTTACAATCTATTAATTTCTGCCTTTCAGGTTTTGAAACAAGAACCCAAGTTTTATTCTTCAATCATGAATTCATTTCATCTTGCATTGCTGCAAGCCAGAGTTTAGAATCTTTTGAAGAAATAGCTTCTTCATAAGATTCAGGTTCTGATTGTAAAGGTTCAGTGTAAGTAAATGCAGAAACAAAGTCAGGGTCCTCAAACCTAGAAGGAGGTCTAATTTCCCTTCTAGTTCTATCTCTAGCAAGTTGATAATTGTTAAGATTTAAGTCTGTTTCAATATCAACTTCTGTTTCAGGAATAAAATCTGGATTTGGTGACTCAAGTTCAGGAATGTCATTTTGAAAATGTGGGCATTAGGCAGGCCATTTTTATCACTCAGATGGTTTTTACTCAGCTCAGAAGTGAGAAAATCTTTTTCACTAAGAGGATTTTTCAAAATTTCATCTTTACAAAGGAAAAAAATTTCATTAAATATGACAGACCTACTTATAATGACTCTATAGCCTCCCTGTTCTTTAACCCAAAGTCTATAACTCTTGACCCCTTCTCCATAGCCCAAGAAAACACATTTTAAAGATCTGGAATCAAGTTTGGTTTCAGTTTGATGTGAGTAGGCAGCACATCCAAAAATCTTAAGTTTAGAAAAATCAGGGAGAGAGTTATTCCAAATTCGATCAAGTATTTTGAAATCAATGGCACTGCTAGGTGAAAGGTAGATCAGGTAAGAGGCAGTTTTTACTGCTTCTCCCCAAAAAATTTTGGTAAGTTTGAATCAAGTAAAAGATACCTAGTTCTTTCTAAAAGTGTCCTATTCATCCTCTCAGCAATCTCATTTTGCTGTGGACTGTAAGTAACAGTCCTATATCTAAGGATACCTAAGTCACTGCAGAAAGAATCAAAATCCTGATTACAAAATTATAAGCCATTATCAGTCCTAATTACTTTGACCTTTCTATCTTTCAAGTTTTAGACTAAAGTGATCCAATTTTTAAAAATCAGCATAGTAGCATCTTTAGATTTAAGCAAATGAACCCAAGTTTTTCTAGAAAAATCATCAACTATAAGGAGAAAATATTTAAAACCAGAAACGGAATTGATTGGGGTTGGACCCCATAAGTCAGCATGCAAATATTCAAGAACATTACTAGATTTATGAATGCCTTTGTTAAAAGAATTCCTTTTCTGCTTTCCCAAAATACATTTCTCACAAAAATCAAGTTTGTGCAAAACATCTTTACCAAAAACTCATTTCTTTTCTAGTAGTTTAAGACCCTTTTCACCAAGGTGTCCTAATCTTTTATGTCATAAAATTGTTTTATCATTTTCAAAAACAGCATTAAAAGAGTTAGCAAAGAAAGGATATGTTTTTAACACATAAATTCCATTTGTTTTGGGAGTACCGCAGAGTAAATGATTACCCTTAAAGATACTAAGGTAACCTTTATGTAATCTAATATCATGATATTCAGAATCAAGTACACCAAGAGAAATTAAATTTCTTTTCAAGTCAGGCACATATCTTGTATGATTTAAAGCAAGTGTCTTGTTATTTTAAAGTTTCAACAAGACTTTATCAGTACCTTTAATATCACAAATCACGTTATTACCAAGTTTGACAGAACCAGAACATTCACTACTGAAGTTAGCAAATATATCCTTTTCAGGACACATATGAAATGTACATCCAGAATCAAGTATCCACTCATGCATGTTATCAGATTCAGTAGTAACACACACAACACCATTATTTTCTTGATTTGCATCTTCAGTTTGATTACTAGCTCCTACTTCATTTTTTTCTTTTGAAGCAATTTTTAACATGATGTCCAAGTTGACCACAGTAGTAAGAAAGTCTGGGTCTAATGGCTGCAGTATTATCTTGACCCCTAAATTATTTTGATTTCTAAAATTATCTTGACTTCTGAAGTTGTCTTGATTTCTAAAATTGTTCCGCCCTTTATAATTGTTATCCTTAGGCTTATAAATGTTGTCTCTCTTTTGGTAGTTTACCTTAATAGGTTTTCTATTTGTATTATTCCAGTTCCTGTTATTGATAGGGACACTCCAATTTTTATTGAAATTGTTCAAAAGTTTATTATCCCTAAAAGAATTCTTTTTCCTTGAAATTCCTATAACATTATAGGCTTCTTTATGGCTATTTCTTAATTCTAGTTCCTTATTCTTAAGGGGTGCATGAACTATTTCAGTGGTCAGTTTCTACCCACCATATTCTAGAGCATTTCTAAGATCTTTAAATTTATCAGCCATTGCATTTAGAAGACAGACAACTTTTTGTTCATCAGTCAGTTTTTCATCACAATTTAATAAGCTCTGTGTGATCTTATTAAACCTACTCATATTATCATCAACATCTTTAGATGGGTCAAATCTAAAAGAAAAATATTGTTTTCAAAGAAAACATTTATTAGGCAAAGAGATAGTGTCATATACTTCTTCCAATTTATCCCAGAGAGTCATTGCAGTCTTGGTTTTGCCTATTTGTCTAATCACATTATCAGACAAGTGTAAAAATATAGTACTCCATGCAGTTTCATCCATTTCAATTTGCTTATCTTGAGCTAAGTTAACAGGTCAAGATTGATCAATTGCTTTAGGACATTTCATTTGGAGTAATAGGGCTTTTATTTTCTGACTCCAGAGATTGAAATCTTTTTTGCCATTCCAAACTTCAACATCTACTTTTATAGTAGCCATTGAAGTGATGGCTGAAATGTTTTTTAAAAAAGTTTTAAAAGAATTTAAGTCTTATTACTTCAAAATATTATGAAAAAAATATACAAAAATAACACAAGTTCTCAAGAAAGCTCAAGTAATCAGTAGCTCAATCCACAAAGTCACAGAATTACAATATCACACAACAACAAGATTGAACCACTAAGCAATATAGCAATCAAGGTTATCACAGTCCACTAAGAATCACACTATACATGTGTCCACAAAGAATTGAGTACTAAAAGAATGTTCTTCCAGTATATCCCTCAACCTAGTTTGGGTTAGCCCAAAAATCCCTCAGATTCCCTGATTTTCAAGAAATCCTGGACAAAGAAAATTAAAGGGGTCCAACAATAGGCTTCAATAAACAAAGAGATTTTGAAAAGAACAAGAAATTTTAAACTGATAATAATTCTAAAGGTGTAGTATGAAAAGATATCACCTTTCTGCAAAACAAAGTTACTACAGTTCCACACAGATTAGAAGCCACAGAGATTAATGCTTCCAACTTCCAGTACCACAAAGTTTATGCAAGAACCACAAAGTTTACCCACCAAGTGAATGTAAGATCCCCACAAGGATTTTAGTATATTATGTAAAATATACTAATTTCTTGGGATCGAAATATTTTGACTAAGAGGTCAAAGATACAGACACCAAATTTTAACAAAAACCCTTAATCAAAACTAGGGTTTCAAGGAATTTTCACAAAGTGTAAAATACCACGAAGATTACTGTAAAGAATTTTAAAAATTCTTCAAATCTAAAAAATTTCACAAAGTTTTCAGAAATAAAAAAAACGTTTAATATAGGTTTTTTCAAAAATATTTAGAGAAATCTTAAATTTCTTGTAAAAAAACACAAAGGAACTGAAGAACCCTAAATCGTTTTTGAAATAAACCAGACAAGTCCTTCAGAAAACAAAGATCCACCCACAAAGATTCTGGATCTTACCAGATCTGAGTCGTAAGCAGTGTATTCACACGAAACCCTAAGGCTCTAATACCACTGTTACGTTTTTATTCCTCAGAATCACCACAAAGAATACACAATACGATTCAAACATTAAAAAACCTCAAAAAACTTTTATTACTCAAATGAAATCGTAAAGTATAGAAAGAAATTTACAGATCAATAAACAGATCTAAAGAAATCAGAATAAATCTCAAAACTCCCACAAACCATAAAGAAATATTACAGATTCAACACTGTAATCAACCACTAAGAGTTCCCTCTAATTATACATGAAGAACCAGAGTAAAAACACACAGAAAATGCGAGAGATGAGAGTTCTCTCTTCAGAACCACGAAGAAGACGAAAATGGAAGAGAGAAGACAGAGAGTTATCAGATGAAGCGTCTGGATGAATTGAGAAGATCAAAACCAAGTTTACACGTCTTTATCCTTCAGTGAATGGTGAGGATTTATTGAAAGAGATCCAACAGTTCTAGTTTAAAGGGCGGTGATGAATTTGGGCCAAAACCGGGTCATGCACTTAATATGTATACTAAGCTTCAGTGTTGGGCTCCAGTAGATTTAGGCTTTAACTTTTCTTTTGGACTGAGATGCGGGCCTTGCAACTTGGACTCTTTCCATCAACTAGGTTGGTCCAATTGTCTTCACAGTAATTAAATGAAAAAGTGAACATCTGGATGGTTCAAACCTGACCAAAAAAGAATTTATTTTTATGATTGAAACATAGTTTCAACATCTTCTAGAACTTTTGTTTGCTATGGGAATTTTGTTTTAGAAATTTCCCGTTGTACAATAAGTTATTTGGGAAAAACTGAAAATGCCTATTATAAATTTACTCACAAGTTAATAAATAAGTAAGTAAATAAGTAAGTAATTTTCATATAAATAACTATTGGGTAATTATATTGACACTACAACATTTGCTAACTACACCAAATTTTATTTTTAATGAATATCCTTATGTTTTTCTTGTTTTTACACTTATGTTCCCAAGTTTTTTATATAAATCTTTTATCATCAACCATCTATTAATTTTCATATCTTTTCCATAAATATGATTTTAGTCCAAAATATTTCTTATGAGGGCATCTATCGTATTTTTAAAAAATCAAAGTAAATAACTAATACAAAAGTAAAAAATAAATATTTTCCATCATTTTCAATGCACATTAGCAGAATATTTGAATATATAAATAGTGATTAAAAACATAATATGTTAATTAATGGAAAGTTAAGAATAATAATGCTTTAGAAAAATTGAGGACATAAAAGTAAAAATGAGCAAATATTAAAAAACTTTCATGTAATTAAAATGTGGTGTAGATATAAAAAAATTGTGGTCTGAATATAACTACCCATAACTATTTTTATTAAAGTCAAAATTACTAAATTAGATACAATCGTAAGAGTTAAAAAGGTTCTACGTAATATAGTTTAGTAATAATATTTCTAATCAACCTTAATACTATCTATTGTAAATAATAAAGTATTATTTAAAATACTTTATAATCATATATGTACAATTCAATAATTCAATAATTTTCATTTTATACTTTATTACTTAGAAAACACAAAATATAAATTATTTTATCGTGTACTTAAAAAAAAAAAAAAAAAAAAAAAAAAAAAAAAAAAAAAAAACCCACACCAAGGTGGCGATTTTTATTATTTTCAAAAGGAAGATCCAACAAGTGAGGAGGTACAAGACCACATCCTCACAAGAGAACAAATACAAAACAAAATACCTAAAAAACAACAAACTACAGCACCTCTAAGCTAACGAAATGGCCCAATAAGGCAATAGAGACAAAGGCTTATAAGACCACACACATAAGTAAATGAAGTTTTTAAGTGTTCGCATGCAAGAAACCATGCAAACACCCAAAAGATGTATGATTGCGTATAGAGAGAATTCCAATTTTATCCATAAAAAGATTTCTTTGTGAGACTATCCATAAGAAGCCTTATTCCTCCTCTTTCCCCTCTTGAACCCTTACATTTGGGGTTCCACCAGCATCCAGAGTTATCGCACCTCTAATTTTTCGATTGATTTCATTAGCCTTTAGCACCTTTTGTGTTTTGAGCTTTCCTCCTTCCTTTGCAAGTAATTCTGCAACCGAGATTACTTCTCTGTAGACATGGAAAATTTGTATGTCATTTTGTTTGCAAAAAATGATAATCTTGAGATGGGTAATCCAGATTCTTATATATATTTATTTATATTTTCATCATTATTCCACATGGAATTTATTTCTTAACAATATTCACGATAGCATTCAATACTGTCGTAATATTTACTTTTTCTATCTTCATACAGTTTCATGTTATCTAATCATCTTTACGAAATATGGCCCGATGACGTAAATGCGACTGGTGGGGGCAATACTATCGGCATCGAGCCAATATATACATATATATAGCACCTCACAGCACATTTGGATCTTGCATCAACAAAAATGATATATTTTAATAATCTTTACAAATATGAAACTTTATGATTTATTTGCCCTTTAAAAAACTGTAATTCCTCTTGAATCATACTTTCCATAATTTGATTTGACAAGAAAATCTGTACAAAAAAGTGGATGAAGTAGGGTCAAATCTCACCCAAAACCATAACCATAACCATCACTACAACTTCCAATGAGACTTATCAAAGAAAAAAAAATCAAAAACAAATTTTGTAGACAAAAATCGACATTTTATTTTCTACTCAAAGTCTCAAATCCTACTTCTCAAAATTACTCTCTCTCCTCGAACTCTCATCTCTCACTCAACTTCAGCGATTAGAACTTCAATGAAACAATATTTTTGGACCTTTACAAGCTTGTACAGTTGAGAGATCTTCTAGGGCCGTGTGCAATTTTCAAGTTTTGAAGAAGGTGGTGATTGACTTTGATACTTGGAGGGGATTTGTGTTGGGTAATTGTCTCAAATTGCCAATGTTGGAGGACTTTAATTTTAATTGAAGAATAAGTTTTGTAACTCAACTGGATTAGGATACAAATTCTAATGGAAAGTAAATTACGAAATTTGTTGCTATTGATTACGTGTCCTATGTGGATTAAATCTTTAGAAGAGCAATTGATCAAGGAAACCAATTCCACAGTCCATGTTGAAGTGAAATACAGCTATGACGTGATTTGTTCTATATAAATATATGTATTATTCTCTTTTGTTGTAGAGCACATTGACTAGAGAGTATTGTGAGGAAAAATGTAGTCTAGCATCTTGATTTTTCTTGAATTCTTTGTGAGTTGTACAAAGAAGTAGAAATTGGTAGATGTGGTAAAACTTGGTTATTTTTCTTACAATACTTGGGGGATTTGGTGAGTGCAAAGCCTATATAATTGTAACAATTTATTATATAGTGAAAAGCTTTGGCGGTCCATGGACATAGGCAAGTTGTCGAACCACGTAAATTTCTGTGTTCGTATTTTATTTTCTTGTTGATTCAATTATTTCTTGAACTTCAAAATTCCTGTGGGTTAATTAGAGAGGGAATTTGTGTGTAATTCCCAGGAATTTGTTCGATTCTTGGAGCTTTTGGTCAGATTTTTATGAGGTATGAAACAATGTTTGTCAATTCATGTTACAAGTTAATGAATCTAAGACTAAATTTTTTTTTACTGTGATCGTGTATGATTCTAGTAGTTGTTAATTGGTTTAGAGGTTTTTTTAAATATTAATGTAGGTGGAATTTGATTCTTCATTGTTTATATTTTGAAAATAAATATGAATTTGGTGTGAAATCATGTTTTTCAAACTTTTGTTGGGGCCGAAGGAGAAGAAAAAGAAGAATAATAAATAATAGTAGGAGATTAAAGTAGGTGAAGATTGATGAAGAGTTTAGCTCTTGGATAAGGAGAACAAAGTTCCCTCACACTGATTATCATCCATTAGATTATTCAATATTGGCTTCTGTTCCTTTTGTTGCTCAACCAGATAGAATTCTAGGTGCTAAATCTAGGCCTCGAGAAGGGAAGTTGCCCTTTTGTCCCATCTCAGCCATTCAAATCAAATGTCATAAATGTACTTAATTCCTGGAACAGATAATTAAGTAGCCACATTATCTTCTAATTATCTAAGTTTTGTTTTGTGAATTTCGAGTATAAGTCACTTTGGATATTATCGACTCTCATCTTGTTTGATAGAGGATGTAGTTGTCGATGAAGAACATAAGGTCGAAATCGAGGCAAATAAAGAAATATTGGTACGTTGATGGTGCACAATGTTATATGTTCATGGCATATTATTATTATTATTATTATTATTATTATTATATGGTCATTTATTCATTAGATGCATGCCCCAAATGTAGACGGGACATCTGTATATTTACAGGGTTTGCCCTCAATAATCCAAGAGAAATAGGATGTTGGCAATTTCACTTGAACAAAAAAATATCATTCTAACGACATTAGAATATCATCGGTCAACACATGTTCACCTTTCATGAAGAGTGGATAAAAGCGTTCAAAGAAATGAGGAGCGGAAGAAAGCATCAGTGATGTGTAGTACACGATTAACACTAGCTGTCGAGAATTTCAGATGTTAAATGTCGAAATCGACAATTTAAAATTTTTTATTTTCCAACACCAATGAAATTGATTGTATTGTGATAATGTAATACCACTTTTAATTTTACGTGCTTTTTCTGATTTTCACATGATTTTAATGTTGATATTATATTGAATTATTTAATAGGTATTTATTATTGTTAATAATTTGATTATTATGCAGTGGAAGGACTTGGATGTTGTCTCGATCAATGTGCCAATTAGAAAGTTTATACATTGTTTCGTACAATTCTATGTCTAATTGTTTATTGTAATTGTTAAGATTGCAATTTCTATTTTTATTAGGTTGCATGTGGCCTAATTTGTATTTATTAAAATTGGGAAAAAGCTTAGTGACACTTTAGGTCTTATCTGGAAGTTATTCACTTAATTAAACAAAGGAGAAGATTTGAGGGACCAACTTGCAAATTCCAAAAGATTTACTTCTTAATCCTAACCTAAATTATAAAAAAAAAATCAGACTTTGAGCCACTCTCTCTCTGTGACGACCCGAATTCTCTTCCATTCGAGTGCCACTAAAAGTGACTCATATCATATTATCGAGACTTAAATAGTAATGTAAAATTATTCAAAAGAATAATTAGAATCCCATAATTTTATTTGTGAATAAAAATAGAACATAATTTTCTTACATAAAGTTCAACATAATTATCTCATCAATCTTAACCACTTTTGCCACTTCCATGTTGACCGCCTCGAACCTTCAATTATCTGAAAATGGTAAATATCGTGGAGTGAGATTTATAAAATCCCAGTAAGTATACCAAGCATAAATTTTCTTTTGAAAGCATATGGATCATTTTCATCATAACATAGGATAGGATCGAAATACTCATAAACATAGGGAGACACAAGAATTTTACCGAACTTAAATGGCAAGAATTCTTATGTGTAGCGCTACTAAACTCCGGTCCCCTTAGCATAATCATAAACATATCATATGGAACCCATAACAATCTTGTGAGATTGATTTCATAGCAATGATCCAAACATTTTCATAAAAACATAAGATATACTTACTTGTCATAAAAACATACTTACTTTTCATAAAAACATAAGGTGTATTTACCTTTCATAAAAACATACTTACTTTTCATAAAAACATAAGATATACTTACTTGTCATAAAAACATACTTACTTTTCATAAAAACATAAGGTGTATTTACCTTTCATAAAAACATACTTACTTTTCATAAAAACATAAGATATACTTACTTGTCATAAAAACATACTTACTTTTCATAAAAACATAAGGTGTATTTACCTTTCATAAAAACATACTTACTTTTCATAAAAACATAAGATATACTTACTTGTCATAAAAACATACTTACTTTTCATAAAAACATAAGGTGTATTTACCTTTCATAAAAACATACTTACTTTTCATAAAAACATAAGATATACTTACTTGTCATAAAAACATACTTACTTTTCATAAAAACATAAGGTGTATTTACCTTTCATAAAAACATACTTACTTTTCATAAAAACATAAGATATACTTACTTGTCATAAAAACATACTTACTTTTCATAAAAACATAAGGTGTATTTACCTTTCATAAAAACATACTTACTTTTCATAAAAACATAAGATATACTTACTTGTCATAAAAACATAAGGTGTATTTACCTTTCATAAAAACATACTTACTTTTCATAAAAACATAAGGTGTATTTACCTTTCATAAAAACATACTTACTTTTCATAAAAACATAAGATATACTTACTTGTCATAAAAACATAAGGTGTATTTACCTTTCATAAAAACATACTTACTTTTCATAAAAACATAAGATATACTTACTTGTCATAAAAACATACTTACTTTTCATAAAAACATAAGGTGTATTTACCTTTCATAAAAACATACTTACTTTTCATAAAAACATAAGATATACTTACCTTTTAAAAGATTAAAATGAAGTGTAGTAGTAAATGGACCAAAACTTTCTTGACCACCTTGAATTTCTCTTACTTGTGGATTTTGTCAAGAGATTGGAAATAAGTGTATATGTGTAGAGTTGTGTGTAAAAGAGATGGGTTTAAATAGATGTATAAAGTTGGCATATTGTAAACATAATCATTCAATTCTATTAATTTTAACACATCCTTTTCTTAAAGTAAAGCACCATTCATATACTTTTCCATATTTATACAAATAATATGCTCTTCATGATTATATATAATGGAGTCTTATCAATCATTCATATACTTTTCCATATTTATACAAATATTATGCTCTTCATGATTATATATAATGGAGTCTTATCAATCATTCATATACTTTTCCATATTTATACAAATATTATGCTCTTCATGATTATATATAATGGAGTATATAAATCATTCATATACTTTTCCATATTTATACAAATATTATGCTCTTCATGATTATATATAATGGAGTATATAAATCATTCATATACTTTTCTATATTTATACAAATATTATGCTCTTCATGATTACATATAATGGAGTCTTATCAATCATTCATATACTTTTCCATATTTATACAAATATTATGCTCTTCATGATTATATATAATGGAGTATATAAATCATTCATATACTTTTCCATATTTATACAAATATTATGCTCTTCATGATTATATATAATGGAGTATATAAATCATTCATATACTTTTCCATATTTATACAAATATTATGCTCTTCATGATTACATATAATGGAGTCTTATCAATCATTCATATACTTTTCCATATTTATACAAATATTATGCTCTTCATGATTATATATAATGGAGTATATAAATCATTCATATACTTTTCCATATTTATACAAATATTATGCTCTTCATGATTATATATAATGGAGTATATAAATCATTCATATACTTTTCCATATTTATACAAATATTATGCTCTTCATGATTACATATAATGGAGTCTTATCAATCATTCATATACTTTTCCATATTTATACAAATATTATGCTCTTCATGATTATATATAATGGAGTATATAAATCATTCATATACTTTTCCATATTTATACAAATATTATGCTCTTCATGATTACATATAATGGAACCTCTCATGCTTGCATATATTTTCTTAATTTAAATAATAAAAGTAATTTTTGTACAAATAAATATTGGGATAACATTGAATTAAGTACTTAGACTTAATATACTTTAAATCAAGAGAATGGAGATATTTTTAGAAATTCGGAATTTAATTTAAAATCGAACGATCTCGATTATTTCTTGACTTGGCTATACGAATACGTCGTGGCGTTAACTTAATAAAAATGGGTGAAATAGTAGCGACACGATTTTCTATTAAAATAATTATTAATCGCGTAAAAATTCTTGGTCGCTACACTCTCTCTCTCTCGATCTCTCACATCTCTGTCTCGACTCTCTTCTCTCGCCTCCATCACTCTCAATCGGACCCGACTCCGCCACCAACTCCCTCACGTCGCCGCACCACCGAGTAACCCCTACCCTGTTCCCTCACGCGCACACACACACACAGAGCTCAAACTTCGCACACAAAACACACTCACGCCACACGCGAACCCACACGGGTTTACACTAACACAAAGCACACACAAGCATATGTTGATGTCAATGAGTGTATATGTGTGTGTGTGTGTGTGAAGATTTTTTCATATTTTCATATTTAAGTTAGTTGCATTTTCGAATTATAATTGTTAAATCTGAGAATTGGATAATGTTTATATTTATGTATTGATGTAAATATCATCCTTAAGTATAAATCTCAGATTTCTTCAAATGTTTGTTTAAAGTTTCTGATTTCAGATTAATCTATGATTCCAGACTTATAATTTTAAAGTTAGATTTAGGGATAATTATATATATGTATATTTTGTGTATTTTCAAATTCGTGTTATAGTCTAATTTTGAATTTATTAATTGGAATTTTGGATAATGCATATATATATACATGTGTCTAAATTCAGATTTAGACTTAGTTTAAATTTCAAAGCTAAATTGTTAATTTTTAGATTTTTAAGTTTATATGGATTAATTTTTCAGATTTTGATAAATTATGAATTTAAGCTTGTTAGTTTATTGTTCGTATTTAACTATGAGTGGAAATTTGTGATTTTCTACTTTGGGAAAAAATTCATGAATGGTTAGAGTTGCTAATAAGAATTTTGTTAATTTTGGTTTAAGTTGATATATTTATCTGAGTTTGAATTTAAAAGATCAGAAAACTTTCTATAGTATATGTGGTTAATCCCCTATTTCGAATGTGATAATGTATGTGTTGGTCATAGTTGAAGGTCACACGTAGGTTAATTTGAGGTTTTGATCTTGATTGAAAGTTTTGTTAACATTAGAAGAAGGAGATTTGTGATTTTTAAACTAAAAATATATTTTATTAATGAATTGAAATAATTAGGAGAATTGGTACATTGACGTCACGGGCATTCGAGACTTTTCCACTTGCAAATTCAGAAACGGTAAATACTAAGGAAGTCAAGTAAGTAAACTTCCCCTATTTTCATCAAAGTAAAATGTTAATGTGAAATTTAAGTGCTTGATCGATATTCGTGTTAATTAACTAATTTTAATGCTTTTAGCTTACTATATGCAAGTATGTGTATTTAAGGAAATGTTCAAGCATGCACGTTATCATGTTATTGATTCATCAAGCATGCATTGGCATCGAAATTGGGAAGTCAAATGTTTTTAAATAAAAGGAATGTGTCAAGGTGCAATTTTTGTAAAAATGTATGTATCCCATGTTTTAAGAAAGAATGGGTGTACTTCTATGCCATGAAAGGGTGTGAGTGGGAAATGGGGCGCGGGGGACCTACGTACCTGAATTAAATCGCTTTGCGGTGACGATTGCTAAACCACTTGGCGGTGCAAATATTAAACCGCTTTGCGGTGACGATTGCTAAACCGCTTGGCAATGGCAAATATTAAACCGCTTTGTGGTGACAATTGCTAAACCACTTGACGATGGAAAATTTTAAACAACTATGCGATGGAAAAGTGATAACCTGGTACCAAATAAGGAAAAATGTCCACTGCATATTGATTGGCTAGAAGATACACTAAGTGAGCTCACGATAGAAACGAAGTTAAAGTTTTGGAAATGTTTAAGTGAAAGTTTGGAATGTATGAAAGTCTTGAAAAGTAAAGTAAATGAAGATAATTACTTTGGATGGTCTAAGGCACTTCATGTCATGAGCATGCATCACGTGCATAAAATTTACTTACTGAACTTTAACTCACCCCAATCCCTCCCCCAATATTTCAGGTGATAAAAGCTAGATGAGACGAGGAGAGCACTTGGTGACAGACTTAGGCTATACCTATCTTCAATTTTTGAAAATAAAGTTAAATTAGAATTTATTTAAATTTCTCATTAATTATTCCTTAATTCATTTATTATTGTTAATGGTGTGATTGAAATTAACTTTGAATAAGTATTGGTGTGGTATTAGAGGTTAAATTACCTCTTATTTCAATTGCTAAAGTTTATTTACTTAGTATTATATTGTTGAGGTGTTTGAGACTTATTGAATGATTTTTGATGATATTTGGGATTGAATGAGTTGAGATGTATGCTTTAAAATAGTTTTGATGTCCCTCTACATGTTGGCTATGTCCAATTTATAGAGGAGACTCTGCCAAAATTTTTGTAAAATTTTATAATAGAAAATGAAAAGGTTGAGATTTTAAATGATTTCTTTTCAACATTTAAGTAAAGAAAAGTTAGCACGCCTAGGTTTAAGATTCTGAACTTGGGGTGCTACAGATAACATAATTGCATTAGTACACATCATCAATATAAAAATCAACGTAACTACAAAATTTCATACATCAATCCAAAATAAAATTACCAAAATACATTCTAACTGTTACTTTCACAAATTGGATTTGTACATGTCACACGATTATGCCCTACATGGCCACATTTAGAACATTTCTTGGTTTTGATATAGGTACATCAATGAAACACACATTTCAGATGCTCGACTTTCATAACATAAACTGGACAACTCCGCATATAGTCGACAGGGCGTACTGTGTAAACTGACAGTTCAATTGTCGGTGTCGACGTTGGTGAACTGTCGAGTTCGACAGATTATTCATCGAACTTGGCAATTCGTACTACGCAATTAGGTGTTAAATGTGCGGGTGGTTATCAAATTCTTCATCTAACAATTAATGTTCTTCATAAATGTTGAACTGTCAAATAACAAATTATAATAAATAATGTTTCATGGTATCATTGGTATGAAGAATTTTACAATAATGGAAAATCTTCATGCATTTATGCGGTAAAATAAGTTTCCATCCTAATCCAAATCAATGTTCATCAAAATCTCAATTCATTTTAAGAAGGAATTATTTAACAACATCAAAATTGTTAGTCCAAAATGTTTACCTCTTCAAATGGAATATGAAGCATCTAACTCTATTTTCTTCAAATGTCAATAGAGATTGAGGAAAAATAATAACAGTGCTAAGTAGAAATTAGAAAATATTAAAATAACAATTTTTTATTGCCTTTTTAATTTGTTTTTTAGAATTGATTTTTGTCTAATTTTTTTATCCATTGATTTCTTGTGCGATGTGATCTATATCTAATTAAGTATTAATTGCTTCATCATTACAATGATAAAGTTTCACAAAAGTGGAATTGGGGGTAAAGTAGATATTTCAAATCCAAAATTAGTCGTTTTTAGCACCTTTTAAGAATTTGTCAAGTTTTGTGTAAATTATGCGTTGTAGTGTGATCTATGCAAAATCTCCATATATAGCCATTTGGTAAACTATTTATAATCAAGTTTATAAACAACATATTTTTTCAAACCATTTTTTAATAACATACATTTCTCCAAATCACTTTTCAACTACATATCTTACCTAAAAAAAATCACATTTTTGTCTTTATAAACAATTTTTTTTTACCAAACAGATAGTAAGATTAAGCTATTTGTACAGATGAAATTTGACAGATGGCCGACAGACAGAGGGAGTAGTAGCTTTATGACAATTAATTTTGGAAATGATGAAATGTATGGAAAAATAGATTTCTACAAATGTGGATCTGTAAACCATGTACATGTAGCATGATTCATATTCTTATTGCAATTTAATACTCTCTCTGTCCCAAAAAGATAGTCTTGTTGACACGATCCCAATCGGGGAATCTCGACAAAAACGCGGAATAAAGAAAATAAAATCCTAGGAAAGATCTACGATAGATTAAACACAAGAACAAGAATAAAATAACAGAGATTAAAAGATAGATTTGACCTTTCGTTGTAGGTTCC
Source organism: Ligustrum vulgare (assembly GCA_963555705.1). Taxonomy (NCBI): domain Eukaryota; kingdom Viridiplantae; phylum Streptophyta; class Magnoliopsida; order Lamiales; family Oleaceae; genus Ligustrum; species Ligustrum vulgare. The sequence continues at coordinate 19,764,615 of OY743185.1, forward strand.
TCCTTTCCTTTCGGGTTATGTTCATCATTGTGTTCCTGCTTCGGTTGTGATGTAGGATAAGATGGTGAGTGTCTTACTGCCCCCTTTCACCTTAGTTGTCTTTCCACCTTCATGGCCAAATGTACCATGTCCTCTAGCTCCACATAATGTTGCAGCTCAATGACATTGGCAATATCTCTATTCAGCCCACTCAGAAACCTAGCCATCGTAGCTTCCCGATCCTCCACCACATTAGCCCTAATCATCGCCACCTCTATATCCTTATGATAATCTTCTACACTTCTCGACCCCTGAGTCATACCCTGCAGCTTCTGGTAAATATCTCTATAATAATGAGTCGGTACAAACCGCTTCCTCATTATGGTTTTTAATTCACTCCAAGTCTCCAACGGCTCCTCAAGGTTCCTCCTCCTACCCGTCACTAGTTGATCCCATCAAATATTGACATAATCTGTGAATTCAATCACAACTAATTTCACCTTCTTCTTTTTCGAATAATTATTACAATCAAAAAGCCGTTCGACCTTTGTCTCCCAATCCAGGTACGCCTCCGGATCACTCCTACCCTGGAACAATGATATTTTCACTTTAATTTTTCCAAGGTCGTCATCAACAACATCTCTATCATCACGATGCCTCCTAGCATCACGACGCTCCCTATCATGCCTCCTCTCATACCTATCTCCTCTATTACTCATTCGTATACTTCCAACCAAAGATATACTTCCACTTTCACTGCCCATGCCCTCATCATCCATACCAACTTCACGCCTATTACCTCCCCTAACCCGAGAACCATCATGAGATTGATCCCGAGGTCTTTGTTCACGTTCTGCACCTCGATTCTCCATCTGAGCCATAAACCTCTCAAATTGTGCCCTCATTGCTGCAATAACATAATTACCCTGTTCATTCTTTCGATTCACACCCCTGAGCTGTTTTCTGTCTCCAATACAAGATGAAGACGTGGTACCCTCTCTATCAGACATTTTTAACATCAAAAATAAATTTTTCCTCACATGTATTTTCACACGTATTTCACTATTCTATCCCTTCAAATTTCACCCAAGAACAATTCAAGAAACAATTCAAGAACTCAACCAAGGGTTCAAAAAGGGTAAGACACGAATAAGAACAAGGAAACTTGGAAATTGAGAAAATTCGGAATATTGAAGAATATTTGGGATCCTTCGGATTTTTTTTATTTTTTTTTATTCTGCCAGAGAATTGGACTACGAGTATGGCAGAAAAAAGGGAATTGGATTTGGACGAAAAACGAAGAAGAAAAACACTTTTGAATTTTTGGGACTGACTTTTATGGATCAAGCTGAAGAAAATTATGATTGACACGAAGAACGCGAAGAACACGAAAAAAATCAAGAAAATCAAGAAATAACAAGAAACGCAAGAATCTGAAATAGATTCAAGTTCTGATACCAGATGACGCGATTCCAATCGGGGAATCTCGACAAAAACGTGGAATAACGAAAATAAAACCCTAGAAAAAATCTACGACAGATTAAACACAAGAACAAGAATAAAATAACGGAATTTAAAAGATAGATTTAACGATAAAATCTTAACCCGACAATGAATGACGATGCGGATTGAAGAACCAAGATTGGTGAATGTCACAAGGGTTGTCAATTCCTTGATAAGTTCGTTGGGTGAAAGACACAAAGTTCGAATCTTTGATAAGTTCAAGAAAAGTGAATAACTCAACCTTTCAATTTGGATAATCCTTTCTCAAATAATATTAATAATCTCAAAACTGTCTTACAAATGAATGAAATATGATAATATAAAGCAAAACTGACATAACCCTAGCCCTAATCGCAATTAGGGCTCAAATTATGGAAATAAAATATTAAAAACGTAAAATTAACAAAATATGCGAAAATCCGGAAAATTAGATTTACGGCCGTGACGAACTCATTTACGGCCGTAAATGACCTTCTGTTTAAGACTTGCGGCCGTGACGATATTTCTTACGGCCGTAACTATGAAACTCTGTAATTCTTCATTTAAGCCCGAGGCGGAGTTACGGCCGTGAGAATTATTCTTTACGGCTGTAATGAGGCTTCTGGTCATCAAACTTTGCCCCTTTGATTCGGCTCGATCCGTTCACTTTCTTGGCTCGACTCCATCATGAAACTTACTCCGTTTTTGCACGTAGATCACTGTCATATTGCCGATGGCTCGACTTCGCCCTTCGATGCCTGGTCCGGATCGTATCACTTGTATACTATTTTTGTTTGTCCAAAAAAGATAGTCTTGTTTTCATATCGAGCATGTATTAAATATTACATTTCCATATATACCCTTGTTTAATATATCTTGGTACAATACGCACCAACTACTTAACTATTGCATTTTCAAATTTTTTTGGGAAACGAAGTGAGTTTATTTCAAACAATAAATAAGGGATTAAGAGTATAAATGGAAAATATTGATAAAATTTAATACCCTAACTATATTAACTACCATTTTTTAATTCGAGTGAAAATAACTATAGAACTATCTTTTTGGGACGGATGAAGTATTATCTAATCTTTACTAATTATCTTTGACGGCTCTGTATGCCAATTGCCATAGAATATACTTTCTCGTATTACGGTTTAATACTATCTAATCATCTTTATCCAATATCTTTGGTGGCTTCGTGCCAATTATCACTGCATTTATTTTTTCTACTTTCAAATCACATTTACAAAGTATCCTCGGTGGCTATTTGCTAACATAGGATTTAATTTTCTTTTTTACAGTTCAATACTATCTAATCATCGTTATCGAATATCCTCAAGGTCACGCTCGTCTGTATTAAATTTTAGTATTAATCCATCATACAAACTCAAGTGCAAGTCCTACATATGATATACCCCTTGATCGCGGTCCAACATTGTCCCTACAGTTTCAAGTGAAGTCTTTCGTGATACCTTTTTAAAAAATGATACTTGAACAACAATAATAGACAACATGGTGGACAACATGCCATCCCATGTAAGTGTGTTGTCCACCATGTTGTTCAACTATGTTTTCCAAGTAGTATTTCCCTACCTTTTTCAATGTGTACGTGCAGTTGCATTTTTTATGACATGCTTGCTGTTGACGTCTCGTAAGCACCCCAAGAACAGGTGTCCTGCGGTGCTTACGGGACGTCAATACTTACCATTTCGTTTTATTTTTTTAAAGGGAATAGTGGAAGGTTGGGGGTACCAATTATTGAACTTTTGACCTCAATTGCGGAAACAACAATCCTTAAGGACCTTAACCAAACAAGAACAAGATAGATGCACCAAACCTTGAACATTAAACAAAAAGTTTAGTAGATTAGAGATTATTGGTACATTAAACAAAAATTTAGTTAAAGTATATTATTGTATCGTCTTATCATATCCAATAATTACGTGTCAGGATTTACCTTAAAATGTTCGAATGAATAGAAAATCCAACTACTGCACTATTTCGTTGAATAAAGTTTGATCGTAATGGTGTGTTCGCGAACACACACACATCGAAATGTTAGAGAAAATGCCCGCTCATTTTAACCAACCCTATTAGGTAACCTTGAATTTTTGTGCGTCAAATATAGTGAAACTTTTGATCACGACTCGAGACAATCCCAATTCATGTCCAACAGTACAGAAACTAATTATTTTGGAACTTGGGAACTATTGTAATCAAGAAACAAACAAATAACCTGAAAATTTGCTAAAACTAAAGAGGTTCATAATCATACGAACCTGGCTGTATATACGACTATGTACATAAAAAGATACTCCATTTCTTAATATTGCCTGAATGCTGGAAATAAACGAATTTCACAATGGAGAATTTAATCACGTGTTCAAAAACAAGCCATTTATTTGACCACGTCACATGCCTAAGGAGAAAAATATTTGTACCTCTACTACTTGTAAACCAAAATCTTTTTATTTTTAATCCCTAATTTTGAAACTAATGATATGTGTATATAAACAATCAGTCGTAAGTCGTTTGAAGTATCATTCAGTTGAGTTCTATACTATCTAAAACACTTCGTTCCAAATGAATAATTCAGTGATTTAATTTTGTAAAGGAAATTGAGTTTTGATTTTGTTCTATATAAAATACTACTGATTTAAGTGAATGTAACCTGATTCACGTCTTGATGCAAAATTCCAGCTGCGTTTTCAAGTAGACAACTGAATATTGCAAGAAAAATCGTCTAGGTGCCCGCCCACCTAGCTCTACTGAAGCTAAATGGCCACATGCAACCGTGCTAACTCAAATTGTATTTTTTTTTATTTTTTTTTAATGACTCGTGTGTCCATACGTCATCCGACCGATCCTAAAAGAAAGTGGCAATTTTTTTGCTTGTACACTTCTACAAGATATAGATTATTACTCATATCTCTATCTCGATTTCAAATAATTGCAATCTGAAACGTAATAAAACTTCAACTTGTAAACTCGTATTTTATTTTATATGTTAATATAAACAAACGGCATATAAATTCTACATACAATAAATTTACAGTCGATAACATGAATCCTTTCATTCTATTCTCACCTTCTAGTTTCATATGACCAATTCAAAACTCGTGCAGAACCCAGATTCGACATTGCAATGTCTTGAATCTTTCTTTCTAAATGGTCATAATTGGAAAAGTAGTGCCCGTTTGGATTACTATAAATGTCAATAATTAAGGATAGAATGGTAAATTCATGCACACCTTTCCATTTTCACACGTCGTCAGTTTCCCACATTCACATGTCCGAAAGGGCCACCTGTCCTCCATCAAAAAGCTAATTGAATCTTCAAAAAGAAACAGAAAATGTTGAGAGCCTGAATCTGTATATATAGCTTATAGATATTCATTTCAATTCTCATAACCCCAAATGGCATCCCTAAAAATAACCAAGAAACACCATAAACACCTCAACAACCCCTTTCCTTCAAACACGAAAACTCTCCCTTGTATTCATGGAAATCTTCTATTTGATTCTCAGTCAGTCCCTTCAGAACAGATCTATGATATTGGAAAGGATTTTCAGTTGAATTGGTTATCCAAAAGTGGGGGGTCTCTCTGTATATTCCATAAGTCTCAGCCTTCAAGATCCATGTGGTCGACCGTCCCGGGACGATCATTTGTTTCTGCAGCAGTGGCTGAAACAGAGATTGAAGAGAGTAGAGGATCATTTGTTATAAAAGACAGGGTTATCAACATGATATGCAATCATCAAACTGTTGAAAATATCAGGACCATTGATAGATCTGACATCGTTTTACGTGAAAATAATCAAGATTTCACCTCTTTTAGCAATGGACTGGATCAAGAAAGACAGCACAAACAAATGCAGTTACCTGCTCTTCTTATCACTGGGAAGATTTTCTGTGTGAAGAAAAGGAAAAGCAATATACTGAGTTCTGAATTAATGGAAAGACAGCCATCCACTTATGCTAAGTACCGGATGCTATTTGATCAGAAAAACAACAATCAAATTGGATTCCAAGTGAGGGTAGCAAAACCAAAAGAGGAACATCGGCAAAAACTCTCTCCAAGAACTTATAGTTACAGAGCCTTTGCTTCAAAATTTGGTCGAATTAGGAGACTTAGAGTTGGATGGAGTAGATACTTTTCGAGGAAGAGAGGCATTATAACAGTGTCACCGGCAGAAGCGGAAAACGTCGTAATGAAGAATGAAGGTGTTACTGATTTTAATAGGATCTGTATTACATATTCAAGTGAAAAAAGCGAAAAATTCTATGGTTTTGGTGAGCAGTTTTCACATATGGACTTCAAGGGGAAGAGGGTGCCAATATTTGTTCAAGAGCAAGGCATAGGGAGAGGTGACCAACCCATCACATTTGCCGCTAATTTGGTTAGCTACAGGTGAACTATATATAAAATATCTTCAATTTTGAAGATCAAATTAATCGCCATTTTAACATGAGTTTTTGTTTAAACGCAGGGCAGGGGGTGATGAAAGTACAACTTATGCTCCTTCTCCTTTTTATATGACATCCAAAATGAGGTCACTTTACCTCGAAGGATACAACTATTCAGTCTTTGATCTTACAAAACATGACAGCGTCCAGATACAGGTATCTTCAAAAAATTTATATCGAATGGTCATCATAAATAGCAGTTGGCATTCAGGATTGTAACATTTCAAGAATATAATGCAAAACTCCACCACTGCTACCTTAGTATGTTTATTATGGGATGATCCCTGGAGATGTTAAGAGTGTGTGTAGTTCATTGTCTTGTATGACTAGAAGTAAAAAAAACTCCTGCTGTCTGTTAATGTAATTTCCAAAGCCCGTAAAATTTAGGAAAATATGCAACAAAACACGAGTCTCTGGAACTGTATTTTTCCCCAGAGAAAGGAAGTAAAACATATTTCCTTTATATTGAGTTTCCATTCAGATGAGGTTTACTTAAGAACCCACTTTCACTCTCGTCATATGCAACTTTTGGCAATTCTTGTAGATATATGGAGATTTGATTGAAGGTAGAATACTGCATGGGAACTCACCTACTGAGCTTATTGAACACTTCACAGAAACCATTGGAAGACCTCAAAAACTTCCTGATTGGATAATATCAGGTGCTGTGGTGGGATTGCAAGGTGGCACTGAAACAGTACGTCATATCTGGAAGGAGCTGCAGACTCGAGAGACTCCAGTATCGGCATTTTGGCTGCAGGTTGAACAATAACCCATAAGTTAATATTGAAAGCGAATCATTTCAATAAGAAATACACTTGAACCAAGAATCTATATATTTACAATATGCCATTTCTAATCTATTTTTATATTGAAGTTGGGGTGTGATCATGAATATTGGAATGATTAATGGATCATGGGTACAAAATCTCATCCTATGCTCATTATGCAGGACTGGGTAGGGCAGAGGAAGACAGTTATTGGATCACAACTTTGGTGGAACTGGGAAGTGGATTCAAATAGGTATTCAGGATGGCAGCAATTAATCAAAGATCTAGGTGCACAGAATATAAAAGTGATGACATATTGCAATCCTTGTTTAGCTCTGGTATGCAAATCTATCATTAGCAATTATAATTCATATCAGTTATAATATGTCTTATAACATTTTGATGGCTCTTCAACTCATTAATGCAGATGGACGAAAAGCCTAATGCACAAAGAAACCTATTTGAGGAGGCAATGAAGTTAGACATTTTAGTGAAGGAGAAAAATGGAGGCCCATATATGGTTCCTAATACAGCTTTTGATGTTGGAATGTTGGATTTGACCCATCCACAGACAGAAAGTTGGTTCAAACAGATTTTGCAAGAAATGGTGGATGATGGAGTCAGGGGATGGATGGCTGATTTTGGTGAAGGCCTCCCAGTTGATGCCTGCCTTTATTCAGGTTGAACAAACTTATATTGTCCCCTCACTTCAGTCTTCAGGTTAAAAAGAAAAATAGAACACATTACCAACTAGTCAAACTTCAATTAAAAAGAAAAATAGAACACATTATCAACTAGAAAAACTTCAATTACATATCACAACTTTTTTCCTGTTCATAAATTTCCATTGTTTGCTTCCCATAATAAGGCGTAGCTATAACATATCCATCATAACCAGACTTCTAGTCCAAATATTCAAAATCCGCTGTATAATCAAGTTGATTTACAATTTCATAGGTGAAGATCCAATTACGGCACATAACAGATACCCGGAGCTATGGGCAAAAATAAACAGGGATTTTGTAGAAGAATGGAAAAGTAGTCTTGTGGGTAAGGAGAAGGAAGATCCAGAAGAGGCCCTGGTTTTCTTCATGAGGGCTGGTTTCAGGAATAGTCCAAAATGGGCGACCCTATTTTGGGAAGGTGATCAAATGGTAAGTTGGCAAGCTAATGATGGGATAAAGAGTGCAGTGGTAGGATTGCTCAGCAGTGGACTTTCAGGGTATGCTTTGAATCATAGCGATATTGGAGGCTACTGTTCTGTGACCTTGCCATTTTTTAAGTATCAAAGGAGCGAAGAACTTCTCTTGAGGTGGATGGAGCTGAATGCATTCTCTGTTGTCTTCCGGACACATGAAGTAAGTCGATAGACTGCATTGTAAAATGTATAAACATTTAACACATATTCTAATATCATCATGCAAGGAGCTTGTTTCAGTGCATATTTTATATGTTGTTGCTCAAAGGGTGAAGTTGGAACTCAAGTTCAAATTCAATTGCACTTGACAAATAAATTGGAATCTTGTCAATCATTATACAGAGTAGTACCTCTGCTTCTTTAGTATTCTTCTCTTTTTAGCACCAGGAGAGTTCACAACTGTTTGCTAATTACTATCATTTTTAATCAGGGAAACAAACCAACTAGCAACAGCCAGTTCTACTCCAACCACAGAACCATATCTCATTTTGCACGCTTTGCCAAGATATACAAAGCTTGGAAGTTTTACAGGATCCAACTAGTTAAGGTAACTTCAGTGTTGATTGTACAAACTCGAAATTGCAATTGGAACCAAAATCTAACTCTCTCCATTAATGTTTATTATACAGGAAGCTTCTGAAAAGGGCCTACCTGTTTGTCGCCATCTGTTCCTCCATTATCCAGAAGATGAATACGTACATACATTGACATATCAGCAATTTCTAGTAGGCACAGAGATCCTAGTAGTGCCTGTTCTAGATAAAGGCAAGGAAACGGTTAAGGCCTATTTTCCAGAAGGAGAAAACTGTTCATGGAAGCATGTTTGGACAGGAAAACTATATTCCAAACAAGGTTCTGAAGCTTGGTTAAAAGCTCCAATTGGATACCCAGCCATTTTTGTCAAGGAATCCTCAAAAATTGGAGAAACCTTTCTGAAAAACCTCAGAGAATACAATGTCCTATAAAGAAGTTGCAACCAAAATGGATGCTGTAGAATGGTTTAGGAACAAAGAGATGTACAGTTTCTATACATTTCTCATATTCTACCAGCCATTTGTTAATCTTGATGATGATAATCTTGATGATGCAAATAGATTATTCATTACAATTGTTTGAATAAATTATTATTATGTTCTATTTGCAAATGAACCACTTCTCCATAGACCATAAACTAATACGATATCATAAAACAACATTATTAAATATTTGTGACGACTTTTAAGATATTTTAAGATATGCAATGCAAAAATAAATAAGGCCTGTCCCTGGAGCCAATTGCAATAGACATGCACCTTGCTGAAGATTTTTGCTAGCACGAACCTATATGTCCTGAATTTGACTGTCAATCTCTTAACATAAGCAACTGATTTTCTAGTAAGTGAAATCTCTGATAAAAAGTTTTCAAAAATATCAGATATGATTTCAATAGTGTTCAAATTAAAAATAGCAAATGTGAAATATTTGTCCAACTCTCAGAGTCTCAGGCAACAAATGCTCGAGGAAACTTGGGGAACAACTTTCACGTGGGTTCATATCAAAGAAATTAATATCTATATTATATGCTAAAACTTACCCAATAACTTTGCTTTGTTCTTCAACACTATAGCATTTATAAATATTTATCGTAAAAGAACAGTAACAAAATAGAAAATTTCCTGACTTGAGAACTAATAATTTTCTTGTGTGATATGATATCCCACATCAGGAATGTAATTTTCTTCACAAGAATGTTTATCCATGGATTCCATGCACAAAAATCCAGAGCCACATGCCAATAGTACTAAAGAACAATCATATATTAGAATAATGCACACAATCATATACCAATGGATTATTAATTAATTTGGATGAATTTGAACAGCCCAATAATAATCAATACCTAGGAATGAAAATCCTAATACTTTAGAAAATACTCAAACATATCCAACATCATTTAAAAAAAAAAAATGGCGAATGAGATCCTTCAAGCACAAAGTACTGTAGTATAATTCATATAAAAGAACTAACCTTGAAGCAGAGATAATAATCGACGAACAACAAAAATCTGATACCTTTTTGTAACGCAGTATTGTTGTTAAGAGTTCCAAGATGTAATTGTAACCGATACGAATACTTCGGTGGGATATTCCATCAACTCTCTCTCTCTCTCTCTCTCTCTCTCTCTCTCTCTCTCTCTACGTGAATATTGCGGCTATTTGGCGCTTTTAGTCCTACACGTTGTATTTCCTGTGCAAATGGTCCTCTAACGTTTATTTATGGTGATGAGGTACTTCACCTATTACTTTCCTGCCAATCAGTCCTTTTGGACGGAATCCGTCCAAATCAACCGTTAAAGGAACACATTGCTTTGATTTTTGTAGTAGCAATGAGGGCAGGGGCGGATCCACCACATGGCGAGCCGTCCCGCTCGCCCTTACTGGGTCGGCCCCAAAAATTAAAAAAAAATTAGTAAGAATTTTTTGTATTTTTTTTGAAAAATATAGTTATTTTATTGAAGACCGCCTTGCAGAATTTTTTTTATCAATATCCGTTCGTGCTAAATAAAATTTCTAGATCCACCACTGAGTGAGGGTAGAACTATTTACTCAAACAAAAAATATAAAAATGGACATTTGATGATCATTTATACTCGAGATACCCGCAAAGATCAGAATATTCTTAATGGCTCGATCCCTAGTGTTTGGTCATCAGGACAAGGGGTTGGCAAACAAGCTTGTTAACATGGACGGTTTGCCATACTTATGTCCTAACTTTATTGTAATTGGTCTTCAAACATCATTCATATTCATCACATCTTATCCTAGACGGTTTGCCCACAAAAAATCTGTTAGAACATTTTCAATGCTTCACACGCACTTGACGATCAAGTGTGTATGAGAATGTACACAAAAAATTTGTAGGTCCTATTGTAATATTATTTTTTCCTCTCTCCTCCACTTTCTACCTCTTTTTTTCATGTTCTCACTTCACACATTCCACAACCACACATCCTACTTCACATCTTCAACTATTTTTTATTAATTTATTTAAAATTGTATCTATCTCTCTCTTCTTTTTCACTTTTCCCGCTCTTTTTCTACTTTTAACAGCATCTTTAATAATTCATGCATATTTTGATCTATGTGGCATTTAAATAGATAAATATCCTACTCATGTTGATAAAATAGATAATGAAATTTAAAACTTATCTCAATGGTCTTTATTTACAATTTTTTATGTATACATATATCTTCAAATTAGTACAATTTTCTTAGATTAAATAAAAGAAAAATTAATATTTGATTAGTCACTTTATCTAACACGTTTTCTGCACTAAATATAGTACCAGCTAATATCACTTCCACATCAGCATCATATAGGCATGAAACCTAACCATTGGAGATGAAATTTTTAAATCATTATTTGTTTTTTTTATGTGATAATGATTTTTTCACAATTCATAAAAATGGAAGTATGAGGATTAAATTGAAGATATTGAAAACTTGGAGGACTGGGCCAAATAAGGACAAAAAAAGGGGAAGTTTCACTGATACCGTTTAATGTAGGGGTGGGCAAAAAAAGGGAACCGATATGACCAAATCGGAATCGAACTGAACCGAAAAAATCGGAACCGTATGGTTTTAAAAAAATAAAATAGGAAATCGGTTTTGGAACCAAGAATCGATTGGTTTTCGGTTCAGTTCTCGATTCTGCCTTTAGAACCGAAAAATCGAAGTTAGAACCGGTCTTTGATCCTTGTTTATTTTTATTTATGGTCCTAATTGGTTGTCCTAAAACTAAAAATCAAAAGAATTTATAATTTTTTGGGTAAAGTGAAAATGATTAATTTCTTTTTATGAAATTTGTTACGTCTCTACCTCATCGTAACCTTTAACTTCACACTTGGATTGAAATTCTTAGTAAATGAAAATCGAATGAGACTAACTTATTAATAAACGAAGTTGTAAATGACCACGATGGAGTTAATTAAATATTTAAATACAAATATAAAATAATTAATAATACTGCATTTAAAATTCATGATTCATCCCAGAAGTTTACTATATTGCTATACTCGAAAAACCTTGTAGGCCTTTTGTTTCCTATTTTTATTTATAAATATCTCCTCTTTCATGGAGAATCCTATACTTTCTTTGGGGTGAAGGATTTCCAAAATTCTTGATTTTGGTATATTCGGTAGAAGTTTATTTCAGGTTATTGACTCACTTCCTGAGGCCTGATGCTCCTCGATAAGGCTCTCGAAAAATAATTATTATTGTAGAATCGAAACTGAACCGAAACCGAATAGTTTGGTTCTGGTTTGATTTTTGTGATTCAATGAAACCGAATGGTTCCATTTTACAAGAACCGAAAAAAGTATGGTTCGATTTCGGTTATTGAGATATCCGATCGAATCACCCGACGCCCACCCCTAATTTAATGAAACATATTTTTGTCTGCTGACATAATGCATATTTTTATTGTGAAAGTGACATCTTGAAATAATTGAATTGTAAAAAAGTCATCCTAAATTATAACAACTAATTTGATTTTCTTTTAAAACAAAAAAAAAATAATTCAGTTTCAACCTCCAAAACAAAAGTAACTGATCAAATCCAATAACAATTAAAAATCGTTCAACAAAAAAGCGAATCTTGGAGTCACGTTTTCCGATGTCTACTGTATATTGCATCTACGTCCAACTCATTCACTGCTCATTTGACAGGCATAATTAGGAAATACAGAAAAGGAAGAGCTAAGCAGTGAAGTCGAGAATTTCCCAAATATTCAATTCCATCCATTTCTGATTCTTTGGGCATTTCAATCTCATACCATCCAAAACCATCTCCGCCACATGAAGTATCTTTTTAATATGAGCAATCGTAATAACATCAAGCACGACGCAATGTGTTACTGCTAAAAACTCGTATATATTTCCTCCAAAATCTGGATATATTACGGAAGTATCGCATAGTTGATGAAAATTCTTGTGATGTTGATTCTGAAAAGGAGACTGAGATGGAACTGATGGACGAAAAGTATATGAATTTTGAAGTTTTTCTGATTCCTCGTCTGAATTGAATGTGGTTGATTTGGAAACACATGCTGCTGATGTGGTGAAGGAAATGTGATTTGATTTGGTGAAAAACTGAAATATTGGAGCTGATTTCGAGTTCCTTGAACATATTGACAACGGTGAGGAGCCCGACTCGAGTGAAACTCTTCAACACGAACAAAGTATGCAAGATGCTAATCAAGTGTCTATAGCTTCTGAGAAATCACCGAGCAAGAAGACACCAAATCGATTAAAAAAATGCCTGGTGTCTTGGATAATTAAGAGAACATTAACAGTGGTAGTAAATTCTTGATTTTCACAAAGGAGAAGTTGAACATTCCAAGCAAGACGCCAATGAATAAAAAATTTAGATGTTACAGATATGTGGATTCTTCTCACCAAGGAGAAGGTGAGGAAAACTACAGGCAACACTACTGAACAGAATTTAAAGATAACGAAGTTGTCAAGCAAAAATGAGAACAACCTAAATGCAGCAACAGCAACAGCAACATCGAGGCCAGCTCTTCAAGCACTTCCGGAGAACCAATCGGTGGATGAAGCTGGAATGCATTAGAGTTTTTTTTTCTCTTTCATTTTCTATTATAATAAGTTGCTGATATTTGCCTAGCAAGTTGAGTTGTGCTACATCTTTGGTAACAATCAAATCTTCTCTCACTTATATTCAATTAAACCTGTTGTACCCCTGCTGTAGGGGTACCGATCAGAGAGAAAAAAAAAGGGGGTGGGGCCCCAAAAAAAGGGGCCCACCCCCCTGTATGTGAGGGGCGGTACAACAAGCACGGCTGACTTATATTTCGGGGAGGGCATAAGATTTAGTTCTCCTTTAAACTTATTAAAATTCCCGAACTTCTGAAGACACAAAAAGTGGAGATGTGTGCAATATTTGATCTGAATCAAGGGTGCATATTCATATTGCACCATAATTGGGTTATGTAGTTCTCATTTCTCAGTTAGTTAGTCTCATAATAATTACTAGATATCGTTCTCTGTCATGATTCGTGAGTATATGATAATAAGCTTTGATGCACTCAAATTGGCATGTTAGTTCAGGTCTATCACTGTTAAGAACTTCCTGACAGCAATTAGGTGGTATCTATAGGAGCATAAAAAAGAGTAACCATTGACATTGTAGAGTGGCATGGTTACATGTCGAAGAGATGAGACGCTAAAAGAAGTTATTGTGAAACATGATTGGATGAAGATCCACCAGATTTACGTAGTGGATGAGACTGGTGATCTAGTGGGGGTGATTACATTAACCTCGAAGCTAGTGCACAACCCCGTGGATATTTTGGGGACTTTTTCGATTGTATGTCGACCCCTGCCTACCAAAAATAGGGTCTAACTAGAGCTTTTTTTTTTTTTTTTTAATGGAGTTTTGTATTAACAAGATTGTCACTTTGGTGATTAATTTGGCTACTTTCTAGTCCTCTTTTGTTTTTCTGTACACATCATCTCTATCCAGCATACTCTTGGCTGCCAAATAATGGACAGACTTCTTGATTGAGTTTTATGTCCTATAATTTGAGTTTGTGTTATGGAAAATGTTGATATTAATTGATTGCATCTGCCTGGTTGCACATTAGCTATGTTGGTTTGACCAGGCAAAATTGTTTTGCTTGGTAGAAAACATCTATCATTAAAAGCTAAGATATTATTTGACTAGTCATTCAAAACACCAAAAAAATGTTATGTATAATATCAACTCTGAAGTTGTTCCTCGTACACTGTTTAGCTGGAGAAGAGTATAAAATATTATTTGAATATCTTTGGCTATTAGGATCTTGTTCCCAATAGATACATGTGATTTTAGTCAGAAAAATGTAAGGTTGAACATACTTTTTTTGGGGGATAGGGGCAAATATCCTAGCTTAAAAATTCAAACCTCGGACAACATTGTATTCAAAAAATCAAAGCACAATTACAAAAAAGGGGGACATCAAGCCTTACTTCCTAACATACTTACAGATTGACAAACAAGACATCAATTTTAATGCATCACTAACCTCTATTACAAGCACAATACATTTAGTGAACACTCAAAGGTGGCTGCAACAACAAACTATAATATAGATTCATTGAATTGGGTTTTAAAACCAGAAAAATGTTTGAAACCAAGAATATCATTCAATAAAACAAACAACTAGAATTAAAAAACCATTGAACCAGCATTTTCATTCATAATAGATATTTTTAATTACAATAGCTATTATCTTCAACAGTAGTAAGATATAACTTGAGATCAAATTGTTCTTGTTAGAGGACTAAACGGACCCATAACACAGAGTATGAATCATATGTCAAACTTAGAGGCATTTAATAAGATAAAACCTCATTACATCTTAAGCATCGTATAAAATACCAAAATATAATGCACAACTTAAACACAATGCTTTCCCATTGAAGCGGTGTCCCCAGCTTGATATTTTTGTCGAGCGAATCTTACCCATGATCACGGAGTAGTGCTAGCACTGTATCAAAAATAGGAAACAATATATATATATATATTAACTTCATTGAATGTGGTTGCTAATCTATATCTATATTCTATATATATATAAAAATAAAGTATTTACCAAAAATAAACACACACACAATTTCCCGTCAAAATGAACTTACTAAATTTGGAAAGATTTTGTAAAAAACACAATAATTAAAAAATAAATAAAAAATGATTGCATTTTAGAAAGTGTAATGATTGCAAATGAAATTACACTTTTGAGTACTACATGTAATTTTTCAAAAAAAAATTGTTTTGAGCACTTTTAAATAATATAAAAAATAATGGTAGTTAAAATTTTTTGTTTAAAAACAAAGAATGTGATGTTTTCAATGTAAAAATTAGTAATTGAAAAGTGGAGAGAAAAAATATGTGTAATTAAAAAGTAGTTTAAAAGTGTGTTGTTTACATATACATATAAAAACAAAGTTTTTACCAAAAATAAACACACACACACACTTTCTCAACAAAATGAATCTATATCTATATTTCTATAAAAACAAAGTCTTTACCAAAAATAAACACACACACTTTCCCGCCAAAATGAACTTACTAAATTTGGAAAGATTTTGTAAAAAACACAAGAATTAAAAAATAAATAAAAAATGATTGCATTTTAGAATGTGTAAAGATTGCAAATGGAATTACACTTTTGAGCACTACATGAATTTTTTCCAAAAAAAAAAAAAAAAATTGTTTTGAGCACTTTTAAATTATATAAAAAATAATGATAGTTAAATTTTTTTGTTTAAAAACAAAGAATGTGATGTTTTCAATGTAAAAATTAGTAATTGAAAAGTAGAGAGAAAAAGTATGTATAATTAAAAAGTAGTGTAAAAGTGTGTTGTTTAAAAATATTTTGTCAAATAAAGATACTTCGTTCCAATTCCAAAAAAGTACAATTTAAATTTTTTTTTTTTAACAAATTTGTTTTTACTTAATATGATGATTGATTCTAATATAACTATTAATCTTATTGTGTATCATAACTTCTTTTTTTTTTTTTTTTGTGAAAAATGTGAAAAAAAAATACATCTAAAGCATTCATAAGTCTAATTTAAAAAATAAATAAATAATTCTCTATTGTTATAAAAAAGTATTCAAGATTCGTAAATTCGAAATTATGTTAAATTAATTAAAAAAATTATTCAAAAATATTCTGCTTAATCATAGTGTAACTAATTTGGTAAAGTAACATTAAATTATTTATAAAGATATAAAATTATATCGTAAAATGGGTTGAAAAACATTTAAATAACCCGAAAATGATTTTGTTTAAAGAATGAAATATGTTTTAGTTTAAAGAACTTAAGAACATTCCTTATATTTTTTTTTTATAAGTTTTCCAATTAGATTATATAAAAAAATAAATTAAATGACTAATCCAGAAATTTTATCTCAAATTGAATAATTTAATATTTGATTGAATATAATTTTTTTCATATGTAATGACAATTGACGAGAGTTATAAGTAATCAATCTCGCATGTTGGAATGTATTTGAAAAATTCTATTGGTAATTATCAGTATTAAAATTATCTTTAAGCATGTGTTCCATAAACTTGCAAAAATGGTTTATAAACTATTTTATAAATCACACAATTTCTCAAACCACTTTTTTAACCATACATATTACTATATTATTTTGAAGTCGAAAAATATGTAATATAGACGTCAAATCGAAGATCTCAACAAGAAGTTTAATACAATACAACAAGTGAGAGCAAACTATAAAAAAATTGTCCGTAAAATCGTCCAAATATTCAAATGTCAAAATTTTACTTTATATTTTTTACTTTATTTTAAATTATATCATTTGAGTTATATAATACTCCGTATTCAGAAAACATTAAATGGTTCGACCAGAAATAGGCAACAGGTCAAAGGTCAAAAATTGAATCGAATTGAACCGGGGTCGAAAAGATTTTAATTAAAAAAATAAATAATTATTTCAAAGATAAGAAAATTTTCTAAAAAAAATTAGTTTACAAATAAAACGACATTTACTCATTTGGAGTAAAATTAAATAAACAAAAAATATAGCCACAATATTATTTACCAATTGAAAGCAAATATATATTTATGGTTGTTAATTTTATATATTAAATTTTATTTTTAAAAAATTTAATATGTAATAAAATGATAAAAATATCTTTTTTAAAAAAAGAAAGTTTAGCAAACAAGTAAATAAAAATATTTTTTTTTTAAAAAAAAGACAAACAATTTTAAAAAGAAAAGATTTTTTTTTTTTTTTTTTTTTTTTATAATGATCATAACTTCTTATTTTTTTTATTAGTTTTGTTAATGTTGCATTTCCTATTTTGATTACTCTTTTCTTTTCTTTTTTTTTAATTTTGAACTTGATAATATTTTGCATTAAAATATTATTGTACTATATTTTTATTTGACATGATTGTATAATTAATATATTTTCATAAATTCTGATTAAAATCACTATCACTACTATATTCCCGTGCATCGCACGGGTGAAAATACTAGTCATTATAACAACAAAAAACACAGATACATGTACGAAAGGAAGAAGAGATTATCATTGAAAAGATGACCATGTCGCAGCGGAGGAAGTTCATGCCAGTGCGTCCAAAACAATTAATGGCAACTGTTTTTCTGTTTGGAAATAGTTTGTCTCTTGAATGGGGTTGATCCTATGGTCTAATGTCAGACAGAAACAACATATTACAGTACGGTTCATCGAGTAAAGTATACTTATCATACAATAGCTAAAAGAATAGCTTGTCACTATTATTATTGTATCAAATTTTTAAGCAGAGTTAAAAAGAAAACCTTTGGAGTGAATTGTAAATTGTTTTTGGCAAAGGTCATGTACCCATTGGAACAAACACCATAGAATTCAACCACTTCCAGCTTCTACACAACTATAAGAAACGAATTAAGAAAACTTGAACATTAACTACTTGGATTCAGTTATAAATAGACTAAAACTCGAGTGGATGGTGTTACATATTAAACCTTAGTGCCTATTAATGAATATTTTGATGTGTCCGCTACTTCAAGAAAATGTAACTCTCTCTCTCTCTCTCTCTCTCTCTCTCTCTCTCTCTCTCTCTCTCTCTCTCTCTCTCTCTCTCTCTCTCTCTCTCTCTCTCTCTCTCTCTCTCTCTCTCTCTCTCTCTCTCTCTCTCTCCATATATATATATATCATGTTTACCTTCAAATTGAAGTCACTCACGCTGGAATACCACCCCAGAAGATGAACGACAAAAAATTTTGAATATGAAAATAGACTAAACAAGCTAGAAGATCATTAATTTGGTGAGTAAAATCAGGGACGGTAACTGCGTAATTTTCTGCAATGTTGTTATTTTAATCTGATTCTGTTTTCAAGATATTTTATTTTATTTTAGGTGGCATTTTTTTGAATATTTTTATTTTTCGTGGCATGTATCATAAACAAATTTTTTTTGAGTGTTAAAATGTCAAAAATCGTTACTTTAACGGTTGTAGGACTAATTTCCTCAAAAAAAGAAAAAAGAAAAAAAAAGTCTTGGGCTTATTCTACCTATATGAAGACCTAAAGAAGACATATTAGGAAGGTTTTTCATTCTACAATAGAAAGGCGCGAAGCAAGAGGCAAAAAAGGGTATTAGAGGAAAAATCAAAGGTTCTTCCATATCTTTCAAGTAATTGATTGATTTTCTTGGTGCAAGATTCTAAATCCTAACTTGATTATTGTTAGACATATTTGTGCAATTTTATTGTTTTAAATTTTAGTACGAGCAACTAAACAATTCGTTGGGACGAATGGCGTGACTTTATTTGAATATTCAATTTTAATTCTCTAATTTTGGGCAAATTATTTTATGTGTTGATTTTATTATTGCGTTTTGATACATGAATTGCTTGATCACCAATTTGATGAATTGTAGGTAGTAACAAGTCAAGAGGTGGGTTACTTACTTAGACCAAATAGTAAAATTAGGTAATTAAAAAAGGGTAGAGATACATAGTTATGGTTGTTATGATCCTTTTGAATTCTTATTGTGAAATGCATTTAGTTAGGGCTTATTCTGACGCGACATAGAGATATGTGGTTAACCTAGATGGATAAAATCAATTTAAATTCGAGAGGGAAATTTTGATAAAATTGTGAGTTCGATTAAACACTACTTTTGGAATAAAACATGAGATGGAAAATTGAATAGGATAACAAAGTTACTATTGTGAGCTCCAACACTTTTCATTCATAAGAAAAACAAAAATAAAATATTTCATTGCTTGTTATTAGATAGATAGATAGATAGATAAATAGATAGAACCAATTTAAACTCGAGAGGAAGATTTTGATAAAATTGTGAGTTCAATTAAACACTACTTTTGCAATAAAACGTGAGATGAGAAATTGAATAGGATAACAAAGTTACTATCGTGAGCTCCAACACTTTTCATTTAAAATCTTCCATTGCTCGTTATTATATGTAGACTTTTTATTGCTTTCAATAGTTTAATAGATCTAAAAGAATCACGATTTTGATATTTATTTGTAGTTTAGTACTTGATTAATCAAAGCTAGATTAAGTAAATTAGTCCTCGTGAGATTGACGTTCCGGACTAAAAAAAGGTTCACTTTACCACTTCTTTGTAATATTGTGCACTTGTAATAATTTTCACAACAATTGGCAACGGTAATAAGTTTTTTAGCAATGCCTGTCACCAAGACTGGTGTTTATGTGGAGTCAAGGGAGGGTGTCACAAATTAGTCTAACTTGCTACAATTATATTTGTTGAGTCAGACTTTATTTTTACTCAGTATTTAGTTTATTTAGAGTTGGTTAATTTTAGGAACATGTTGGTTTCATTAGTTTCAGTTGTCGAGAAATTTTAGGAGACTTCTCTGTTTCAATGGAGTATGTACCTTTGTTGTTTGGTGACATTTTTTTTTTTTTTTTTTTTCAGATTTCTTGTTTTTCTTTTCATTCCCCAGCAATATAGATTTTTCCTTTTTTCTGTTTTGTTTAATTCTTTATTGATTGATACTTTTGTTTCTTTTTATTAGGCATCAAATTTTGTTCTCAACTTTTTGTTTTAGATTTGTTACATGGTATCAGAGCTTTGTTTCCTATCAAGTATTTGATTTTATTACTCAAAGAAGATGAATCGAGGAAGCAATGCATATGCCTCTGTAGACAAGCTTGCTTGTAACAATTATAAGTACTGGAAGCTATGCATGGAAGCTTATCTACCAGAGCAGGATTTGTGGTAACTTATCTCTGGTGAGGAAATAATTCTAGAAGTACGCCACAGAATGGTGATTTGCGAAAGAGATGGAAGATAAAATGTGGCAAAGCTATATTTGCTTTGTGAACGTCCATCAGTAAAGAGTTCATTGAGCATGTTCGTGATGAAAAGTTGTCAAAAGCAAGTGTGGGATGCACTTGAAAGGTTGTTCACTCAAAAGAACATAATGAGGTTGTAATATTTGGAGAACAAACTTGTTGGGATGATCAAGGAAATTCTTCAGTTTCAGAATATTTTCTGAAAGTTAAGACCTTGTGTTTTGAAATTTCAAAATTGTATTCGGAGGAGCCTGTAAGTGATGCTTATTTGCATCTATATCTCATTCATCGATTGCGAAAATAATTTATACCCTTTATCTCTTTGGTATAAGGGTGGGAGAATCAACCTTCAATGATTGATTTGAAGAATTTGCTATCAAATCAGGAAGTATTTGTGAAACAAACGTCCAGTAGTAGTAGCAAGTCTCATCTCAAGTCGAGGATGTTCTTTATACTAAAGAGTAAAGACCAAGCTACAAAAAACTTTACCTCCAAGAATTCTTCAAGTCAAAACAAGCAGTCTACAAATTAGGGACAGGGGAAATCCAAGGTACCTTGCTATAGGTATGGAAAAATGGGACAATTTAAGGCTGTGTTCTCTTTATGTTTTAGTTTTCTGTTTTTATTTCCGAAAATGTTTTTCTATGAATGTTTTCAAGATTGCTGAAAACGCGTTTGGTTTGTTATTTCTGAAAACTGTTCTCGAAAATGAAATGCTGGAAAACACATTCAGTTTGGATTTTTTTTCCAGAAAACTATTTTGCCCTTGTTTAATTCTCATTAAAAGTGAGGCCCACAATATTTGACTTTTCAACTAAATCTCAATCATACATTCCCCTAAATATTACTATTCACTTGAAAAAAATTCTTTTTAAATAATATCAAACACACACTTTGTGCACTTGTAATTATATTACATGTGATTATATATATACACACACACACACACACACACACACACACACACACACACACATTCAACATTCATACATATATGATATACACAATATAAATGAAATAGAGATGTCATATTTGGTTATGTCAAAAAAGTTCAAAAATCCATACGTTCATCAATGATGCCCTAATTTTCTACAATAAAAAAGTAAAAAAGAAATGTTTAATAATTGAGCACATGATACATCATAAGAAATATTGTTGAATTTGGAGTTCGACGCAAAAAATGGAGTGCAATTCGAAATTGTAGATCAAAAGTTATATATATTTGAAGACAATGACCTATAAAGCAAATACAGGAAGGACTAAATTGAAAGAAAAGTAAAATTTGCGGACTAATGTGCAAGAAAATCTAAAGTTGAATGACCTAAGTTGCAAATAAATTCGGATATTTTCGAAAGAAATTTCAAAATCTGAGGATTAAAATGACAAATTTTGAAAATCGGGGACCAATAATGTAATTAAAATGACAAATTTTGACTAATTTCAAATTTTTTAGAATTTTTTTTTTTTTAAAACGAAAACGCGGAAAACGTGAATTCCTCGTTTTCCAATCCCTTTACAAAATTTGGAAAACGTTTTCGAATTTTTTTCCCGAAAACGGCGCAAGAGAACGCGTTTTCGGTAAAAGAAAACGGAAAACGACTGAAAAACGCCAAAGAGAACGCAACCTAAATTTTCCAGGTAATTCACTTTTTCTCCTTTTCCATCCCACGCAATTGTTCCTTCTTTTTGGGGAATTCATTTTCCAATCAACCTAGGAGGTTTTATTTTGCCAGAAATTCATTTAACCATCTTTGTCACATTTGATTATTTTTGTTGTTAATTAATTTTTTTTTCTAAAAATTAACATTAATATCATCAAGTACAAATGTGTGAAAAAATAAAAAAAAAAATATTTTTTTTGATTGAAATGGCTAAATCTTGCTTTATTTGTAATGGAAAATAATGTCAATTAAACAACAAAAATTGAAAAAAATTTCACTTTTTCCAACTATAAATTAAACCAATCAAATACATAAACTTCCAATTCTCAAGAATTCATTTTCTTTCTATCCAAATTTCACCATCGCTATCAAATGCAGCCTTATATTTTTCATCTCAAAAGAATGCCATTGAAAAAATGAAATATTTTGGTAGCAAGCATGAAGGGGTCCATTTCCCATGATGATTTCTGCAAAATATCACGTGTATGTATTGAAAGGTAAAGGGGATCGATCCTCGCCCCAATATTGGTACATTCAACACCAAATGCTGTATTTTTTTATCATTGGATTATGATTGTTTTCTTACAAGTTACGAGCGAGAGTATTAGCGCAAGCCTCTTTTCTTGCACACACAAATAAATATATCATTGCAAGTATACGTAATTCACATTCAAATTGGGTAGTTTACTTGCTCTCAGCGGTATAATTTAAGCATTTAATCCCTAACACACACAGATACACATTGTCGTGCAGTTCAATGTGAGTAGGCATGTAAACTATTTTGTTCTTGTAGCCAAATTTGAGATGATTTGAATTTTGCTACTAGAAATGGCTTAGAGTCTTCAAAACCCAAAAAGTTGGATTATTTGCATGTTCTCTCCGTAACACCACTAGTTATAAATATTTTTTCTACTTCATGTGTAAGTACAAGACTAATAAAATTTATTGCTCCACCTCAAATAATCTCGTTGGCTTTACAACAAGGTTATTAGAAGAGACCTAAATGCTCAACTAACTCAATTATATGAATCCTTTTGTTCATGGAATTGCCAATTACATAAAAAAACCTAACAATAACTACCTAAACTAGCTTGCTTCGATCCCTTGCGGTTTGTTTGGTGAGATGGACTAGACATTACTCGACTTGACAAGGCGCCACATACCAAACCATCTATCTTTGAGTTCTAACATAGACAAAAATGTCTTGCGTCAAAAGTAGGGCAGAGAAGAGGAGAGGAACCGAAAGCAATACTTCCATCTGGAGAGGTTGACACTGAGATACAGGCTCAGCTCTCAAGGAATCAGTCGTACTGGAAAATGAGTCATTTAAGAAGATAAGCGAAGAGGACTCATAGCCGTTTTTCGCCTCAAACATGCAATTAAGATTCATCACATCATTCATGCACGAGAGACATTATTAAATAGCTTTAAAACTCCTCTCTCTCCTTACATAAACTTGTGCCTGTTATTTGAATATAAAGAACTTAATAGTAGCTGATTTTTCGAAATATTTAAGGCAAACGACACAACATCCTATCACAATCTTCAGTCAGTGACAAATTTTGTGCAACAATGTTAAAAAGTTACATACCTCTCGTTTCTTATCACATCTAGCAATGCATTGACCAAAAGGTTTCCTCTTACAGTTCAAGAATCTTACACGTTTAGTCCACTGCAATTGATAGAATAACCTCAGGTATAAAGTTAAAAATTAAGAGTCGGGACTTCTAAATTAAGAGCACCATTTGCAACTACTTCAAAAACTTGGCTTCAAGGCTTACAATAAAGTAACATTTGAAACAGACAACATTAAAGACAAGAAACGACATACTACCAAGCCATTACTCAAGCAGTTCGTTCCAACCCCAAAGCAATAGATAAAAGACCTTATTCGACCTAAAACAATAAAAAAGAAAATACTCAAGCAATATGCTCGGCTAGACTAAGAATCTTGACATGCTTCTTTTTTCTCAACTCGTGCGGAACAGGGCCAAACACTCTCGTTCCTATTGGTTCACCTTGCTTGTTGATAAGTACTACAACATTGTCATCAAACTTCACTTCACTCCCATCGCATCGACCTCGCTGCATTGCTGCACGAACTACAACAGCATAATGAACCTCCCCTTTTTTCACTTTTCCACCTAGTTTTGCTTCCTTTACTGATGCAACTATTGTGTCCCCCAATCTCGCCCCTTTCTTCCCCTTCAACGCCTGTATGCACATCACTCTTTTTGCACCTGAATTATCCACCACTTTGAGATTGGTCCTCATCTGTATGAATGTCCTTTTTTGCTGGATGAACAAAGATTTTGATGATAAGATTAATAAAAACAAATCAAACTTTTCAATGTTGAGTGTGCAACTACAAAATAAGTAAATGAACAAACGAATCAAATCTTCTCGAGTTTCAATGATTCTAATGATACGTCTTTTGTTATCTGAAAAATCTCTGCCCCTCAAAATGCGGTGCTTTCAGAACTAATCCATTAGAGCCACTTCCTGAAAATTGTCAGTTTGTACACTTTTTATCCCTCAAATCAAATTTCGGCTAAAAACGTTTAAATTTGTGTATTTTTTCGTAAATTATTACAAAAGTTTGAATAGAAATATGATACTATGGTTTTCTTATGGGGCACTTCTTCTGATTGATGGCCACATCTAAAGAATTTGCTTAAATTATTAGGAGATATCAAATTAACTATTACATACACAATTATGGCCACAGCATGTGCACCTCACATGTCCCCAGTAGTCAGGAGTAAAATCAGACAATTGACAAGACCATTAACAGCTTGCATAAAATCAGTCATAAGAAAACAAACTGAAAGCACTACAACTAAATAATGGACACCAATAAAAAGACTAAGATAAACAATACAAACCTGAGATAAGAAATCATTGCATACCATCTCATACGATGGCCTGATTTTCCTAAGACAATTGTTGCCAAGACCACCTACCAATGAACGACCAACTGGTATTTCCTTGCACGAGACATGAGAAAATCAGTCAAAGTTGTTGGGCTTGGGGTCGGATGGAACAAGGCTTAGTTTTTCATCCTTGTTGCAAATGCACAACTTAGGAAATAGTTAGGTGTTTAGCATGTAACTGAAGATCTTCGACACCAAAACAAAACTAAGGAAATATCAGTTCACCACAGTCAGAAGAAAAGTAAAAGTAAACTTGCACATGTTGAGCTCAAAATCTACAAGAGTAGTTAATTTTGTTGTTAGCCCATAACACATGAGTGGATGAACTTACAGCTCAAAAAGTATAATGTTAGGGTGGTTTTGAGCATTAGCATATGTAACTTTATGTTTAACAACCCACGAGTTTTTCTATGAAATTATATCAATTCAATTCAATATTTATATTTATTATTGGTTATATTTATTATTGGTTGTTTAATGAAAACCTTAAGAATATCATGGATATGAATAAAATTAAAGTAATACTTAACAAAATACAATGAAATACACCCCTGATATCCATCCAAACATGGGTAAAATCTTCTTAGCAGTAGCCGTTGAGGCCATGGTCATATGTTAGAGTGGTTACTTTGTTTTACGAAATCATTAATTTGCTTTCCTTACAGCCTAATCTTACTAATCATCCTGAATTTCGTATTCAATACGAAAACATAATAAATGATCAACTCATACCTAAAACAATATTCCCATTGTGAAGATAATTGGTTGAATCTCATAAAACTATTTCATAGAAATTCAATGATATATTCTTATAAAGCAAATCGATTTCAATGAGATAACAATCCATATCATTTTTGCTTTTATTGTAACTTAAGATTCTCATAGAAAAAAAAAAATATATTTTTTGTACATCGGTAAATAACATGTATGATCCAGTTTGAATCTAGTTCCATGGGAAAAAAAATGTTGAATAATATCTAAGTGTGATAATCCATTATTCGCTAACTCCCAGTCATGTAATCGTTGTTATCTTAAACTTTGCTTCAATCAAAGAAACATGAAATCAATAGGGATAAAATGAACTGAACTCGATACAGCAACAATTAACAAACATATTAATCAAACAACAACAAGACTTCTCAAGGAATTGAAGAAAGAGTGATCAGCACTAAAATAAAAAATATTACAAATGCTAAACTTATTTCCCCTCAAGTTGATAGAACTAGAGTTGGGGAGCGGTGGGCGTAGTCAGGAAACTCAATTCTTTCCACAATTAACTAAAAGGTACACAACGTCTGCTCATTTATAAATTTGCAGTGAAAAAGATTTCAAATTGCGAATAAACACTTACGTCGAAATAGTTTTGAAGAATTTGATGCAGCCATTCGTTGGAATACTCAACTGTTCTAGCAAAATTCTCACAACAAAGAAAACTCCTGTAAATGAAAAGGAGAAGTCAATACAGACACCGGAGGAAGAAAAAAAGTCTTCCCGATCGTAGATTCACCTTTAGATCTCCCGCCAGAAGTTGATAAGAGTCGCAGGAGAAATGTCAATGTATTTGCTAGGTTATGCTGGGTGGATTGTGTTGGGCTATGGCTTCGTTTTATAAACCGTTTATAAACTCAACACTTGTTAAACCACTTTTTACTCTAGCACATTTTCCAAATTGCTTTTAATCTATATATTTTAACTCAAAAATATTTCTATCTTCAAAAAAAAAAAAAATTACCAAATGGAAGTTAAAATAGCCCAACAATTAAGGAACCGTTCGGCAGCTCATTAGGGGGGTTTTATTCAATTGAGATTTTGAAAGACATTTAAAGATATTTTTTCATAGACATTTTTAATGGATTTCTTTAGATTTTATTAACTTTTATGGATTTGTACAGACTTTCAAAGACTTTTGTGAACATTTATTTAAAAGACTTTTGTAGATTGATTTAAAAGACTTTTGATGACTTTTACACACTTTTATTTTTTAATTGAAAAACTTGAATGTGTCAAGTGCATTAAAAAAAATTACAACGTAAGAAATAAATAGTTTTAGGACAGATGTTTATTTATGATTAAAAAAAGGGGAAAAATAAAATCAAAATTGTATTCTATTCATAATCGCACTTAGGTAACATATTATTAGAGTGCATGACTTTCCAATGTAATGATCCGTAAATATCTGGTGATCAAACAATTATCAAGAAATTGCAGTTGATCATGATAAACTAAATATTCAGTTTTTATAGTATTATGAACAATTAAAAGTTCCCTTTCCACAATTCCACCTTCCAACAAAACGCAGCTACCCAAATATGGAAGCAAGTTGCCAAACATGAACCTCTTATTCCAACTTCTAGTAGGCCCCAATTCAAATTACTGAAAGATGGAGTTAGTTACACGTCTGAGATTGATCTGTGATTGCTTGGGTTTGAGTACAAAAGACTTTATACTTACTGCATATTCCTTTATGATAAGTCCTAAAATGGGAGGATGTGGAAATAGAGGAGCCAAAGGATGGAGAGATCAAAGTGAAAATTAAGGCCATTGTGCTAAATTTTATCGATGTATACTTTCGGAATGGGATTTACAAGGTTTCTGCATTGCCCAATTGTGGATGATTATTGTCATGAGTCTTGTGCACAAAGCTCTATGCCACACTTCAGATTAACATGACCGATTCATAATTGAAGTGGAAAAAGATTCTTTATGCTAATTAAAGCGAAGCAATTAGACAGATTCTTCATGGTATAAGCTTATCGCAGCTTGATTGTCAATACAATCTGTTCAATTTTACACAAAGTTTTCTCAATTTAATGGTATAATAAAAACAAAGGCATACAATCCTTTCAAAAAAAAAAAAAAAACAATGCCATACACAGCGCTTCCGATGAAGCCAATCACAAATCAACAGAAAATTCAGAAAATAAAAGGAAGAAGAAGAAGACGGAAGGAGTTACCTCAATCGAAATAATAAAGACGGAGAAGAAGGATGTTAGGGAAGGTAGCGTTTCGCGGCTGGAGCACTTCGGCCAGAGCTGCGGAGGAGTCTGGCTGGAGCGCGGCGCTGCGGAGTTATTAGAATTGTGAGGAAGTTTGAATGTCTGCTGAAGTTTTGAATTAGGGAATTGAAATCAAACGAATTCTTTGGGTAGGGTAGAGGAGAAATAAAAAGAAGGGTTAATTGCACAAAACGTCCCTACCTTTGACATGTATTGTGCAAAACGTCCCAACGTTGTGATTTTTGACTCTAAACGTCCCAATCTTTACATTTTCTTGTTGGAGACATCCTTTCTGTCAAATTTAACCTCATTTCACCGTTAATTTGGAATTGAATAGTAAACATTTAATATATGCAAGGGCATTTTCATCAAAATCAAAAGCAGCCCATTCATATTTGGGTAATTGGCACAAAACGTCCCTACGTTTGACACTTATTATGGAAAAAGTCCATACGTTCATTTTTTTGCGAATAACATCCATACATTCATTTTTTTGGCGAATAACATCCCTACCTTTAAATTTTCTTGTTAGTTAGTCCCCAAATTTTATTTTTCGTTCAATTTAGTCATTCCGTATTTGATTTAAAGGTAATTGTCTTCAAACGTATATAATTTTTGATCTACAACTTCGAATTGCACTCCCTTTTTTGCGTTGAACTTCAAATTCAACCATCTTTCTTATGATGTATCATGTGCTCATTTATTAAACATTTCATTTTGACTTTTGTATAGTAGATACTTATTTTGTTAGGGCATCATTGATTAACGTAAATTGATTTCTGTAAATTTTATTGAAATAGTGAAATTTTAATTTTAGTGTGTGTTCGGCGGCCAGCGAAATTTATAATTGGATTTATTTGACTTTTTAATTTTTTAAGGTAAAATGTTTGGTTAAAAATTGGTATATTTAGCCCCTGTTTGAGCCATATTATAATCTCAAATCACTTTTTGAACAACACACAATTTCTTTCTCCAACTTTTAAAAAGTGATTTGAAGAGAGAAAATGTGTGTTGTTCAAAAAGTGATTTGAGATTATAATATGACTCAAACAGAGGCTAAACATAAAAATTTTTAACCAAAAATTTTACATTAAAAAAATAAAAAAGTCAAATAAATCCAATTTATAAATTTCGCTGGCCGCCGAACACACTAAAATTAAAATTTCACTATTTCAATAAAATTTACAGAAATCAATTTACGTTAATCAATGATGCCCTAACAAAATAAGTATCTACTATACAAAAGTCAAAATGAAATATTTAATAAATGAGCACATGATACATCATAAGAAAGATGGTTGAATTTGGAGTTCAACGCAAAAAACGGAGTGGAATTCGGAGTTGTAGATCAAAAGTTATACATGTTTGAAGACAATTACCTTTAAATCAAATACGGAATGACTAAATTAAAAGAAAAGTAAAATTGGGGGACTAATCAACAAGAAAATTTAAAGGTAGGGACGCTATTCGCCAAAAAAATGAACGTATGGATGTTATTCGTAAAAAAAATGAATGTATGGACTTTTTCTACTATAAGTGTCAAACGTAGGGACGTTTTGTGCCAATTACCCAAATATGAATGGGCTGCTTTTGATTTTGACGAAAATGCCCTTACATGTGTTAAATGTTTACTGTTCAATTCCAAATTAACGGTGAAATGGGGTTAAATTTGACAGAAATGATGTCTCCAACAAGAAAATGTAAAGGTTGGGACGTTTAGCGTCAAAAATCACAACATTTGGACGTTTTGCGCAATACATGTCAAAGGTAGGGACGATTTGTGCTATTAACCCTAAAAAGAACTAGTATATACCCGTGCGATGCACGGATGACAATATTGTTATATTTATTTGCAATGATTAGTGTTGATGAACAAATTGATATAAAAGTTACTAACTTAAAGAAATTAAATTGGATATTTATAATCAATATTCAAATTTGGTAGATTGACAATATCAAACTAAGTTTTGGAAAACTTCTTTAAAAACAATATTTATAGTAAAACTTGTTAGATGCTCATCCTTATTAGAAACTAGTAGACGGACATGTGCATTGCACGTGACGTTTCATATTCATGTTGATTCGCGTGAGATTGAAAGTTAAAAAGCTAGAGATAGAATCCTTTTAATCGAAGTAAATCATATTATACATTTATATTAAAATAGCCACTCAAAAAAATCACAACTCCAACAACACTGAAAAAATAAACCAGTACATGCAAAATCGTAACATAAAGAATAAGGAAAAAGTAGACAACATATTTGTTAAATAGAGAAGCTTATCACCTTGATGAGAAATTGAGAACTGAATACCCTCTTTATTGTTGGGATCTTTATCAACTAAATCTCCATTTCATGATGTTAAATTGCAAAACTTCTTCCTCTTTATTGCACTTGACAAATCCTGCCAGGAAGTTAATTTCAAAGCCAATTATTAGAAGGAATTGGACCAGTTAACTCGTTGTTCTTCAAGTTCCTATTTCAGATGATTTATTCAAAACTTGAAGTCCTCACACTAAAAGCCTACTTGACAAAAAGATAAATGATGCAGCAAAAAATATAACTTACAAGAAATCAAGTCGTTTAAAGCTTAAATATTGAGAAAGGTCTTCATACAAAATGTTGTTTGATAAATCCCTGAAACAAATAGCAATCAGTGAAATGAATAAAAAACTATCATACCGCTTTAAGAGTCCAAAATTTATAAAATTATTTAGAAGGAAGAGAAAAATTAATTTCTTAAAGTAGTTTGAGAAATTGTGTTATTTATAAATTATAATAATTACGTAAAAGAACGGTGTATTATGGTAAAGTAACTAACATAAAATACAATTATAAGTTGAGTGACCTTTAATGACAAACATGCACTAGGCATAAAGAACAGTATTATTTTTATCATCACAGTAAGCAATCTCATCAATGTATTCGATGCGATAGATAACTTCATTTACACCACAAAATAGCAATTATTAACAAGAATAGCACATGTCCGGTACATAATCTCTAGATTCGTAAGCAAAGTTTCTTATACGAAAAGAACAAGCATCCAAGTAAAAGTATAAGAAAAAGAGATTTTTCAAGGAAATTTGAAGATTGTGATCTGAAGTTTAATCCAATATCGTGGATTTGATTTTTAGTTGTCAACAGGAAGTGCCATTGACATGGAATGCTTAACAGTAACTAACATCATATCAACAACTGGAACAAATAATGGGTAATCAACTCAAACCAACAGCATAATGAAAATAGGCTTATTCCAAGAACAAAAAATCATTGAAGGAAGACAAAAGGTTTCAAATAAG
Organism: Ligustrum vulgare; assembly: GCA_963555705.1. NCBI lineage: Eukaryota > Viridiplantae > Streptophyta > Magnoliopsida > Lamiales > Oleaceae > Ligustrum > Ligustrum vulgare. The sequence goes on from OY743185.1 coordinate 19,796,276, forward strand.
AATTATTGACATAGCAGTCACAGTTGAACATGTAGATTCAGATTCAGACACAATAACAAGAAACCCAACAAGCAAATTTAAAATCTGCACATTCTTAATTATTAATATAAGCCTTATCTATTCAATGAATTTTAGCTGTGTCGGTCATGTCTTTCCAAGAGTGACTTCTAAGAATTGTTAAGTTGGAAGAAATTAATCTAACAATAGTCAGATTTTCAGACTGAAACGAACTCAACTTAATTATCCTATCTCCCATTTCAATTACAACTGGCAAACGAGGAAAAAAAAAAGAAAAAAGATTATGCTCGCTCGTGATCATCTGATAACTAATGTCACAAGTTGATTTAAGAGCCGATAATTTCCTTCATAACATTTCACATCCCCCACCAACACTGAGAAGGGAGAGTATAAAAAAGAGCATTCATGAAGAAAATAGATGAACATCATATCCAAACATAATAAACTTATTTTAGGTCCTTGCAGACAACTTGTCTAGCAATATTCACCCCTTCATTAAAAGCTATTAACTCTGCTTATAAAATGTACCACATACACATTAAGAAGAGCATTAAGCAATGGGTATCCGTTGATAATTTTAGTCGTTGAATAAGATTTACCCTCTACAAACACCTGAAAATCAAACCACATTCACAAATGACCATATGATCAATAATCGAAATTCAAATAACAAAGGTTTAGGCAAGAAAGAAAATAACAAACAACAATATACGAGGGCAAATGTGTCAAAAAACTTACAGGATCTATTACAATCTTCAAACAGTCCAAAAATTACAACCCGCGGTGAACAAATCGCCATAATTTTAAGAACACGAAGAAAAAAAAAACAAAATTTCCACAATTTGTGGAAAAAATTAGACCATAATCTAGAAAGAAAGAGTTTATAGTCAGACAAAGAAATAGGAAAATCAAAGGCACGAACCCATACATTTGGTGAAGCCTCAAAGTAGCAGATGCATCGGAGGAAAAAGAGAACGATAGGCAATGGTTGACAATCGGTGAAGACTTGAAGATGACTAGACGGAAGCGGTCGCAGAAACCATAGGAAAGTAGAATCGTCTGGAAGCCCGATAGTGACTTTCAGATCATATCAGAAATCAAAAAAGAGAGAAGTCGTGGGCAGTGAAAGATGAAAACTGAGATGTGAAATAACGTGTTTTCTCCTCGGGCTAAAACGTGTTTTTTCTCCCTTTGTTACAGTGATCTTCTAACTCATTTATATATAGTAGTGATTAGTATATTAACCCATCCTCATCAGAAATATTCTAGTAGATATAATTATAAACAAAGAGCGATAGAACCTGATTGATGAGTTTGAATAAAAAATCCATAAACTTTTCCAAGTAAATGATTCAACAATCAACTTAAATCAAAATTCAAGTAAAAATTTGATTAATGATTCTCTCTTTAGTAATTAGTTATAGTCTTAATAAAAAACTCAAAAAATGAACTAAATACTAATAGTTAAGCATATTTATATACTAATATACACTAATGCATTAACAAATAACAATAGTTACAATACTAATACTTATTTAATTTATAAATTACAATGAATCAAATAAAAAATGATCAATGATTACCATTTATTATAATCAAGGGTGCAAAAATGAAAAATTTACAAAGGCCAAGAGAGTAAGAGGCAGACCCATCTAAGTTTAAACATTCATCAAGCACTTTCCCCTGAGCTAAATCCATCAGATATTTGAAAATATTAGAAATGGACTCAACAGATGATGGATTAAGCTTGAACCCTGTTGAGTCTATTTTCTTCTTTGTTGAAAAAGAGTAGCAGTCGGCAATCTACAAAATTCTAAACAGAAAAAACATCCATATACTTGCTTGAAATAAAAAGAAAATCATAATTAGAAATGAAATTACTCTGCAAATTATGCTCATATTCTTGGCTTCATCCGGGATGATAAAATGCCAATCATCTCTCACAGAAATTTCATCACCATGGACTAGAGAGATGGTAGGCAATTTAACACATATCAGATAAAATCTTATTGATCATCATCATCATAATATATATATGGTGACATGAAATTAGGAAATGAAGAAGGGTCTTAGATTCAGTGGGAATAGCTAAAAGTATCTGCTTCAGTTTGAGTGTGCATATTCTTGATTTTCTTGGATAAAGGCTCTGGTGAGGAAGAAACGGATGTAGTTGCTGCTAATGAAGAAGAAGAAGACACTGCCCATGAATCATTAGAGTTATCAAAGCTAAATGGAAACATCCACAACTCCATTGGGACTGCCTGGAAATGTTCCAAACTTTCTTTTGTTGAATGAATGGAACTGAGTCCTTGTTGCCACCTCCTGAATCAGACTACAGCATTCCTCCACTTTGTCCTGTTTCATTGCACATTATAATCATTAATCAGTAATCAGATTCAAATTCCTGCACATCTTCCAAAATCCAAATAATCAGTTCGTATTATCATGTAAATATCAACTCCCAAGCTAAATGAAAACTTAACAATTTATCATATCAAATTGTGTTGGTGCAATCTCAGGCGAAGCCCAATTTTCCATGGTTCACACAGTAGCCAGAATCCACTAATAATGAGCTTCCAAATGATAAATGCCAATCATACAACAGAATTTCATTTAGGAGGCAAATCAGCATCTCCTCAATAATATAATGTAGAAATCTTATCTCTCAATCATTGAGCTTTAAGCATTATCAATATCCAGTAAGAAAAAGGGGATTGCAGATATAATATAAGGTAAGAGAATTTGATTTCAAATAGGTCCATTCAAACAGAATATACATATACCTTAACAGTAAATTTTAAAATAATTTGCTAAGATTCATTACATCATAATCAATATATAAATCGTTTTTAACATCGTCAACAAATAGCACGACCCATCTTTGTCCGAAGTGATCTTGATCTAAAATGCTCGGCCAATGGTGAGTACAATAAATTACATTTCTAGTCCCTGATTTTACACTATATATGTTAGAAATCAACTAAAGGCATCGTAGTTTCATTGATTGACATACAGCTTCTTCGGCGCTCTCATATAGTCCCGCATCCACCAAAAACTAAAAAATACCAAACAAAGTCTATCAGGGGCTCCATTGACATCGCTTCTTGAGAAAATGTACCACACTTGTTGAAGTTCAAGAAAATTTTAGCAGCAACACACATTACATAAGGTCAGTCACCAGCCATTTTCTTCCAGGAAATATCAGCCTGTTATACGCAATCAAACCCCATACAGATTTTTTGATTGAGCATTTTAGATACCTAATGTGGAAATCCTATTGGTAGAGCTGAGCCCCCCCCCCCCCCCCCCCCAAAAAAAAAAGCAATTTCCTTCTTATCAACAAAAAGAAAAGAAAAATGGCAGGCCTAGTAGGGAAAAGACGTTCTTTATTTTAGTGACATTCCCCTAATACCAATTCATGTTAAAGACATTGAAAGATGGAAGATTAATATATGTTATAACATATATTTCCCCAAATATAATCAAGGAATAATACATAGAAAGATCAATTAGCATAAAATCATAACATCAATGATAAAAACTCTGGATATAATCAGTATATAAGTCAAAATTAAACCTGGTGCTTGCTTGAATCTTTTGATAATACCATAGATTGACTTGGTTAGTGCAAATGTGATGGATGTGTGGGACCAATTCTTTGTGGTAGCACATGCCCATTCATCCTACCCCTGTTTTGTCTATTGGGTCTTGGATTATTAGAAATATGTAAAAATGAGGAAAAAGGAGGAAAATTTCGATCTTTAGACTATACTTGAAGTAAATTATAATTAATTAATACATGCAATCAAGAAATTAAAAAAAAATGTAAATTGTTGTGAGAGAGAAATTTACATTGAGGGTGAGCTGAATAAACTTGGCTCTTTTCTTAGGTCTTTGAGGGAGTCCTCCCATATCTGCCGTCACAATCTAGTAACCTGCAAAGGTCTCAAACTTATTAAATTAGACATTCCATAGTATCCAATATCAAGAAAAATGCTGATCTTGATCAGCATCATAGTGTTTCTATGCTAGAATTGACTAAATTACCTTTTCAAAGGCAAGAGGAAAAAAGGAGGAGTAAGAAAAACATGTTTTCCAAAATCCTTAAAAGCATACTGTTAGAACCTCAGTCTTCACACACACAATACCTAGCCACACACCACACTGCATCTGGAACCTCTGTCAACGGCTAGCAACCCTTCACACAAATTTCTCTCTCTCTCTGACAACCGAAACCAGCCTCCACTTCCAGCATACTGAACACTTTCTCCGTAAACCAGCCCCCTTCGGTCAGCCTACAGTCACTCCCCTCAAAACAACACAGCAGCCCCAACATCCCTTCACGCAGCCATCCCAGCAGCTTAAAACCTCTCCAACCTTAACGCAACATTTCTCCAACCAGCAGCCTCCATTGCAGCACTCTCTCACTCAACGCTCAGCCCTCACAACCGGAACCATCTCTCTCTCTCCACACAACCACCCGGATGTCACACTTCTCTCAATACACCAGCAGCAACCTCACGCAGTCAACATTATCAAATTTCATCACAATCACACAAACAACAATTATGAACAAAAATAATTTAAATGAAAAACTTCAATCTTTAACGGATTTATGTAATAAATATCTTAAATTTCACCATTAATATGTAGTAAACATGAATCAAGAACAAAAAATTAAGATTTGAGTGAAATAATGTAACAGAAAACAACATTTACTAATTTTTTAGCCTTACGTGATCGTCTTTATCAGGTTTTTTCAGTCCTATCAAAGCTTTAACTCATTTTAAAGAGGCACCCATTTGAGATAAGCTCTTGATTTACAAAACCCAATACTTAATTCAAGAATAAAATACGAACGGCACAGGGAGTACAACAACGATGCCTACAGGCGAATGGGAGAGGGTGGAGAGGGTGGAGAGCAGTAGATTGAGGATTTTTGCACCACCACGACCACCACCAACACGGTCTCAACACCACGGCAAAAAACACAGCACCAACACTACCATCAAAACTACAGCACCACTACCAATACACCTCATCCTCTTCTTGAGTTTCATTTTCAAGGCTAGAAGACAAAAAGCCTTTTGATTTCAATTCAGTAGATATGGTTTTTCAGAACCGCCGTCGTCATCACCTGAAGGCTGAAACCGCACAATCGACTCACTACAACAGTACCACCTGCACGATCAACTCACCGGTGAGAAATGGTTTTCAGAAGCTTTTGCTGGAATTTGTCCTTTGCTGTAATATACATCTTCAAACTTAAAATCGGGGTTTAATAGTGAAGTATTTGGTTCGAGAACTCAGAACAGGCATTTTCTTGCAGAGAAAGTGAAATCTGATTATTGGTAGAGGATCGTTACTTTTTGGTCAAATCTGATCGGGAACACGCTTTTTCTTTTGACAGAAAAAAGTTAATTCTGATTTTATTGGCGATAGGAACTTTACTTTTTGACAGAAAAGTGAACATAATATTTTATAATTTTTATAATTTACTTGGAAAAATTGTTTATGGGCGGGAAGGTTTGAGAGGGAAAATTGTCCAAGCACTTATACTATTATATATTAAGTAGATGTCAATTTATATTACCTATCAAAAGTTCATCAAAATTTATTATGTTTTTTAATAAATTGATTGATAAATTGAACACCCATAAATTTTGTAGAATTTTAAAAAGTCTGGATTGAAGATGCAGAACTTTAAAAAACCTTTTAAAAGTTCAAAATCTATATTGAATAACTCAAGATTTTAATGGAGTTATAAAAATTTAGATTAAATACCCTTAGACTTTTAAATTGCAACAAACTCTTTAAATTTCTTTCCAAATCTTAATTGAGTAAATCCTCCTAAATCGGTTTAAATTGATTTATTTGAGTTTTTAGGTAAAATATGTAGTTAAAAATTATTTATTTAATTAACTAAATATATTTTATTGTTTAAATATATTAAGGTCACGATAATATAAATTTATGGTCACAATCACAAATTTTTTATGTCACAATTTATTTCTCGATCACAAATCTCGAGGTCACAATTTTTTAGATCACAAATCTCGAGTTAATTGATTAAAACTTAACAAATTATGGTCACAATCACACGTCAAGATTTAGAAGTTACTTTTATCAAAAAATTAATTGATCAAGACTTATTTATCGATCACATATTATAGAGTTATTTGGTCACGATTTATTTCTCAGTCGCAACTTACAGTGCGTCGGCGGCTTCCAGCCCCCAATTTTTTTTATTTTTTTGGTATTTTCTAGGTAAAATGTGTGGTTAAAAATTAGAGAGAGAAAATATGTATAGTTAAAAAGTTATTTGGAAAAATGTGTTGTTTATACATTGGTTTATAAATTGTAATTATTGTGCACAAGAACACTCACTTATTTGCAACATATTATAAAATTATTTGGTTATTACTTAATTTTTTGTCATAGATAACAAATTTATAGATCACAACTTATTTTTCGATCACAATTTATTACTTAGTCACAAATCACAATTGTTACTTATTTATCGGTCACATATTATAGAATTATTTGATCACAACTTATTTTTTGACCACGAATTACAAATTTATAGGCCACAACTTATTTTTAGTCATAATTTATTACTTGTTCACAAATCACAAATTCTACCTATTTCTTGATCACATATTATATAATTATTTGGTCACGACTTATTCTTTTATCACAAATTACAAATTTATAGTGCTCAATTTATTGTTCGGTCTCAATTATGAAATTAGCTGGTCACAATATATTACCTCGTCACAAATCACAAATATTACTTATTTGTTGGTCTCATATTATAAAACTATTTGGTCACGACATATTTATCAACCAACAATTACAAATTTATAGGTAAGAACTTATTTTTCAGTTGTAATTTATAAATTAGAGCATGTTTGGTCCATGGAAAGTTTTGATTTTTGTGGGAGTTTTTTTTTTTTAATAGATGTGTGGTTTAAAAATATTTGAAAAGTAAAAAACAGTGAACTTGACTAAGAATGGATGGTTAAGATTGAGTTTGAAAAGTTAAGGTAAAATTTTTCCATTGACCAAATATGCTCTCAACCGGTCAAAATTTATTACTCGATCACAAATAACGAATGTTACTTATTTTTCAATTACATATTATAGAATTATCTGGTCACGACTTATTATTTGATCACAAATTACAAATTTATAGGTCACAACATATTTTTTGATCATATTTTATATCGGTCAAGTCACAATCAGAAATTTAGTCGAATTCAAATTTTTAGTATTATTTACTAGTCACAAATTATGTAATTGCTGATCACAAATTTAGTCAAACTCTCGGAATTAACCTTTAATTTTGATAAACAAGGGAGACTTGCCATACCTCCAGCAGTAGCCGCCCATGGTGACTAGAACAAGCAGCAGCTCTGGCTGCCTTTTCTCAGCATTGCGACGACATTGCTCAGATTCGTTGTCGCTTTGCAACCAACATGCTACAATCTTTTACATATATTTCACCTAAAATAATCTATTCAATACCCATAAATTTTAATTATTCAAAGTCCAAACATTAACTCCATTAAAAAATAAAAAATAAAAAATAAACTTCAAAATTGGGGGGGTCACGTGACCACCCATGACCCCCATCTCAATCCGTCTCTGTGTAGAGGTTGTTTGGTCCCTCTAAAATTTTACCACAATTTTTCAAATTCAATCTCAACCATTTATCTTTAGTCAAGTCCACATTTTTTTAATTTTCAAACCAATCAACACATCCATAAAAAAATTAAAAAAAAACCCACAAAAACCAAAATCTTTCCATTGACCAAACAAGCTCTTACCCATAAGGCCATAATCCATTACTCGAAATCTGCTAAAACCTAAATGGCTAAACCCCTAACCACTAACCAGTAGGCAGGAACCGCAACTACGAGCGAGAGACAGAGACTAGAGAGGAGAGCAAGGACTACGACTTCACTTCTTCTTAAAACTTCGCGAGCTGTGGCACCTTCTGCCTGTTAGGTTAGTGCCTACTGCTGCACAGTTGCACTATTGTAATATGTATTGTTTGGTTGTATATTTGCATTGATTTTGATTTTTGAATAATGCATATTGATTCTGAATTTCTTATTTTTTGAGATATGCATGTGTTAGTGGTGTGTTACCAAAGCTGTTGATTTTGATTTTTCAATAATGAATATTGATTATGTATTTATTTTTTTGAGTTGTGCCTGTGTTATTGTGTTATGGGAACAATTTATTTATTTATTTTTTAGATTTCTTTGTGACTGTGATTTACTGATTTTGAAATGTGAAACTTTAATTTTAGTTTTTCTAAAAATTTGATTTGTGGAGATTACTGATTAGAGATATTTGTAAATGCGTTATGATTTTAGAATGTGAATTTGCTTTAGATTATTAGATTTAGACTTTGATTTTGCTTTCAATTTTTTATTTTAGAACGTGATTAACTTTGTTCAAGGATTCAATTTTCATCCCACGAAAAATAATTGGACCGACAATGTTGAGCCATCCAAAATTTTAGGCCCCGTTTTCTTTGTCGTTTTTAGCTTTTTTTAGTTTTAAATATTCAAAAATATCTTCACTTAACCATTTCCAAAAATGAGTTTTTGAAAAAAAATAAAATAAAAAAATACAAACAAAACCCGAAACAATTTTTTTTGGTTTTGGACGTTGTGTTCAAAATTCCCAAAACACGGTACTTGAACCAAAATGCGGGGTTGACAAAGGGGGAGAAGCTGTAGGGCAACAAACAAAAATTCGCTCCATCCTCTACCGTATTTCTTAAAATCGATGACTTCTCACGCCTGACTTCCTCCTTCTCTTGCACAAATCAAGACCCATCCTTCCGCCGACGACGTATGCACCATCTCCTCTTCTTATTTGTCTATTTTTTTTTTGGTATTTCTACATTTTTCTTGCTGTGTAAACATGTCTTTTTCTCTGTAATGTTTGAGATGTTTTGGTATCAGCAATGTCTGAATCCCTTCCTTCTCCTGCAACTGAAGTAGGTTATCGGTCAATTTTTCCAGTTTCTTGCTTATTTGATTTTAGTATAATTTCAGTATCGAACTTTTGTGATTTCCATATGATTGGTAACCTGACCTGAGTTATGAGTTCTTCTACTATACCCAACAGATTTTATTGAGAATGAAGATGTCTAACAGATCCCAGTGATATTATGCGACCATTCTGGGAAGTTATGGTTAGTGTTACTGGAGGAATGAAGAAGCTTGACAAAATAAAATTGAAGAAAAATAGGTTCATCTCATAAATATAAGATTCAATCACGGGTAATTAATTTGACTGCAATTCGATCATCATCTTTGTATAGAGTGGAAAATTATCATGCTTGCTATGTCTGTTGGTTTATGCTAATATTTTAGAGTCTTGCTTGTTTGTGATTGAGAATATAAGTTGAAAATTTTATCATACCCTTTGATTTTTCTATTGGTTTATGCACAGAATACTCTAATCATTCGAAAGAGTTTCTTCTTCACGAATTTAAGGCTAGGTGCTACTTTGTGGGAGATTATTTTTAGCTGTTTATTTATTTATTGTTATTGAATGTGGATGGAATTAGTTTCTTAATAAATTTCATGATAATTTGAGGTGGGACCTTCACTTGCTTTTGGGTGGGATGGATGTTATCTTAAAATATCTAGGATTTGATATATAAGATAAGCAGATAATGTTTTTATTGTAATGGTACATTTGCATTTATGGTGCCACTGCTTGCTGCTTGAATAACAATGCAAGGAGTGACTGTGATACAAGGTCCAAGAGCATTATTTTGTTGGATAGAGAACTGACTGATATATTGACATTAAAATTAATGTAATTCAACAAATCAACCATTTTTGTACATATAAAATATCACAAAATAATTATTCCAAAAAATTTCAAAGTAAACGCATTTTTCAGTTTTCTATGTTTGAAAATAATTTTACAAAATCATAAAGAGAACATGTTTTTAGCAATCTCAAAACAAACACCAGAAACAGAAAATTCAAAACAAAATTCAAAACTTAAAATCTTAACACAAAGAGAACGGCTTTAGCTAGGTCAACACCCTAGATCCGCCCCTGGTGAGGGCACACCTAGATCACATGATTTTTGGTTTCTTACCTCTCCAGAAGCGAGAGTGAAGTTCTTTTGTTGACATGCCTAGATATCAAGATCAAAGATTTCATATAGCAGTTGTAAAATCCAAAGTTGTAGACGTAACAATCTGAATGTTCGCTACTAGCTGTTATTTTCAAATGCATGTCATATTTAAATCTATTATAGTAACCGAAAAATAGATTTATTATTTATAGTTATAATATTTTGTGAAAGTCAAATGAAGTTTTATAGGAAATTCTTACTTTACTCTTATGATTAAGGAAATAATAAATTATAACATGTGCTTGTTTAAGTAGAAAGATTTGAATGCATGATTGATTTTTAGTACTGGCATGATGAACTGGGCTCCCAATTCTTCATCCTCTTTTTTGAGCTGTAAGACCAGGCAAGGGATCTCGCTTAGTGGGTTTTACTCTTATGATTAAATTATAACATGTGCTTGTTTAAGTAGTAAGATTTGAATGCATGATTGATTAATTGATGTGATTGAATATTTTTTTAGTATGTATATGTATATGTATATGTAAATAGGGCATCATGTGTAATTTAAAATGACAATTACCTCCACTAAACCTCACCTTAACAAAAAATTAAATAATTACCCACGTTTACTTATGGAATGATGTAGGTTTTGGTGCCTTATTTAATGCCATTTCCAAATTCAATAAGCTTTATTTTCTTATATAAATGCAATTCCTTCATAACAATGGACACCCTCACTCACATGTTCACGATACACATAATCAAGAAACATTCTAATTGCTTTTGCAAGGGGTCGTACGAGAATTTATTTTTGTAACATCTTAAGGTAAATGAGTTTGTTGGTAGTTTTAGCGCCGTGCTTTGATTATGTGAGTACTTTTATATTATGTGTCCGTCATGATAAGTTATGGATCGAATCATAGATCCGCCAAGATAACTTATGGACCAAAGTTTAGTAGCGCTAATTTCCATGTCTCCGCATGCGAAGTATAACTTTTTATGATTACATTGTACTCATTAGTTAAAATATGTTGATTATACTTCGTGCGCTACTTATTTATTGAGATTTATCTCACTCTCCCCTCCCCCCAACAAATAATTAAAGGCTCGTAGCAATTAAGCACAAGATGGTTAGCGACGAGGAGAGTAAAAGAGGACACACCGATTTTAAGTACTTATTTGCTTCAAGATTTACGAATTTTCATTAAGCATTATTTAAATGTCGAGATGGTGATTCTTAATATTTTATTTTATGTTTGTTTAAAGTTAAACTCAATTTTATCTATTTATAATTATTTAATAAATTTACAAGTTTTATAAAGCATGTTTCGTTGTTCAAGTACTTTAAGTCATGATTTTAGTGACACTTGGGTTGCTAGGTCTCAGGGCGTCACAATAGATCACCTTACATTAAAAATATGCAAAATAATGTAACGTTGGTGCAAATTCTGGGTTATAAAACAATCCTAGCCTAAAATTTTCCCTCTTTTGCAATGTTTTAGCACTTTCCTTTCTGCTCGATTTTACTTCTCATGTAGCAATATTATTTAATGGCTCATTTGAGGTGTATTTTACAATAAAATCCTATCGATGCAAACAGATTTTGAGAAGGAATATAATGATGAAAAAATTTTACTCTTCTACTATTGCTCTGCAATGCTCGTTATTTCCATTGCTTCATTAGCACATAATAATGTTGCATATCAATCTTCCAACACTTTCTCATTTAAAGCTAATTTCATTCCCAGCTTGGGATTTAAATCAATGTTTGTAATTAGCCACAATTGTTCAATGTTAAGATTACAAACTTTTTTTTAAAAAAAAATATTTATCACGTTATTGAATAACTTCCAAATTTAAGTTTCTACGCTAGTTAATAAAAGTAAAATATAATCACAAATAGACACTGTACTGAATAAAATTAACCATCCAATGGAAATATTGTAATAATTTGATAAACACAAGTCAATGCATTTTTGAGTGTTCGTTATTTTTTGAGTTCTTGTCACTTTTTTTTAATTTGTTACTTTTAGTATATATACGATATATGATATGATATATGATGATGTGTTCCTAAAATAAAGTTATCCTTTATATTTAGGTTAATAGAAGTGAAACAATAACACAGAGAGAAGAAGTAGAATAAAGTTAATATTGTCAAGCATTTATTTTAAGTTTTTAATTTGTATTTGATAGAGAAAGTCACATATATGTCATTCTTTTACTTGATAGTTACGGTTTTTGTTTTTTGTTATATTTCCTTTTGTATTGTATTTGGTTGGTTGGTGGAGTTGTTTCTATAGAATTTCCTTTTAAGGGATTGTATTGCTTGCGTGTACATTCCGTTTGGTTTATCCAATTGAATATGACTTAAAGCTTAGTGTAAGATTGCTTTTTATTTTTACGTGCAATTTTAAATTTCACGTAATATTCATGTAAATGTTATTATAAATTATAAATTTATGATCTTTAATGTCTATAATTTAAATTCCTTTGCAGTGGAATTACTTGAACATCGTCTCACTCAATGTGCCAATTAAAAAATTATAAGTTGTTTACTTGCATTTTATGTGATTAATTGTTTTACTGTTTAAGCTTGTTATTTTTTATTTTATTTTGTTAAATTGAAAGTTTGGGAATAGTTTGGCGGCGATTTGAGAGTAAATAGAACTTATGGACTAAAGTATATTCTTAAAGAGAAATGAGGGACCAATTTTTGAATTACCAAAAGTTTATACCTAACCCTACCCCTAATTAACCTCACTCACGGTCTCTCTCTCTCTCTCGGCTCCGCCTCCCTCAACCCCTCCCCCGGCGACTTCGACTCGCCATGTAATACCGTTTCTCATTATTACGTGCATCTTTAAATTTCACGTGACATTTATATTAATGTTATTATAAATTTTAAATTTGATAAATTTTTATGTCAATGATTTGAATTATTTTGCAGTGGAAGGATTTGGACGCCGTCTCGATCAATGTACTAATTAGAAAGTTCTTAAATTGTTTACCTGCAATTTTATGTCTAATCGTTTATTTTTAATTGTTACTTTCCAATTTCTATTTTAATTAAGTAGTAAGTTGCCTAAATTGCATTAAATTGAAGTTTGGAAAAGTTTAGTGGCACTTTGAATTTTATTTGAGGTTGTGGACTTAAAATATCAATTGATGGGAGTTGGGGGACTAATTTGAAATATACAAGAGTTAACCTCATATTAAACCTAAAAGTCTACACTCCGTCTCTCAGGCTCTCAGCTTATCTCCATCTCTCGTACCTCTCGACTGTGTCTTTCCCCTCGCCCGAAGCCATCGCCGATCTCTCTCGGTCTCGCTGGTGACTGCCCACCGTCGGTCGCCTCCCCTTTTCCCCCCAACAGTAAGCTCTCCCTCCTTCCCTCGACCACGCACCCGCTCGGGTTCCACCATAGTCGCACCCACGGTCTGCAAATCTCACACACACACACACACAATTTCGAAATTTAATTGATTAATTTCAGTTTTTAAATTTAGGTATTTAGTATTTATATGTATGCGATAATGATAGAATTCGAAAATTATTAAATTGATTTGTTTAATTGATTTTCTTCTAGTTTAATGAAGGGTTAAATTGAGAATTTTAGAATTTGGGAAAGTGGTATAAACGTGAATAAATTTCTGATTTTTTTAAAGTATGTATGTATAAATTTCTAATTTTTGAGATTTATGAAAATTGTATTCTAGTTAACTTTTTGGGTAAAGTTTGGATATATGTTGATTTTAAGATTTGTGAATTTGTTGGGACTTAGGGAGTGAATTTTATAACGTTAGGTTAAGCTATGAAAATTTGAGTGTTAGTTTGAATTAAAAGATAGAAGATCTTCTAATGTACATTGAGATTCATTCCTTATCTTGAATATGGGTTTTATGTATTTTTGTCATATCCTAAGGTCACACTTAGGTTAATTTGAAATTTTGATCTCGATTGGATGTTCTGCCATTATTAAAAAGGATAAGGTGACTTTGTAATGTTCAGTGAAATTTTATTGTTTGTTTCGAATATGGTATGCTTGGAATTTGGTTAGCATTAAAAAGAATTTCAAATGTATTTCGAGTCAAAAGTCATATTTATTGATGAATGTGAATAATTAGGACTTTTGGTACATTGACGTCACGGGCATCCGAGACTTTTCCACTTGCAAATTTAGAAATGGTAAATTACTAAGGACTGCAAATAAGTAAACTTCCCCTTCTCTCAACGTAGTTGAACGTTCAATGTGGAATTATGTGCTTAATTGACATTCGTATTAATTACGGAATTCTAATGCTTTTGGTTTACCATATGCAAGTATGTGTATTTAAGGAAATGTTCAAGCATGCACGTTATCATGTCATTGCATCATTAAGCATGCATTGGCATCGAAATTGGGAAGTCAAATGTTTTAATGAAAGGAACGTGTCAAGGTGCAAATTTTGTCAAAAGTTATGTATCCCAAAATTTTTACGAAAGAATGGGTGTAGTTCTAGTTCATGAAAAATGCGAGTGGGAAATGGGGCGCGGGGGACCTGCGTACTCGAATTAAGTTGCTTTGCGACGGAATGTTCAACTGTTTTACGGTGGATTGCTAAACTGCTTTGCGGTGGGAAAGTGAATGTTAATCCGCTTTGCGGTGGGAAAGTGAATGTTAAACCGTTTTGCGGTGGAAAGTTGAATGTTAATCTGATTCCAAATAAGAATTGTTCACTGTTATCTGATTGACTAGAAGATACACCAAGTGAGTTCACGATGGAAATGAAATGAAAGTTTTGAAATGTTAAGTGAAAGTTTGAAAAGTTTGAAAGTTCTAGAAAGTAGAGTAAATGGGGATACATATATTGAATTTTTAAAGCATTTCATGTCATAAGCATGCATTACATGCATAAAGTTTACTTACTGAGCTTTAGCTCACCCCAATTCTTTGCTCCTATTTCAGTTGATGAAAGTTAGATGATCTGAAGAGAGCGCTCGGGGGCAGACTCAGACAGTACCCGCTGTCACCCTTATTAAATTAAGTTAAATTTATTTAAAATATCATTTAAATTATTTCTTATTCTTTTTATTGATCATGGTTTGGTTGAAGTTAGCTTTGAATGAATTATGACGTCACATTCATGATTAAACTGCCTCTTATTTCATTTGTTAATGCCTATTGTTTTGGGATTTTTATGTTGAGGAGTTTGGGATTGAATGAATTGGTTTTGGTGATGATGAATGTGGTTGAGAGGTGGTTTGATTATGTTTAAATTATTCTTTTGGTTATATTGTCCCTCTACAGATTGGTTAAGTCCAATTTATTGAGGAAATTTTGTCGAAATTCTATAAAATTTTATAATAGAAAAATGAAGATTTTAATGTTTTAAATGATTTATTTCCGCATATAATGTGAATGGAAGTTAACACGACTAGGTTTTAGATTTTAAATTTGGGGTGTTACACGCCAACCACCACTCCACCGGCCATCCACCGGTAAGGCAACCTTCCCATCTCCACACACGCACGCCTTCTGTCTCACGGGTTTCACACACATCGCGCACCCATTCACCTCTTAATACAAACTTGTAGGTATATCGATAATTGATGATGTTCACGTGGAGATATTGATTTATACGTATGTATGGACTACCCATGTGAAATTTCAGATTTTTCAAATGTTGAATGTATGTATTGGTATGAAGATTTCAGATTTTCCAGGTTGGATTTTAGTGAAATTTCGAATTTCAAACTGTTAAATTCAGATTTTGGGCAATATATAAATTAGTGTATGTATATATGGAATTGTATGTTGATATTGACGTATATATATTACCCTCATGTATAAAGTTCAGATTTTTAGCCCCTGTTCTCTTTGTTGTTTTGAGGTCGTTTTCTGTTTTTATTTTCGAAAACGCTAAAAACGCGTTCTCTTTACCATTTTCGAAAACGCATTTTGGAAAACAAAAAAAAATTTTGTACACAAAACGGAAAATGCCCGAAACATCGTTTTGGGCGTTTTGTGTGTATTTCGACAAAAAATGTCCAAAACGCGGAAAACGCGTTTTGGGAATTTTTTTTTTTTTTTTAATTATAGAATTATCTTAACTTAGAACTAAGCTTAATATAAAGTTTTTATTTTTTTTTTAATTTTTTTTAGAATTATCCTAGCTTGGAACTAAGCCTAAATAAAGATTTTTTTTTTTTTTTTTAGAATTATCCTAACTTGGAACTTAGTTTAAATAAAATTTTATTGAATTCAATATCAACATTACAAAAAAAAATTAAATGAGAATTCTTGTTGTTATATTTCAAAAAATGCAATGATAAATGGACTCTGGTGGTTTTGAAAGAACTTGCATTTTCTAGATTTTAATAGAAGTAGAGCTTTCTCAAGTCCCGAATCTGACCAAACTGTTTTAATATAGACTCTTAATGCTCACATTAGTGTGTTGCATGTAACCATATTTTTAGTGTATTGTGAAAGGAAATTTGAGTTGGAGTTAGTAGTATTCTGCAAGCAAATTAATTAAAAATAGTTTAAATAGTGTTCTGCAAAATTTCAAACAAAACGTGTTTTCCAGCTTTTCATTTTCAAAAACAGTTTTCAGAAATGACAAACCAAACGCGTTTTCAGCAAATTTGAAAACAAAAATGAAAACACAAAACACAAAACATTTTCGAAAATGAAAATA
This sequence comes from Ligustrum vulgare, assembly GCA_963555705.1. NCBI lineage: Eukaryota > Viridiplantae > Streptophyta > Magnoliopsida > Lamiales > Oleaceae > Ligustrum > Ligustrum vulgare. Next base: position 19,813,091 of record OY743185.1, read on the forward strand.
CAAAATAAAATACAAACAGAACGCCACCTTAAGTTTTTGTAGGTAAATTTTCAGATTTAAAACACATGAATTAGTTAGTGTAAATTAAATGTTTAGTTTCATGTTGAGTTAGAAAGGGATAAATTTCGAAATTTGGAAGAAATCATATGAATGGTTATATTAGTTTTCATATCTCTAACCTATGAAAAAGCCAATTTTCAATTTTTGGGGAAATTGGTGTTAGTATATACACATTTCCGACTTGTCAGTGGATGTGAATTTTCATATTTTGATAAAGTATAAATTTAATTTTGTTAGTTAACTATTCGTACCTAGTTATGAGTTGAAATTTGTAAACTTTTAATTTGGAGAATTTCATGAATGGTTGGAATGGTTATTTGAGTATGTTGTTCATTTTTGGTAAAGTTAGATATGATTATTTGAGTTAAAATGCAAAAGGGTGAGAAATTTTTCTAACTCTCAATGAAAGTGAGTTTTGTGTTTGAAACACGGCATGCTAGGTGTTTGACAAAACTTTAAACCTCATTTGGATCAATTGGAAGTTTTAACTTTGGTTAGGGGTATTGTTAGTTTAAAAAGGGTAATGATTGTGTTTTAAATTAAAAGTTTTGCCTTACTTATGAATGGAAATAATTATGAGAATTGGTACATTGACATCGCGGACAACCAAGACTTCCACCTGCTATTTAAATAGAGTAATTACTAAGGACGTCAAGTAAGGAAACTTCCCCCTATTTTTATCAAAGTTGAATGTAAATGTGAAATTAATGTGTAAATGACTGTTTGTAACTTACTTACTTTGATGAATTTCATTTACTTTATGAAAGTATATGTTATTAGGAAGAATGTTCAAGCATGCACATTATCATGTTATTGCATCATCAAGCATGCATTGGCATCGAGATTGGGAAGTCAAATGTTTTAATGAAAGGAATGTGTCAAGGTGCAAATTTTTGTCAAAAGTTATGTATCCCAAAATTTTTGCTAAAGAATGGGTGTACTTCTAGGTCATGAAAGAAGTGAGTGGGAAATGGGGCACGGGGGACCGGCGTACCCGAATTAAGTCGCTTTGCGACGGAATCTTCAACCGCTTTGCAGTGAACTGTTAAACCGCTATGCGGTGGAAAAGTGAATGTTAAACCGCTTTGCGGTGGAATTGTGAATGTTAATCTGGTTCCAAATAAGAATTGCCCAATGCTCTTCGATTGACTAGAAGATACACCAAGTGAGCTCACGATGGAAATGTTAAGTGAAAGTTTTGAAATGTTAAGTGAAAGTCTGAAAGGTTTGAAAGTTTTGGATAGTAAAGTAAATGGGGATACATATTTGAATTTTAAAGCATTTCATGTCATAAGCATGCATTACATGCATAAAGTTTACTTGCTGAACTTTAGCTCTCCCCAATCCCTCCCCAACATTTCAGGTGATGAAAGTTAGGTGATCCGAGGAGAGCACTTGGCGGCTGACTCAGACAGTACTCATAATTCTAACTCTTTTAAGAATGAATGTAGGGCTCTCACATATTAATTCATTGGTTATTCTTTTAATTGATAAATTCCTTTGAATTAGTTGTTGGTTGTTAGTTAAAATAAGTTATGGCATTTCCCTGTGATGAGTTTATATCATATTTCATAAGTTTAAAATTTATTACTTTAAGATGTTATTGTTGAGGAGTTTGGGAATTGATGTTGGAGTTTGATATAGAATTTTGGTTGCATGTTGAATATTGAATGAGTTTAGATTTATACTTTTAAAATGGTTATGATGTCTCTCTACAGGTTGGTTAAGCCCAATGTATAGAGGAGACTCTGCCAAAATTTCTAAAAAAATTTATAATAGAAAAATGAAAATTTTTAATGCTTTAAATGATTTATTTCCGCATATAATGTGAATGGAAGTTAATACGCCTAGGTTATAGATTTTAAACTTGGGGTGTTACACTTAGTTTCCTTGATGAACTTTATAATTGTATCGTCTCAATTGTGTATATATTTGTAGCAAAAGTTCTTTCTTAATCGAAAAATTTATTACATTAGCTTTCTTAAGTTTCAGCCCCCTTGTCAAAAATCTTGGATCCGCCTCTGGATACGACGCAAGCTCAATTATCTTTAGATGTTATTTTGAAGTTTTTCATTTTGATTTATATGTTTTTACCTGTTTATGCATTTGCCTTTTTATAATTTATATCTTCGTAAATGCATGTTTTTGCACTCATATGTTGGTAGCTAAGTAATAGTTGAAGAAATAATAGCTTGAATTTGAATGGTTTTAAGGGATAATAATTGGTATTGAAGCAATGGAGTTTGGCATAGAGAAAAAGAAGACAAATGTGCCGGTGTTGCCATGGATGAGAAATCCAGTTGATAATAGCCTCTACGAAGAATGTCCGCTTAATTTCCTCCCTTTTCTGGAACCCAGGTAATATATGCTCTACCAATCTTCATATAGGTCCTCACTCTCTAGGCACACCATTGCTTGAAAGGCTCGTCCAACTATGGAAATATGTTGCAGCTGGATAATGTATTAATTTTGTTTTAGAGAAAAATTCTTGTTTGTTGTGCTGAGTGGAATTTTCTGACAAGGCAGGGAAAAGGAGTTTGGATTAAAATGGATGTACTTATTACATTACTACTTTGGTTAAGATCCGTTGAATGATCTGTTACTTATTCTTCTTCGTTCAAATTTCTCTTTCGCCCCCTGTCAGCCTCCTCCCTTTTGTTAAATTAGTTAAGTTATATTCATTGTCAGGTTAGAGGCAGCTTTGCATAACATGGGTATCACTTCACTCTTTCCAGTGCAAGTTGCAGTCTGGCAAGAGACTATTGGACCTCGATCTTTTGAACGCGATCTTTGTATAAATTCACCTACAGGGAGTGGGAAAACTCTTGCTTATGCTTTACCAATTGTGCAGACATTGTCAACCCGTGCAATAAAATGTCTCCGTGCTTTGGTGGTGTTGCCTACTCGTGACTTGGCCGTGCAGGTTATAGTATCTCTATAAATTCACTGCACATTTATGACTTCTCTTGCAATTATTGTTCTGGAATATAAGCTAATCATCAAATTGTTATTAGGATCATACTTTTGTGTTCTATTGCAATTCTAATCCATTTTATGGAAGATTCTCTTTAAATATTCAGAGCACTAAATCACATTAGCTTTGATGTTGTTCTCTTTAGGTCAAGGAAGTCTTTGCTTCTCTAGCTCTTGCCGTGGGCTTGTCTGTGGGTTTAGCCGTTGGTCAGTCTTCAATTGCTGATGAAATTTCAGAGCTCATCAAGAAACCTACACCAGATGCCGGTATCTGTTTTGACTCGGAAGATTTCTCATTGGGCTTGAGAAGTTCAGTGGACATACTGGTAGCAACACCAGGAAGGCTGATGGACCATATAAACAATACAAAGGGTTTTACGCTTGATCATCTTTGTTATCTTGTAAGCAAGAGATGGTCTTTATCAGTGGAGGCTTGGAGCTATATTTTTCATTTGCTCTTAATTTTTGTCTCCATTTTCTATGAACTCATGTACTAGTGAAGCACGCGACCCATTTTTAGTCAAAATTTCTTTTGAATCCTTTTGCATTAACTTGAATTTATTAGTCACTAATTTTTGTTCCTGCATATATTATGGACTTTGAACATTTATGATTTCAGGCATTTGGCCTTCATATTTTTGTAATTGCATAGCTGATTTAACAGTTAATGGTTGTTGGAAGACCAGTTTATGCTTGTCAATTATTTCTCTATATTGGAGTCAATTTGTGGATAGAATGACTCTTCAGTTACCTGAATAAATTGGAAGCTATTTATAAATGTAATGTTGTCAATAATTTGAACAGTGACAATGAAAATTGAAAAAGTATATATTTGTTGAGGCCCCTGAACATTTACATGCGGGTATTTACTTTCTGTTTGTGTGTGCGTTCACATGGGAAAAATTTTAGTTAGTAAGCCATATGACTGACAATCTATATATGTTCAAGTGGTTGACGAAACAGATCGATTACTTAGGGAGGCTTATCAATCATGGCTGCCAACTGTCCTTCAATTGGCACATGCTCATAGTCAAAGTCTGTATCCTGCAAGCAGTTTTTTCACTCCTACTTTTGGTTCTCTGAAGACAATCAGGAGATTGTGAGTTCTGCTCTTGATTCTCCCTTTGTTAACATGTTTCAAATTCATGATAAGTTTAAGTGCTTGAGATTGATCATTGGACGTTCGTTGGTGGTGCATTTTACACTTTAATTGTATATAATTACTCAGTTAAGTCTAGTCTTACATCTTAATAAATGTATGACAAATTGTTGGAGAAAATATAGCTGTGCACTAAATTGTATAGGCATTAGAAGTCTTAATAAATACTTTAATTCCGTGTCCAAAAAAAAAAGTTGAAATTATTGTATTTTCTTAAAAAATCTGAAATTATTGAATTTTCTTTCTGGCATATGCATTCTTTTGCTTTTTGTTATTATACTGGTTTGAATTTTGGGGTTTCAATATGTTTCAAATTTCCTTGTTTGTTCTTCCAAGAATTTTGAAGCATTTTTAGATGATTCTAATAACATTATTAGTTGGACATTCTAAATTGATGCAGTGGTATGGAACGAGGGTTTAAGGCTAAGCCTTACCCAAGGCTTGTGAAGATGATTCTATCAGCCACATTAACCCAGGATCCAAGCAAGCTTGCACAACTTGATCTTCACCATCCTTTGTTCTTGACTACAGGATCAAGGCGATACCAGCTCCCCGAACAACTAAAAGCCCTTATAGTGGTATGGATCGGCAATACACTAGCCTTTCACTTGTGCAATCATGCTCTTTCTTGTAATATTTAATTACCACACGCTTTTACTTTACATTTCAGATATTGTTACATGGTTCAAGTTTTGTGGGTAGATCTATGCTAAAACAAGCACTCCTATATTTTCTTACGACTCTTTATTGTTTCGTATTTGTTCCCTTCTTATCAAAAAAAAAAAAAAAGAAGAGAAAAATAGCTTCTGTTTTGTTTTATTTTTAAGTTGAAAAATATATTGTGGTATGTAGTACATATGAAATGCAGTACATTCTAAAATTCCAGAGGTGAATTATTGAAGAGACCCAAAAACTTGATTCATAAATTTTTGGTAGTTGTTTGTTTCATTTCTTTTTGTTCAAGAGTTTTGCTTTTTAAATAATTATATTTGGCTGTAATTTTGACTAGTTGAGTAGTAACATTTTTCTTTATGTTTATGTTGATGATCTCCTTCATTTGAGTGCAGATATGTGAACCAAAGTTTAAACCACTTTATCTACTTATCCTATTGCAAACTTTGCAAGGGGAGAAGTGTATTGTTTTCACGTCATCTGTGGAGTCAAGTCATAGGCTGTGCACGTTACTAAATTTCTTTGGTGATCGACAAATCAAGATCAAAGAATATTCACGTCTTCAACGCCAGACCATAAGAAGGTAGTCTATGCCCACTTGTTTTGTTTATTTATATAAACTGTTTTTCTGTTTATTTTGAATGTCTTCCATAAGTGGAACTCGAGAGGGAGAGGGTGGGATAAAGATGGTAAATTTGATCCCCCCCCCCCTCTCTCTCAGTGATACGTATTTGCTTTTGAAAGTTTAACGCCATATCTTCTTCTTGGAAATGATTCTTTTTGGGAGGGAACATGAACTAAGCTCAAGGGAATGCTTGTACATCTTACTGGAAAGCTGACTTTCTAATTTTTCTAGTCACATTAAGCCTCTGTTTGGTAGCACTAGAAATTTAGATTTTAATCTAATTCAAAATTAACATTTAATCTTAACCACATATTTTGTGGTTCCACGACTTTTCAATCACACATCTCATTAACTTTTATCAAAATATACTAAAAATTTGATTTTTATCAATACCAAACAGGGGCTAAATAATTGTTCAAAATAGATCGTCATATATCTCTCATTTTTAGTCAACAACAGCCAGCTCTAATTTGATAATGTGATGATGGGTTATATTGCATGTCAAAACTTTTCAGGTCTAGTTATGTGTGTATGAAGTTGCATTCTTTGTTATGTAGATTTTTTCGTCTGTTTTAGATAGAAAATTAAATAAACGGATTTTCTGGTACTTTAAGATTATTATTCTGCCACACACTAAATATCCAGTACTCGATAGATTCATGGTCATTGGTTATAGAGTTGTGTATGATTGCTTTCTAATGTGCCGAGAGTTCTGTCTTGCAGTAAGACATTGAGGGCATTCCGATCCGGAGAAATACAAGTGCTAGTTTCCTCTGATGCGATGACTCGTGGAATGGATGTTGAAGGGGTGAAAAATGTAATCAATTATGATATGCCCGCATTTATCAAAACATACATTCACCGGGCTGGTCGAACTGCAAGAGCTGGTCAAGCTGGGTGTTGCTTCACATTGTTGCTCAAAGATGAGGTCTTTTTCTTCCTTGTTCTCTGGATCTTCAGCATGTGTTTGGAAATAGTAAAAGAACATGTTTATAAACCAATTTATAAACTACATTTTTTCCCAAATTACTTTTTAATCACATTTTCTCTCTCCAATTTTCAACCACATTTTACCTAGAAAACAGACAAAAAAAAAAAAAAAAAAGATTTTTTAACCACCGAATAGAGTGGTCAGTTGCTTTTTCTTCCCCATCCTTTTCCTCTTCTTTTTATTGATATGCTTTTCTCATTCTTTGTATATTCTTTTATTTACATGTTTTGTGACCGTGCATTCTGTAGCAATATTGAATATTATTTGAATGTTTATAACATGACTTAAGCCCTTGTTTGATACCGCTAAAAAATCTGATTAAGATTCACATTAAAGTCAATAGTTAATTATAACCACATATTTCATTTGACCAACAACTGCACATTTCATAAACTTTTATTAACATCTATTAAAAATCTGATTTTAATCTCTAACAAAAAAGGGCTAAACAAAAATATGCAAACAAAGATGGTCCAGAACTTGATAATTTTTTTCCTTGTATATTGCTCTCTTAACACTTGGAATTCACAAGGCTGAACTCATTTCAGGTTAAGCGATTCAAAAAGCTTTTGCAGAAAGCTGATAATGATTCATGTCCAGTTTATTCTATCCCGTCTGAATCAATAGAGTCGCTTCGTTCTATGTATACTGCAGGTAATTCATGCATTATTTCATCTACCGACTTATGGAAGTTATTTATCTTGGTTTGACTTGTGGAAGTTATTTATCTCGATTTAACTCATCCTGTGGGTAATTCAAACTTGACGTATTCCAGAATATGTTACCTTTTTTCTTTTTCCGTGCAAAAGAAAAATGAATTATGCATACATATTGATCCTAATCATGTCATGTGATGTGATGTGATGCATTTTCTCTTATTTTTTGATTCATATATCATTCTTTTGAACCAGCTTTGAAGAAGTTGAAAGAGAGTATTGAATCAGAAAAGCATAGAAAACGCAAGGTTAGCACAAAACATTCTACTGTGATGAGAAAGAAAGAAAAATCTGCTTGAATGAACAAGTGTCATTTTCTTGGAACCAAATCTCTCCATCTGTTGAACTATCATGCCGGACACCAACTTCATCAGAGCCATACTCCATTTTCACTTATCCCTCGAACAATGTAAGAACAAATAGCAAATCAAGAGCCACTGAAATCAACCAGAGTTGATGAAGAAGGAAGAAATTTTTTTGTGCGTAGCCTTCAACCAGAAATTGATTGTGGCTCTAGTAGCTCTATCCTATTGAAGATAATCTCTTCTAGAAAGTGTGTATAAATTCTTGTCCTTTGACTAGGCCAAGAATATTTTATTGTATTCAAATGGAAACTTCCATGAATTTGACTACTATGGTGCCTTACTCTGTGGGGAATTGAGGAGGAAGATACCATCTGAAAACAATAGAGACTTGGCATTCTAATTTGCCATGAGTTTCTTGATACTCCGAAGATTTTTCCCAATCCCAGGTTCCAAAATAGGTTTATTTAAACCACATATGCATGCATTCTTCTCCATCCAACCAGTTTCTCTTAGCTTTGATCGTCTAGAAATCCCTCTCAAAGGCCTCCTAGAGAAGGAAAATTAGACCAAGAAAAAGCAGCATTTTTTCTTTGTCACAAGTGATTATGGGAAAACCAATGATATGTATGCACAATTGGGTTGAGGTTGCACCCTCTCCTATGATTTCTCTTAAAAAACTTTCTAATGCACCAAAGCTTGAGACTATTGCAGAGGAAGTATCGGAAACAATGGATGTTATGAGCAAGAAGATGATCTACTTTGTTCCTTCTTTGCTTTCTTTCGCACGTTATTTATTTAATTTTCACATCGAATGGTCTGTACGTTAGCTTCCTTTTCCTCTTATTGTACACTACAATTCTCTTCATCCAATTTCTCTATCTATCTTCCATTGACATACCTCCATGTACAAACTGACGGTCACAAGTTTCATATATATTAGTTCTCAACAAACGCGTGCTAGCTTTACGCTTTTCGAGGAGAAATAAAGGAAGAAATATAATTTGATCAAAGAGAAAATAGCTAGGGAAGAACTTTATGTATCATTTGCTTCTATCGAGGACAATGTCAGTGCGTTGAGGATGCGTGGAAAAGCCATTAGTGTCGTCTTCCTGCAATCTTTTGCGAGAGGTTGGTATCATAATGAAAGAGATGATTAGGAGGGGACGAGGAGTGATTTTTGTGTCATATGTTAGGTTTTTGACATGGTTGATTTGCCTAGAGTTGTTCATGTTATTCATGTGATGTAAAATCAAATGATATCAACTTCGATTTTTATTTTCCCTAAAAAAGGTAAGTTTATAAATGGTGTTGCTTCCTTATTTTGTGCATGCGAGTTTGTGAAAATAACTTATCAACGTTGCTTCAATTAAGTGCATGTTTGATAATTATTCATTTTTACTCTTTTTCCTACAGTACTCAATTTTAACCATATTTTACCAATAAAATATTCTACACATAAATTTAACACTTTTCTCTCATTTTCAATCACATAATATCTCATCAATAATTATTTAAAACTTTTTTTTTCCAAAAAATGAGAATCAAATAGGCACTTAAAAAAAAAAAAAAATACTTATCGAGGTTGCTCAATATCATTAGTATAAAACCTGAGGTTAGGTAATCAGACTCCTCGAATATAATATCATCGATACATGTATGTCTATTTGAGCATAAAAAGACAAAATTTTGTCAAGTTGACCATATTACCTAGATTTTGAATTGAATAAAACCAAAACAAATTCCCAAAGAAAAAAATTGCCTTCTACCAATACAAATCCCGTCCCCCACCTTCCTTCCCTACAACCTCGTCTCCTTCTCTCTAAATATCGAAGTTCAATTCATCAAAGGTTGTTTTGTGAAACATGCTTGTACCTGTGCCCCTACTCGAAAGTAATTTATTTCTCCAAGAACATTCACATATGGACTAAGAAAATAATCATCGAAAGGCTAAAGCCCTACTGACCATTATGTTAAGTTCCAAGAAATTATCGTACTTGTTGAATACAACATTTAAATAAACATTTCTTTAAGTTTAAAGAAAGGTCAATTGATAGATAGTACGAGCATCAAGGAAAATATCTCTGTTTGGCACATAATCCCTCGTTTACTGAAATTTGTCACATGTGCTTAGATACTTGATTAATATTGAACAAATAATGTTATGTAACACTAGTTATGAATCTAATAAACATTAATACAAGTATGAAATAAAATATTTGGAAAAAAATAAAAATAAAATAGAATAGAATAGAATAAAATAAAATAAAAATTCGTGTAGATTAATGTCATGATTAAATTTATGATGATTAATGCAATTTCATTTAAATTCGTGTAAATTACTGTCGTATATAAATTCACGTAGATAATATTGAGATTAAAATGATTTTTTTTGGAGAAATTTGAATAAAAATGTTAAATATAAGAGGCAAAAACGAAAAGTAAAATTATTGAAATATATATTTTTTTAATCACACGTGTCATTAACTTTTATCAAAATTTATTGAAAATATGATTTTAATGTATAACAAATAGGGGCTTTTAACAAGACGTATATATATATATATATAGTGTTTTCACCTCAATCTATATCGTTGCAAAAAAAGATATGGATTTGCTGTTATCAAATTGAAGTATTTGATTTCTATCAGATTCCGTTTTGTAACACTGTTTGATTTATAAACTTATTTATTCATAATTTTGAGGTAAAAAATAATTGTTGAAAATTGAAGAGAAAAAATGTGGGTGGTTAAAAAATTATTTGAAAATTTGTGTTGTTTATAAACAAAAATGATTCTTTTATCAAACGAATTTACTGTTAAGATAAAATAAAATAAAATCTATATCTATATATACTTACTATATATATATAAATGGAGGAAAGTCTAGCCAATGTGAACACAAAATGGTTTAGTGTGAATACAAAATCTGGATTAGTGTGAACACATCTGTTGCCTTATATATATATATTATGAATACTAATTAATGGTTGAAATTTTTTTAATCAATTTTAATTTTATTATTAACATTAACACTGAATGAGTTCGATTAATATTTTTAGTTATCAGTATTAAAATTATTATTTAACGATTATTTTATTTATTTATTTGTTGTTCTTAATATTAAAAATTCTATGTATAGCCATCAATATAAGAATTATGTTTTAATTATTAATGGTCAAATCATTTGTTATCTTTAATATTGAAAATCCTATTTTTCGAAATATATATATGTGGTTGAAAAAATGCGATACTTATAAATAATTTATAGAAAAAGTTATTAAACGAAAACTAATATTGAATAATTAATACTTTGATTTCTTTTTAGTTAATAATATCAATAGAATGATTAATATTTTTTTAATCATTCTTAATTTTAATAAATTTTTAAAGGTTATAGGGTATAAGATTTTCTATATAATTTCGTGATCTCCAACTTTACTCGGTTATCGTATCATGATAATTGTGAGATTCTTCAATTATTATTTTGACTACTTATTTTAGTAAATGAAGTTTTATTGGTTAAATTCATATATATATATATGAATTTAACCAATAAAACTTCATTTACTAAAATAAGTATGTTAAATACGAGAATCAAATTTAGAAGTTATAAGAAATATATTAATATATTTCACATGCATCAATATTTGTACACATAATATTACATCAAACATGATATATACAATTAAAAAAATTATTAAATTTGCATTTTTAATGAAGTTATTAATAATTCATAAAAATTATTGAAATCAATAGACATTTATTATTTAAATATATAAATTTGATTTTTTGAGAATTGTTTTTGTAAAAAAGTGATATTTTAGAATGTATAGTTAAAAACTAGTATGAAAATTGTAAAAATATTTTTTTAAGGAATGTGTGATTGAAAATGATTGTTCAGAAAATTGATTCTTGAAAAATCAATTCCATATGGGTAAGTGATAAAGTATTATATAATAAAAGCGTTCATCAATTTATTTTTCTTTTCCTATTCGTTTTAATAAAATTATGAGTGTATATCACAAATATATCTATTTTTTTACTTATTATGAATTCTATTTCAATGTAATTTTTATTTTACATTTTAAATTTTAAATCAATTCAAATTACAATATTTGAAGAAATTCCTGAAAAAATAAACATACAAATCGTAAAAATAAAATTAAGGTATGTGTAATGTATCTTTTTAGTAATTAATTGTTTTCCTTCGTTTCCCATTTTTTATTAAATATTCATTTCATATGTTAATATATATATTTAATATATATGTAAGTAACAAATAATCTTTCATTGCACAGGTGTAACACTAATAATAATAATAAAGAAATTGTTTACTGTTAGACCCAAACATAGACACCACCCTCTAATGGCTGAAATTCGAATCCGACATCCCTTCTCCCTTCTGTCGCCGTCGTTTCCTCCTCCTCTTCCGCTGCCTTCGATATCACCCGGCGACCCCCCACCAGCCTCACCACCGCCTTCTACCCCGACTCCTTTCGATCCCAGCCGAAGTAAGCCTCTCTTAAATTTTTATAAGATGTCCATTAGTATTTTTTATTTTTATTTTTCTCTGTCTAAGTTTCATGATGTGATTCTTTACGAAAACCCCTTTTTCTTGATGATTAGAGACCCATTCTGATTTAAATTTATTCTATCGAGGATGTGTTTACTAGTTTCTTTCGTTATTTTTTTAAAGTCTTCTGGGTTCTTGAATCATAAATTGTACTTGCCTGATTAGTGTATATGATGTGCATGGTTAAGCATTTTTTATTTTAACTGAAGGACTTGTGTAGTAGAACTTTTGATTTCCAAATGCACAGTTGAGGTTTTGGTAGACCCCAAAAGTATGTAGATTATTCAAAAGCTTATATTGGTGAAAGTAATTGATTTTATTGAAATTATTTTGAAATTGATATTCTGAACACTGATTCAAGGGAAATAAATGAATTCAATATAGACAATTCTGTAGGGATCATAATTGATATTCAAAATTTGTTGTGGAAATTATTACTTGGATATGATTCTTTAATTTTTTACAGTGTGATTCTTTGACCAACCTTCAGGTTGCGAAGTGTGTGTAGTTTATAATGCAATGACAATTATATGTGTTAGTGAACTTTTTTTTTTTTTTTTTGCAGGTTCTTGTAAATGATTGGTATTATCAAAAGGAAGGTGTTGATTAAAGAATTGGCAACCGCATACAATGCAGAGTGCCTCACATACTGCCAGGAACTTTTGGAACTTCAAAGCAAACTTGAAGATGTAAGAAATATTACACTAATTCTATTGTATTAGGATTCTGCCCTTTGAAGTATGAAGCGTCCTAGAGTTTATTTTTCCATTTCTGAACTACTAGAATTTGTCTGGGTAATAAAATATAGATGGATGCTTTATAATTTATTTTATTTTTTTGGTGGAAGTTGATGAGTCACCTTACCTAAAGAATTATGAATTATTACTTATTAGGAAGTCACCTTACCTAAAGAATTATGAATTATTACTTATTATGAAGTATGTGGTTGTTCACTGATATTTTCGCAAGTGTACGGGTCGTGAGAAATAATAAAGTTGACCGAGGTGTCCGGATTATCGTCCCACAGAGATTGCTTATTAAGTACCGAAATATGTTAATTCTTATCCCTATATGAACGGACAAATATGATTGATTGTTTAAACTAAAATTAAAGAATTAAACTAAAGAATTAAAAATTTACAAAATTATTTTGTTTTAAAAGATGATTATAAAGTAGTTGAGATTCACGATTTCACGATTTCACCTAGTCAATTAAATTAACTCCAATTCCATATTTTATTTCCTAAATATGTACTTGGTCGAATTCACTAATCTATATTGAAATTCATCTCTCAAGTTTAAAAAAATTCTACCTAAATAAGTCAATCATGTATCTCTACAGAGGGTCCGAATATTCCTTATCTAGATGCATAACACACAAGAATTCACACACGACCGCAATAATAACAAGCGTATAACTCTATCTCTTGTCCAATTACTGGATTTATTACCTTGATCTAAGTTACTCACCTCTCGAATTATGGAAATAACTCATTATATCAAGAACAATAAAAATAATAATAACACATAATGGAGTTTGTGAAATTAACAACAAGAAAAGAAATCTTGCACCAAAAGTGGATTTCTCATGTTAATCTTCTAGTCTCCACGTCTTTTTCCTTGTTTGAATCTCTCAAATAATTGATGTAAAATCGTCAAGAAATTTTATTAGGAGGCTGAGCAAAAGTCCCAAAATCGTGCTCCCAATGTTTTGCATATATCTTAGTGCGAAAACCTGGTGGAAACGAGCCAAAATTATGTCAAAAGGCACGCAAAACGGCCCAAGATTATCCTAGTCAGGAACCCACGCGATCGCGTGGTTATGAAACCAGCGATAGTGTGGAGTAGCAATTTTGAATCTGTTGAAAAATTTCGCACAAGGGGCGATCACGTCTAGGTCAAGGCAGCGATCGCTGGTTACGCGTCTTGGCGCAAGTCCCAGCTTTCCTTTGCCTTTCAAGTCAGTCCCCGAGTTTTATTTGTGCGGTGCATCCCCATCTTCTGATTTGATCAATTTTTCCCCAAAACTTCTAGTTTTCTTCAATTGAGCCCTTTCTTCTCTGAATTTCTTCAATTTAGCTTTCAATATTTTAACTTCTTCCAAGTTAAGACCAATTTTGCTCCAATTGTATGTAACTTGACCTCTATTTCACTCAATTGCTTCATTTTCTCACTTTTGGGATAAAATTTTAAATAACAATAAATAAACACAACTTAGGTAGAATTTATTCTCAAACCACAATGAAATATACATATAAATAAGTGTGTTTTTATACACTTATCAGTGGTAAAGCTAGATAAGAGGAAAATTTTGATGGGATGGGTTCCTTGATGGTAGCTCACATGAATGAAGAGGATAAAGCTATCAACTTTTAGACCATATATGGTAAAAAAAAAAATTAGATGTAGAAAGACTCGACAGAACATGTGCACATTAATGTTGACGGCAAAATCTTTGCTAGTTAGGTCATAGATAACTAGTAGTGCCTAAAGTGTGGCGCTGCTATCTTTTATAGTTAGGTCCTAGTGGAATTTATCTTCGACACGCTGCCCTCCTCAATTCCCAAATAATTACTTAAAAAGCAACCAGCCACTTCATATTGACAATTTAGTCACATTGTCTCTCATTTTTTGAACTTATGACACATCATTAACATACCAAAAATCCTGTGGAAGCAACAAAATCACAGCTACCCCCAAGTTATAGTACTTCAGCCTGCAAGTATGTTTACCACCGAAAAAGTGATGCCGTATACATGCAAGTGCTATTAAAAATGGAAATCTTGTCACATCTCGTCCTTTAGCCCTAGTATTTAACTGCTAAGTAGATTTTGGTGCCAATAGGACCGATAATTGTGTGCTACTATAAAAAATTGGCAGCCAACAAAATCGATCTTTTGAAACTCTGATCATGAGCAAGTCCATAAATATACTCTTGAAAGATAAGTGGATATAATGGAAAATATCCCGAATAATACAAAAAAAAGTCATTATCATGTCCTCTCTTAAGAAAAAAAAATGAATTTGAATTGGCGGGAACTCTATGAATCACTAAGCCAACGTGAAGCTACTATAAATGTCACATGTTATGCATGTGGTCACCCTTTCGGTGGTTACATGGGATGGGAAATGGTTGGTGAAAATTGCTACATCTTAAACTATTTGTTGATGTTTGGCTGTATTTTTTTGTTCCAATTCCCAAAATATAGAATTTTGTTGTTCATGTGTCAAACGCTCAAGAAGTGAAGTTGCCAAGAAATAACATGAGGGTCAGGTTGTGGCGAAATTGTAGAAATGAGTTGGCTACTTGCTCTTTATGCATTTCTCGGTGTGCTCGTGTAGATGGGTTTGGGTTGGTGTGGTATGCCGTGCCAAAATTGTTTCTTCTGCTAGGGGTTGGGATAGAGTGGCAAAAGTCTGGATGTAAAAGATGAATAATCCATTTGAAGTAACAACCTATATCATCTGTCTCTACACTCAAAAGTATGAGTTCTGACATATCTAATGCTAGCCATTTGATGATAAAAGTTTGATTATCTTCTTTGAGTTCATCAGTTCGTAAATGTTATGGTTAATCAATTCTAGTAACCTACTTTTGTGATTACTCTTATATGATGAATAAACTATTGTTGGTCCCTTGTGAATTTGATCCTTGAAGTGCACTGACTCCTAAGTGGAGATTTAGTCTGCTATCAAATTTTCACGACTACTTAATATTTGATATTACATAGACATAAAATGGTTGAATATTTTACATAATTAGGGTTATTGTTTATGTAGGCCACTATTGTGAAGTTGGCCTTGTTATATATAGATTTAGTTACGGAATAGAACTATTGTGTAGTAAGTTACACTTACATCTGGTGCTAACTAAATATGCAATGCAACAGTCTCCATATTGTGTATCACAAAGCGCGCGCATACACATATTCTCTCTCTCTCTCTCTCTCTCTCTCTCTCTCTCTCTCTCTCTCTCTCTGTTTTTTTTTTGGTCTTTTCCCTTTGTAATAATTTTAAGTATTCATTTGTGCTTCCGTGTGTAATTTTTTTATTTTAAGTATTTATCTATGTTTTGAGTGCGTGATGATAACCAACTATCAGTCTACCTATACATCTAGGATGAAAGTATCCTCTTGTGCTGTGGTCTTTGATTTCTATCTTGATGTTATATTAACTGATAGTTGATACTTTTCATAAAACATGCAGCCATTTAGAGAAAAAAAAAACTCGAGAGGATTCGAGGAAAGAAATGACAAAACCCTCTAAACGATTGAAAAAGTTCCGCTAGAGATTAATGTCAATATCAAGTTCAAATCCTAATATGTTATATTCATGTTGTGTGTCTCCATATTCTTGGTTTTGTTCCAGAAATATTTACGGGTCAACAGTCTTCCAATTTTCTAAAATTCAATCAATGTGTCTGCATGCTTTATACGTGGCCTGTAGCAGGGTGTTGATTTTTTACCTCTTACACGAGTAAGAACGAATGGTGCTGTTTGTACCCAATACAAATTCTCATTTCAACCAATGTATACAGGTGGCATTGTAATGATGCTGGTGTTCAGTCGTATTAATCAATTGTTGTATTGCGTATCGTGATTATAACAAAAAAGATGAGGTTTAACTTACTTGCAATTCCATATATCCTTTTCAAATTCTTTTGTCCATCAATGATTTGTTATGATACTTGGAGAACATGAAATTTAATAACGCATGACTTGGCGTTGTGGGCTTAATCATCAGAGACAGAGGATATGGTGGTCAATTCAACTTTGAAACTTGTGTTATGATCTCGTTTGACAAGGTTCATGAAGATCAAAATTTGCTTATGATATTAAGTTGTTTTTAGAAGTGTTTGCATACATTTTTTATAGTGTTTTTTTTCCTTGTTAGAAGAGTATTCAAATGAAGATTTTCCTTACTAAGTTTTTCCCCAACATCTAAAAAATAATTGGTAGGTGTCATCTTGCTAATGCTAAATCAACACGTCTCTTGCATTGTTCAACTAGTCATGTCGCTTTTAGGTGGTGGTGTGTGTTTTTTGTGTTGTCTTAGTCTAGATACTGAGTTTGAAAGTGATTGATCAGTATTTTGTATAATTTTCTTTTCCAATCCAAATCCTTATACATGAATTAATTAATTGGAAAATTTTGTAAAATAATTGTTTGAATGAATAATTTGTTGCGGAAAGGTGAGTAAGGGGATTGAAAAATAAATTCACTTTTAAAAATGAACTTATTCAGGACTTTTAGTTCTATATATTGGGACATATTCGACATATTGAGATAGAGAAACAGATGCTATATCTTACCTGGAATATCATAAAATAAAATTGAACTATGAGCACATTCTTTTGATTTGAGAGAGATTTGATAAAAGAAAAGAAAAGAAATTACGTGGGTCGTCTACCTCATCTTCCCCGTGGGAACTACGAGATCTGTCCAATTAACAAATAAAACGTCTCCTTAACTTTAAGCCGCCTAATGAAAACCAATATTTTCCAGGGGGAAAAAAAACTTTCCAACATTTTTTCATCTGTTTTTGAAAACCTAAGGCTGCGTTCTCTTTATATTTCAGTTTTCTATTTTTATTTTCGAAAATGTTTTCTGATTTCCATTTTCTCTGAATGTTTTCAAAATTGCTGAAAACGCGTTTGGTTTGTTATTTCTAAAAACTGTTCTCGAAAATGAAATGCTGGAAAACACGTTTTGTTTGGATTTTTTTCCAGAAAACTATTTTGCCCTTGTTTAATTCTCATTAAAAGTGAGGTCCACAATATTTGACTTTTCAACTAAATCTCAATCATCCATTCCCCTAAATATTACTATTCACTTGAAAAAATTTCTTTTTAAATAACACCAAATACACACTTTGTGCACTTGTAATTATATTACATGTGATTATATATATAGACACACACACACACACACACACACACACACACATTTAACATTCGTACATATATGATATACACAATATAAATGAAATAGAGATGTCATATTTAGTTATGTCAAAAAAGTTCAAAAATTCATACGTTCATCAATGATGTCCTAATTTTCTACAATACAAAAGTAAAAAATAAATATTTAATAATTGAGCACATGATACATCATAAGAAATATTGTTGAATTTGGAGTTCGACGCAAAAAACGGAGTGCAATTCGAAATTGTAGATCAAAAGTTATATATGTTTGAAGACAATGACCTATAAAGCAAATACGGGAATGACTAAATTGAAAGAAAAGTAAAATTTGCGGACTAATGTGCAAGAAAATCTAAAGTTGAATGACCTAAGTTGCAAATAAATTCGGGTATTTTCGAAAGAAATTTCAAAATTTGAGGATTAAAATGACAAATTTTGAAAATCGAGGACCAATAATTTAATTAAAATGACAAATTTTGACCAATTTCAAATTTTTTAGGATTTTTTTTTTTTTTTTTTAAAACGAAAACAGGAAAACGCGCGTCTTCCTTTTTTTAGTTCAAATGAATGAAAAACGCGGAAAACGTGAATTCCTCGTTTTCCAATTCCTTTACAAAATTTGGAAAACGTTTTCAATTTTTTTTCCCGAAAACGGCGCAAGGGAACGTGTTTTCCGCATTTTCGATAAAGGAAAACGGAAAACGCCAAAGAAAACTCAGCCTAAGCGTGACTGTCGGGTGAAGTTGGAGTGCAGTCGGTGTAGGAAATCAGGTCATAGAGAACAAAATTGTCATGTTAATCTCACAAAAGCAGGAGCAAATGTTGCACATGAAGTCAACGAATTCTATCAGCCTAAATGGGAGCAATGTCTGTCCTTTGAAGTTATTGACCAGTCGACTAGTATGATCTCTGTAGTACATCAAACTGATCGAGATTCTAATGTTTCCATAGACTACAACAAGTGTCAGATCATTGATTTTGGTTGCTCTCATCATGCAATTAGAAAAGTTTCTTTGCTATCTTAAGTCCATCCACGTTAGGGAAAGCGAGTTATTATTATTGTCGATAATTATTTGCATCTAGTAGCAAAAGGTCATTTGAACATTAAGGCAGACAACTCTATTGGTGATGGTCTTGATCTTAGAGATCGATGTTTATCATGTTCTTGGGCTGAAGAAGAATTTGCATTCGTTTCTTAAATAACTGATTCTGGATGGTATGTTTTGTGTGGTCCAAAGAATGTTAAGATTCTTTCAAACTTAAAACATGTTGTCGCTGATGTTCTTTTACCTAGAAAGAGAAAAGAATCATTGAATGACTTGTCGGCAAGTGATGCATACGTTGAAAAGGTTGGTCAAAATACAAGTGTATCACTTTGACATGCTCGGATAGGCCATGTTGGTTATCAGTTACTGATGAAAATGTCTACAAATTATAAACTTCTTGTTGTAGTTCCTCTCTTTAAGGAATTTGATCATAATGTGGTTTGTGGTGATTTCCAATTCGAAAAATCACATCATCTTCCTTTCTCTATTAATTCAAATAATAGAGCTTCTACTGCACTATAATTGGTTCATTCTGATCTCATGGAACCAATATGAACAACTAGTTATGTGGGTTTTCGTTATATTATGGTTATTGTGGATGATTTTTCTCGATTCTCTTGGGTATATTTTTTGGAATATAAAAGTGAGACCCTCTCTAAATTTATCCACTTCAAGGAACATGTGGAAAATGGACTTGGGTTGCCAATAAAGTGTCTACGCGCAGACAATGAGGGAGACTACATGTATGATCAATTTCAAAGTTATTGCAAAGAACATGGCATCCATCGTAAAATGACTTGTCCAGAAACTCAACAACAAAATGTAGTTGTTGAGCGCAAGTTATCACATCTGACATCCATGTGCTTGTCATGGTTGCATGTGGTGTTTGACGAAGTATCAAAATATCAAGTTAATGCAAATGCAGAAAAAAGTATATTGGTCTTTCGCATCTCTTTAGTGATTATGTGTCTAGTGAGGATGTAAGCAATATTTCTCCACCTCGAGAAAATATTCAGCAAGACGAGACCGTTGGGACTAAAATTCGGAGGTCTTCTAGACAACGAAAGCAACATGATCATCTAGTTGACTATGAAGTTCAATTAAATCATTTTTATATTGTTTCATGCTTTTTTACGGGAGATCTGTGTTGAAATTTACCAATATCTTACAATGAAGCTAAAGGTGTTGCAAAATACGAAGTGACAATACAGGAGGAAATATCAGCTGTGCATAAAAAGGCAATTGAGAGCTTGTTCTGAAGCCTAAGAACCCTGCTATGGTCACTTGTAAATGGGTTTACAAGTTAGACATGTATAAAGCACGTCTTGTGACTCGTGGTTTTTCTCAACAACGTACATGGCCTAGACTACCAAGGAATTTTTATCCCTGTTGCTAAAATGGTGATTGTTTGAATCATTATTTAAATGGCTGCTTATAAAGGATGGAAGTTGTGGCAACTGGATGTGAAGAATGCAATGCATTCCTCTATGGAGAGTTAGATCATGATACCTTTATGGACCAGTCACATGGATTCATTTCTAACGAATTCCCTGATCACGTGTGCAAGATTAAGAAGGCTTTTTTTTTGTAGGTTTAAATCTATCTAATGCAGATCCAAGTTTATTTATTAGAAAAACACTTGCAAGGTGCATTATGCTTCTTCTTTATGTGGACGATATTGTTTCTCAAAAAGGATATGCAATAAGTTAATGAATCGGTTTCTAATGGGGGAGTCAAAAGCAATGACAACTCCTATGGAACACAATTTGAAATTAAATAAAGAAGGAAAATTATTGGAAGATGTAACATTTTTTTCGCTAGCTTATTCTATTTAACTATCACATGACATGATATTTCATATTATTTCTCAGTTTATGGATAATTTAATTGTAGAAAATAGGGTTAGGGTTCTCCGCTGGCGCTCTAAATTTTGGATTATGGTTCCATTCCTTTTGACTAGTTATGTAGATTCAAATTAGCTGGTGACATGTATGATAGGCGCTCCACAACACAATATCGTTTTAATCTCATGGTGCAGTAAAAAGCAAACTATTTTCAGTTGTGAATTAGTTGAATATGTAGCAATTACTATGATCACTCAAGAGGGCTTATTCAAGAAATATTTTCTGTTTTTTATTATCCAGTGCCCATTCACAGTGACAATGAAGCTTGCTAGAAATTCAGTTTTCCATGCCCGCACAAAACATATTGAGATACAATATTACCATTTCATTCGAGAAAAGGTTCTGGATAAAGATATTTAGTTGTAAAAAATACTAAAACACTTGCTCAAGCAAAATTAAAGGATTTTGAGGAGCTCTTGGTGTTGTTAATAGCAAGTTTGCACTATCAAATTAGCCAAATTTGCTGATTCAGTCTCTATTCTTACTCACTTTTCATTTTATTTAGGAGTCTGTTTTGATCTTTATTTGCTGAATAAGTTTAGAAGCACGTTGGTTTCATTAGTTTGAGTTGTTGAAAAATTTTATGAGACTTTCTATGTATAAATGGAGTTCGTACTTTTGTTGTTTGTTGACATTTTTGTTTTTCAGACTTTTCATTCCTCAGCACTACAGTTTTTTTTTTTTTTTCAATTTTTATTCTCCTATTTCTTTTTTATTAGGCATCAGATTTTGTTCTCAAGTTTCCGTTTCAGATTTGTAATAGGAGGCTAGGACCTTGGAAAGTCAAAGTTCTCCACCTTTTTTATTTTTTTATTTTTTTAATTTATTATGAAAATGAAAATGAAAGTAATAAAAATAGAAAAATTGGCTAATTACATGAAATATGTTTTTACCTTACTAGCAAAAAGACAATTGTTTTTATCTTGTTGGCAAGAGACATAATAATATCACAACAAAAACAAAATAATGATATAAAGCAACCACTCTAGAAAATATTAGAGAAGGCATATGTAGTATTCATTTAAACTCAACTTAATCGATTACTCAACTTCTTTTTCCTTTTAACTCTTTATTACAGTAACAACGATGAAATAGTATAATTTTTGCAAACATATTCGAAAACTTTAATCATGTTATTAAGCACTTTTGAAGTGGTAGAAAACTCACATTTGGAATATTCGTTTGACTTGAAATCATAATTTGAATCCCCATATTTCTCCCCCAACATATCCAAGTTAAGGATGATAACGGATCGAGTTTGACAAACTTATACCCTACTCTATATAAATTTTTAGCCTCCATACCCGACTCATATATCAACTTCACTGGCGGGTTTGATTCCATACACAGTAAAACTCATTTAATTTTTTCCCTCTATCTTTTTTTTTTTTTTTTTGTAAAAAAGTGTTTTAACGAAGAAAATTGAAGGCGTACATAACAAATTACACAAGTAATTAGCATATTCAAAGAAATCAAAATAACTAATTAGCTTAAAGAAGTGAAGATCTTGAAGGAAAGTAGTGAAAAACTTGAGAAAGAGAGAACACAAAATTTTTGTAGATGGAGTGGGCTATTATGTTTGGGAGAATAAGATAAATGTATTTGTGAATTGTGTTTGTGTTTTTTAAACAATGATTTTTTTTTTTTTGCAACAAAAGGATATACGACCCGGGTACGAATTTTGTGTTTAAAAAAAACACCCGATCTATACCCATGTCAAGTTTTTAAATTTATTTCCATACCCGATCAGCAAATTCATTTAGTCTAGTAATTTCACCCGTTTGTATCGAGTCTCCACAGGTATCGAGTCCATTAGTATTATTGTCATTTCTAATCCAAGTCAATCAATATTTCATTTTAACTATGGTTGATTGCTTTATATTTTTCTAGAAAATGTCACTTAAAAGAAAATATCATTTTCAACTTTTGTATTCGTTGAAAAAATTGGCTTGAAAAATAATTTCTTGGTACAACCACTTGAAACACTAGTTAGGCTATTTGCTTGAAAAATATTTTCTCACCATTTTACTACGATAACATTTTTCATTTGGAAAATATTTTCTTTTTCACCTTTTGAATCAAACACACGTATGGTCAAAACATAACTTTGTTGTTGATTTAAGCACTGTTAGTTAAAATTTTTGTGTTTAAAAACATATTTTTTATGTTTTCGAGGTAAAATACGTGATTGAAAAGTGGAGAAATAAAATATATGTTGTTCAAAAGTGATTTAGAGAATTGTGTTATTTAAAAACATGATTTAAACAAGTTTTCCAAATAGACGATTAATTAGAAGCACTAAACGTGCACTATTGTTAGCAAACTCCCCACCCACACCCAAAATAAATAAAAAATAATTCAAGCATAATCACTGATAAATATATTTTATACACTTATTTATATGCCAAAATTATAATTTTATATTGTCGTTTTAGAATAAATGCTACTTAATTTGTGTTTAATTGTTTACATTTTAAAAAATATCCCAAAATTATGAGAATGGAGCAATTGAGGAAAATATTGCACTATTGAATGACATTTTGAGCTAAATTGGAAAATTGAGTAGTTAATGACGTCAATCGGGAAATACGCAAGGTGTGAAGAAATCAAGTGTTGGATGACTTAACTGAAGAAGTTGAGAGTTGAAACGAGCTAATTGATAAGATTCTAAAGTTTGGGGATTAAATTGCTTAAAGGAAAGTGGAGGATCGAAGCTACAATTAAAAGTCAGGACCTACTTATACGGATCTGAAAGTTGAAAATTGCACAAAATGTTAAAGCCATGCAATCGCAGCTCTTAAAGGCGCGTGATCGCGAGATGGTGCAAAAATATTACCAATGCTAAATGACATTATCGTGCAATCGCGTGGCATCTTACCACGCGATCACGTACGGTTCTTACTGGGCCAATTCTGGGCTTTTGTGCGCTGATTTAATAGATTTTCTTCTCTTTTCCACTAGATTTCTCCAATATATATATATATATATATAGATACACACACACACACACACACAAAACTTGTGAGGCACGAATTATGGACATTTGCCTCACCTAATGACATCATACAATTGAGTTTTTCACCTCGAATTCTTGGGAGATTGAAGCAAAGCAAGGGGCGAGACTTGGAGATTACTTAAAGAATCAATACTTGGTACGAGCTTTCCATTCTTTATATTATTTTGAATGAACACCTAGTTTTATTTTTATTTTTTTATTATTTAAATGTGAAGTGTAACTAATTTTATGTTTGGATGAACGATGTAGCCTAATTAATTATCTTAATTCAATATTTTTTGTTTTAATGATTCGTTGCATGTATTGACTTATTTTTATGTTTAATGCATGAATTAATTGGTCACTAATTCATATTTAATGGTTTTTTCATAATCCGAGAGGTGAGTTGATAACTTAGATCAATATAATAAATCTCGTAATTGAACAAGAGATAGAGATATACTTTTATTATTATCGTGGTCGTGTGTAAATTCTTGTGTGCTATACATCTAGATAAGGAATATTCGGATCATCTGCAAAGATACACAATAGACTTATTTAAGTAAAATTGATTTAATACATTAGTGAATTCGATCGAATGCATATTGAGGAAATAAAACTGGAATTGAAGTTAATCTAATTGGTTATGTGAAATAGTGAATCCCAAATACTTTACAATTATTTTTAAAAACAAAACAATTTCGTCATTTATTTCTTTAGTTAATTTTCTTAGTCTTAGTTGTAGCGCCTCGAGTTCAGAATACCCGGTTCACAACATCATCGTCTGGTCTAACTTTTAAAATAATATTTTAGCGGAAGAAATAACTGAAATTCATTTTTTGCAACATTAAATACACTGTAATGGTCGATAAAACTTGAAAACATTTATGAAACAATTCAAAATAATGAATCGAGCTATTAATAATACAAAACATTCGACAATGCCATAATTTCTAAAATAATTGAAAATCTCAAAATAATCAAAGTTCAGAAATATGGATCATCAAAATAAGATTCTCAATTATTTAACGACTATTGCCACAATCATCCATCACTTGTCACCCTCTCCGAAATCTGCAAATATTGTTAAAATAGAAATGGACATTTCATAGAAATACTCAGTTGACTCATCGTCAATTAATAAATCTACATTATAATTGAACACATAAATGCAAGCTCTTTAGAAATCGTAGGGTGTGGGTAGTCTTCTCGTCCATTAAAGCACATGGCTTCTCTTTGAAAATCATAGGCTCTTTGAACTCATAGGGTGTTGTTAGTCTTCTCGTCCATTAAAGTACATGACTTCTCTTTGAAAAATCATAGGCTCTTTAAAATCACCGGGTGTGGGTAGTCTTTCTTCTCATGCACTTAAGGCACATAAGTTATGCATAACATCATCATTTATCTTGCAAAATATTCTCTTCTTTCTTTCTCATGCATAAAAACATGTAAGTTATGACAAGCATAACAACATAAATATTTCCAAAGAAATATATTCTTGTCTCTTTTCATAAAAATGACTTTCACATAAGTCACATAACATACACATTCACATGCAATTATAATTTAAATCAATTAATAGGGCGCGAGTCTACCTTAAATTTGATGAGTGCAAAATCGAGCGGAAAAGATTTCAATCCTTTAAATCTACGTTAGCCTCGTCTAGCCAATTAGAAAAATAAATTAAATTATTTTTTTGAAATTTATGGTTTAAAAATGATAAATTAAAATTTAGGGACTGAAATTGATGATTTGAAAGTTGGGAAACTAAAATGTAAATTTCCAAAAGTTGGGTTGAAGCTCAAAATGGATATTAAACTGCAGGGATTGAAATAATTGATTTTTAAAATGAAGAGACTGATTAAAATCATTTAGAAACTTAAGGGGGCTGAAATGATTAGTTTAAAACTATAAGGACTGATTTAAATCATTTTACAAACTTGGGGGCTAAGCTGTAATTTCCAAAAATCAAAATATTAAAAACAAAACCACATTCCCTTTCTCTGGTCGTAGCGTAGAGAAGAGAGGGAGAGGAGGAGGTCCAACGGGGGAGGCACCCGGCCCTCAGTCGGCGATTGGCTGGCGAAACGCCGTCGGCGTGTGGCGGCGAGCGGCGGGGTGAGCAATAGGTTAGGTTCTGTGGATTTGGTGCATTTTGGTGCGAGATTGGGCGTGAAACACGAGGCCAAACCGAGGCTCGAATCGCTATGTTTTCCAGCAATTTTAGCGGCGAACTGGGCGGCTGCCGAGGTAAGTGTGTTAAGTCTATTTCTGGGTTTTTCTTGAGTTTTCCTTGGGTTTGGGTTGTAGATTTGGTTGATGTTGTGCAGTGGGTTCGGTGTGGGTGATGGTCCGATTGAGAGTGATGGAGGTGGCTGTGGTGTTTTGAAGTTGAGTAGTGGCGGTCGGAGTTGGTGATGACGGTGGCTGGTTGTGACTGAGCAGTGGTGATGACTGGGTTGTAACATTGATTTGGAAGTGGTGGTGAATCTTGGGCTTCTGTTATGGCAGCGTTGGTGGTCGAAAATGGTGGTTGGGTTAGTTTGATAGAAATGGGCAGGTTCGGTTGTGGTGATGATGATGATGATGATGATGATGATGATTCAAATGGTGAGGTGGTGGAGAGGTGATTACCTGGTTTGGTTCGTTGGGCTGGATGTTGATGGTGGTGGTTTCCTGCATGTGGTGGTGGTGGAGCGTTTTGTGGAGGTGGTGATGACTGACCACGATGGTGGTAATGGTGAAGAGGCAGTTGGCAGGGTTGTGAGGATGAAGCCAGTGCCAGTGGGGTGCAGGGAGAGGAAATTCTTGTCGTTGGGAATTGCTGGAAATCAGTGTTGGTTTGCTGAGAGGGGAAGTCTGATAATGTGGAGGTGTGAGTTGGAGGGGTTGGTGATGAATAATGGAGTGGGTTGTGGTGAACTGAGAGCTAGGTATGAAATTGGATGTGGTTGGTGGAAGTTGATGGAGGTTTTGGTTGATGTAGGATATTATGGAAACCTTGACAAGCAATACACAGAATTCGAGAAAAATAGTACGCGTGAATCAACTGAGTCGAAAAAATTGAATCTGATAAAAATGAGCTTGACACAATTTGGAATTTATAACGATTTTGAAAAGAATAATTTAAATAAATAAATAATATAATATAATTTTAGAAATTCGGAATTTATTTAAAATTGAATTGAACACGATCTTTCTCGACTCAGCTAGACGAATACGTCGTGACTTTAAATTAAAAATGGGTGAGATCGCAGCGGCACGATTTTCATAATTTAAAATAATTATTTAATACGTGAAAATTCTTGATCGCTACATTAGTTGAAAATATCAAACTTCTCGTTTGTTTAAATAGAGTTAGGAGTTAAAACATTTCGATACTTAATAAGTAGTCTTCATGGGAATGATAATTCGGACTCATTTGTCCACTTTATTACTTTTCACGATCTATAAACTTACGAGTATATTTTACATCGCAAAATAAACTGAACAACCACTATCCATTCAAAACTTGAAAGTAGGGAAGTCTATGTAAATTTTAAGCTTTGACAAACATGCGCTTGGATTATCGATCCCTTCATCCGCACTTCATTCCTTTCTCAGAAAAATTAATGGTCTAAATGATCGTTGATTTATGTAACGATAATTCCTTACTGCTTCAGAACGTTTATAAAAAAATTCCATTTTCCCCCTAAAATTTAATACTCGTCACTCAACAATATCCTCACTTTTATGTTGACAGTTGACAGCGCATAACGTACCCTATCAATACACGAACCGTTCCTGATCACCTAACAAACATCTTATGTTGAGGACTCAAATCCTTGAAGATGTGTCCAATCAACTGGGACAAAAACTCATCATATGGAACGATCTGTGTATTGACGGGATATGCTATACGTTGCTGACCGTCAATAAAAAACGTGCACAAGCCCAAAAAAGGAAGCGTTCTTTGCCACTACTATCATGGTAAATAAGATAAATTACATCAACTCACCAAGTACAAACATTCTACTTTCACCTGAAACTCCAATGCAAATCAAGAACAATTACGGGTGAAAGAAGGAAGCACTCATCAATGCTCAATCGGTACAAGGAATATTGTTCGGTTGGCACTTGGCACAACAGAGCTTACGAATCTTAAATGGGTTTTGAGAAATAAAGAACACATTCTTTCGCATAAACTCTGTAAAACTATCCTATAAGCAACTAGCACGTGATATTAGGTAGTGTTTGATTGGAATGATTTGCCTAGAAAGTAAGAATTTATTTGCTTTATTTCATCTTTTTTTGTTGCTTGATTACATACTTTTAACTTGAATTTCATTTTCCTCCTTTGATTGAGATTTTTAAGGTAAACCAATTCACACTTCAGTGAGAATTGGCTTGCAAGTTGCAACGTTGGTTGACAAATCATTTTTGTCACGTTTAATCCGTTTTGTTATTGTTAATTGCTTATTTTTTTTTCTCAAAAAATAATATTATTATTATCAAGAATAAATGTGTGAAAAAATTAAAAATATATTTTTTTATTAAAATAGTTAAACTTTACTTTATTTGTCATGTAAAATAATGTCAATTAAACAATAAAAATTGAAAAATTCCCTATTGTTCCACATAGAAAATTAAACCAATCAAACACATTAAACTTTCAATTCTCAAGAAAATGAATTCCCAACATTACCTAGAATTCATTTCCTTTCCACCCTAATTTCTCTCGCAAACAAACCCTTATATGAAAAACAAAACACCATAGAAAAAGCAGCAAAATAAGAAACAATAGGACAAGATCATATAGAAAATGTGAAGATTAAGATTTTAACTTATAGTCTCAGTTCACAACATAGTCTTCGTATGGATGTTCCTTTGACAAAAAGCCACTTCCATGAGTTGAATTGAATAGACTGAGAGTTTCTACCTGGGCCTTTACGGGCGACGTGCCAAATGTTAATATTGAATGAAGGACGTTGCTTACACTCCAATTTGTCCAAATACCTATGATTAACCCTTGTTGTACAGTACACAATACAAAAGATCTTTAAGGCAGATTCATATATCCAATTGTTCAAGGTTGACAATGCTAGCAGAGTTCTTTATAAGTTCCTTCCTGGTATCCACCTGAAGGGGCCAGCACAAGCCAGATTTTAGGTGTCAAAAGTGACTATTCTATAGAAAAATGACGAAAACACGTAGTGCATGTTTGTTAGGGAGGATTCGATAGCATCGAACAACATTGAAGAATGAAATGAAGTTAAAACTTATGATGATATATCAAACATTGGCTTGGGACAGGGGACAAGAGCAACTCAAATGAAAGTGCAGCTACTGCCCCCGCTTACCCGGGATCCCATGAGAGAGGAGAAAACAACATTGGTTTCCGCAACATCCTCGACCTTTAATTGCTTCAAAAGCCGAGTCTCTGGATTCATAGTTGTTTCCCAAAGCTGCAAAGGCATCATCTCACCCAAGCCTGCATTTTTTCACCTTATTTAGATAATATGAACTGAGGAATCAAGATTTATTTACGGTTTGGGGTTAAGGTTAGCGGAGCATTCCAAAATATTACTAAAATTTTCGGGGGGAAGCCCCTTGAGAAGCTCCACTTACAAAATATGTTCAGGGTATTGTATGTTGAGATTATACTTCCATCTCATAAAAAGTGATCAGCCAATGTGACCCTATTGTTTTGGTTATGGACTATGGAGGCTTACCTTTGAACCTCTGGACGTTGTACGATGCATTTGCAGGGAACGTGCGCTGGAGCTTTTTAAGTTCAGATTCATCATAACAATAGTGTGCTTGCTTTCCCCTCTCAACCTGATAATAAATAAAGAATGAAAACCCAATGAAATTGTTTGAATAGAAGTTTTGGCGAAAATCTTCTTGGATGCAAACCTTGTACAAAGGTGGAACGCCGACATAGATGCAACCTTCATCAAATAAAGATCTCTGCAAGCCATTCAAATAACACAACCAAATCGTATAAAGAATTCATGGATAATATTTATATAAATTAAAAATGTTAATTTCACATTTGTCTTTTAATTTAATGAAACTCACCAAGTACACTAACACATGCGTTGAATTAGATGGATTGAAATTTTCATTTAGTACTTTCTTGCAGATGTAAACTCGAAAGTCGGAATAACTTTGATGATCAAGCACTCGACATTTTAACTGGGGTATCTTTATTTTGGTTTCATATAGAGATGTCAAGACGAAAGGGCCAACCAGACCTATGAAAACTGGCCCGAATCGACTCGTGACCCATGCGGGAGGTTCACGGGTTAAGAAGGCGTGAACTGCGGGTTTCGCGGGCCAAACCTTCGCTGACCGGTGAAATTTAAAAAATAAAAAATAAAAAACTATTTTTATTAAATATCGTAACATTGAATGTAACGACCCAGGTCCCACTTAACGGGTTGTCCCGACCGTTAGATGACCGCGTATTGTTCCCACTATATCAGCATGAGTCTTTTTAGCATGTTTTGTCCTCACTCGCACGCTCCCCGAGAAAACTTCCCAGGAAGTCACCTAGCATAGAATTTATCCAGCCAAGTACCCTTAATTGTGGAGTTTCCAATGATGAACTTCCAGAAAAGAAGACGCACCTTGTTGGTATGAGTACCTATCATTTCTTTTGTACTTTCCTGGCCTGAGTGTTACAATCACTCCTCGTTAGACTCGCGACGTCCTTGTCGCGCTTAATCCATCTGAGGACCTATTGTCAGGTGTTGGGATTCTAGAGGTGGCTCCCGTCCTATGGCGTAGCACTTAGTTCCCGATTTCCAACTGGCGGCCGGCTCAGATACCATTTGTAACGACCCTAAAATTCAGGCCTCTTTTCTTATCCTTTTTCCCCTCCAAATTCGGCTAGAATTCTGCCCTTAGTTTTTCTCTTGTGTCTCCACCGAAAAATGAATAAGAAATGGTATTAAATCATTCCTAGAATCAATTGCTTCAATAATCTTTAACTTTACTAACTTTAAACTTGATAAATCAATCCAAAACTCTAATTTAAACCTTAAACATCAAGAAAATATTTTCTTGCCTTAAGAATTGAAGAGAGTGTTCAAAACTCAAGCTTGAAGTCTTCTTCCACAACAATCAATAGATGGTAATCCTCTCTCTTTCTCATCTTTTCTACCTCTCGGCCTATCCCTCTTTCTCTCGTTCTTCTCTATTTTCAGCACACAAAATACACAAAATGAAGAGGAGAAGGAGCCAAGTCGTTCTCTATATACACATATATGACAGATTTTGCAAATTAGCCCTACACTTTCAAGTTTGCACAAGTTGGTCCTTATGGAATTGCAAACTAAGTCCTTAAATCATTCCAGCCCTATAACTTATGATAAATAATTACTTATAACCAAAATAAGTTGGTTGCCAAACATCTCTTAAGATGAGACATGACAAGTGTCTTCTCCTCTAATATTTTAATTAGGGGTGGGCATAAACAGCCCAAACCCGCCAAAACCGCCCAACCCGATCTGTTCGGGCCGATTTTTCATGAAAATTGGGTTGGGTTCGGATTTTTTTAAAATTTTTTAGTCGGGTTGCGGGTTGGGTGAAAAATCCGACCCCACCCAAATAAAAAATCTTTTTTTTTTAAATGAAACTTTACTTATTTAAATATTAATTGAACATATTTTAATTTTATTAGCAAGTGTTCAATTTATTGTATTTGAGGTTATTGTAGTGTACATAATTGATTTGATTTAAAGATTGATTCATGAGTTTTTTTTGCTTTTTCAATATTTTTTATTAATTGGGCCAAAGCCCAACCCAACCAGACCGAAATTTGGTTGGGTTTGGTCGGGTTGGGTTGATTTTTTATCAACCCGACTTTAGTGGGTTGGGTTCAGGTTTGGCAAAAAGCCGACCCAACCCAACCCACGCCCACCTCTAATTCTAATGCTAAAAATTTCAATTTTCCCTTTTCAAGGTGCCACTTTCGGATCAATATTTGAAGGTCAAGACGAGTTCCATTTTGGCCAATCTTTATACCATTGTAAAGTTTATACTTTAAGATTCGCAGCGGTCATTCATGCAAAGGAATCGAATCATTACACCGCCCGTACCGTTCGTCCGAAAATGGCTGCTTGACTGAATTTCCATACTTAGCCAAATTTCTTGATCTTCTCAGCACTTTTATCATTTCAATTATGCAACCTCAACTCGATATTTGAAGTACTTCCCGAACTCAATTGTACTCAAATTTGATATCAATGCTTAGATCTCATCGTGAGCTATAAAGTGGTATAACTTGTAATGGCTAAAGATCACCACATAATCCACAAAATGATCCCAAAGTCGTGTTCATCAAAATGGCAAAACTGTAATTAATAGGAGTTTCTAAAATTTCCAGCTTAGTCCTCAGCTATGAAATTCAATAAGAATTTACAAAAGTTTGAGGGTTGAGATGATAGAAAATGGAAATTTAGAGAGTTAGTTTGCAATTAAGGGAAGTTAAGGACATAGTTCTGTCATATGATGAGTTGGGGACTTGAAGGTTATATAAAATAATAAGGACTTATGTTGCAAAAGGGTTGTAATTCTCTTTAAATTAATCCAATTAGGATCATAGGATAGATACAAATTGGAAACAACCGACTGAAATGCTGAGAAAGAGACCGAAACAGGGAAGAAAAGGAAAGAAAAAGATAAAAGAAGAGGAAGGAAAAAGAAAAAGAGAAGAAAAGGGTCGTTACTAATAGTTTCAGAGTCTGCCGCCAGCCGAAAATTGGGAACTAAGTGCTATGCGGGACAAAGTGCTACGTCATAGAGCGGGAGCCATCTCTAGAATCCCAACGCCTGGCAACAGATCTTCAGATGGTTTAAGCGTGACGAGGACGTCGCGAGTCTAACGGGGGGTGATTGTAACACCCAGGTCTAGAAAGCTTAAGATATTTGATAGGTACTACTTATACCAATAAGGTGCACCTTCTTTTCCAGAAGTCCATCGTTAGAAACTCCACAATTAAGCGTGCTTGGCTTGGAACAATTTTATGATGGATGATCTCCTGAGAAGTTTCTCGAGAAGCGTGCGAGTGTGTAAAAAGCATACTGAAAAGATCTATGTTGGTACAATGGGACAGTACGCCGTCATTTAACAGCCGAAACAGCCCGTTAAGTGGGAGGGTCATTACATTGAAAATCTTCATTCTTCTACAAACTCTAGTACAACTTCTAAAGCTAAATATAATTTATTTCTCCCTAATAACTAAGAAACGTAATGTTCTTTAATAGTAGTAATTAGAAATGTATTTAGCCTTTAGTTGTTATTTGTTTATGTTTCATTTAAACTTGTAAATTTAGACGTAATCATGTAACATAAAATATAAATTTAAATTCTATATAAACATTTTATGGTATAAATATGAATTTATCATTTTGTTCATTTCGTATTTAAAAATTTAACAAAAAAATAATATATTATAAATATGAAAAATTCTATATTTTTATTCATACGGGCCAAATCAGAACGAACCGCGACCCGCAACCCACATGGACTTGACCCGGATAGGCCAACAGGCGGACCTGAGTTGTAGTTCGAAATCTGTGGGCCGACCCAGAACCCGCAGTGAGCGGGCTTTTTCATGCAGGACATTACCGGGCTCATACGTTGACGAGCCTACTGGACCACCCGGATTGACACCTCTAGTTTCATATAATAATATCGCTGGGGATGATAATGGGTCGGGTTCTTGGCGGGTCAAGACTGCCCCCACCCCAGACCCGTGAGCATCTCGCGAGGCAAGTCTGGTCGCAAGGTGGGTCGACCTTCCTTTTTTAATTATTTTTTCTTTTTTTAATAGGATAAAAAATAAATAATAAATTTTTTTGGCAGGTTTGGTCGGAGGACTCGCCCCAAACCCACCCCGCGGACCCTGTTGTTTGGGGCGGGGCGCCCTTAGTGAGATCGGGCACCTCGGGTCTTGGGTCCGTCAATTTTGTTTGCCTATCCCTCGCACATACAATTTTCTAAAATTCATTACATACCTGATATCTAAAGAAAAATGTTAACAACAAGGTTCGAATGTGTGCACCATCCACATCAGCATCTGTTAATATTATGATTTTGTGATAACGAAGAGCTTCCTTTCTAAAATCCTCCCCCTGAGTATCAGCAGAAAGTAACGGCTCAAGTGATCCACCAGCAAAAATATACACACAAAAACAGACAAAAATAAATGTGCAAACATCACCTTCACACCAAGTCCTAGACCGAGAATAAGATTCTGAATCTCCTCATTTTTATACATAGCTGCTTCATCCTTTCTTTCAATGTTCAAAATTTTACCCCTTAAAGGAAGAATCGCCTGCAGGGAATGATGTTAAGCAACATAAAAAAAGGACTTAGAAAGAAATCAGTTCTCCAAGGCCAGACCGCTTCAACCATTTTTTAGGTTATCATTTTTTTACTGTCCAAAACTAAACAAGTAAAAAGCTGCAACCAGAGTACAGTTCATGGACTGAAAGTAATCACATCTTAGATGCTAGAATTATCACCTGAAAGCGCCGATCTCGACCTTGCTTAGCACTTCCACCAGCTGAATCTCCCTCCACGATAAAGATCTCTGAAAATTGTTGAGGATTTGTTGTTCACTTTAGCGTTTCATTATGCTAAAAAAAAGGTTCTCAACATACACGAACAAAGAAATAAACTAACACTATTTTGAATCATTTAAGCTTTGCTCATATATGTTGAGTTTCTTTCCTCTTTGAGGATCCCATTACCATTGACAATATTGATAGCTGTTAAATTAAAATTAAAATGGTTTCATGTTCAATAGGCATGGTTTTTCTAAAATATTAGGAGAATAACTTTTTTCGGGAGTTCTGGCATAAAGGATGGAAAGAGGGAGGGGGATGAAGAGGGGAGTCAGAAAACATACAGGACATATTTTCAGCAGAGATGAAATTTCCTCAAGTACACATGTTACTTAAAATCCATATACAATTAATTTTCAAAAAAAAAAAAAACTCATCATACCAGATTCTTCAGGATTTGTAGCTGAACAATCAGCAAGCTTTCCGGGAAGGGATGATGATTTCAGAACACTTTTTTGCCTAACCAACTCCCTTGCCCTCTTTGCTGCTAGAGCTGCCTAAATATGCAAGATCAGAAATCCAAAAATAGATATATGAATGGTGGAATCTTAAAGTTCTGATACTAATAAATTAACATAGCAATATCCTTGCAACTGATCAAACGTCTGTAGGTAATAGCAAGGTACCTTGAGAGCATTAAGGGACTTCGAAAGAATTGCATCTAATACATCTGGATGCAACTCTAAATACTCAGTCAGAAATTCTTGAACCGATTGATCAACAATCTTCCTCACCTCCGGGTTTCCCAACCTCGTCTTTCAAAATTAAAGAAATGTATACAAATAAATATTTTTCATGAACAGATATAATGCAAAAAAAATAGCTTTATCTTAATAAGACTCAATTTGGTTCAATTAATAAATAGATAGAAATGAGTGGTCAATAAGTGAATAGTACTTCTGGGTCCATTGGAATGTGTGGATGAAAACAAATACCAATTTATGAATGATTTATAAATTTTTCAAACAGGAGGTTGAAGCGTTGTACTATACCCCTGTTTGGTGGGGATTAAAATCAGATTTTTAGTAACTTTTGAAAAAATTGATTAAATGTGTTGCTGAAAAGTTGTGGGTCCATATGTGATTAAAATCAATTGTTGACTTCAACTTAAATTAAAATTTAAATTTAAATTTCTACCAAACAGGGACTATAATACCAACTATAAGACTTTCTTCTAGTAATGTGATAAAATTACCTTTGTTTGTCCTTCAAATTCTGGGTTGGGAACTTTGACAGAGATCACGCAAGTCAGTCCCTCTCTAACATGTTCACCGCTTAAATTAATGTCTTTTTCCTTCAAAAATGAAAAAACTTTTTAACTATGAGATTGACCTATAATTGTTGATTGTAATAAATATGTCACTTAACGATATAGAAAAGCTCGTAAGAAAAGAAATATGTGATACAGAAAAGCTCCTAAGAAAAGAAATATGCCCAACTCAGTACCTTAATGACCTTTGATTTTTTTCCTACGTTGTTGATCGTTCTCGTTAATGAAGCCTTTACACCATCAATGTGAGTGCCACCGTCAATTGTCCGTATGCTGTTAGCATAACCTAGCATTGTATCTGAATACGCATCTGAAGACCTGCATAAAGATCAACTATGCCAACTTAACTTTTTGTTCATGCGATGTTATAGGTATCCTACATAACTAAACTAAACCAGTGAAGCAAATGACTTTTCAAAACCTAACATGTTTTTTCTGTTCAATTTTTGTGCTTGAGAAATATTAAAAATTTAGCATTTAGGAATGTGTATATGAATCAAGATGAGGAAAGGAAATGTTAAAGTACGAATATAGGTCATATGTTTACCATTGAAGAGCTATGTCAACTGTGACTCCATCTGTTTGTTTCCTAAATCCCACAACATCGTGAAGCGGTGTCTGGACCAAAGAACTGTCAGTCACTATTCAGCAAAGCTGAATCACAGTCAATGGAAAGTAAATATTAAAGCACTAAATAATCATAGTAAAAACATTTAAGTACAAACAAAAATTAGACAGTTAAAGCCCTAAATGACATCCAGTTTCATCATGTAATTATAATGATTGAGAAATTTGGTGAACTTAGCTACCACAGTAT
Organism: Ligustrum vulgare; assembly: GCA_963555705.1. NCBI lineage: Eukaryota > Viridiplantae > Streptophyta > Magnoliopsida > Lamiales > Oleaceae > Ligustrum > Ligustrum vulgare. The sequence goes on from OY743185.1 coordinate 19,849,736, forward strand.
TTTTTGCTATGGAACATATGAAATAGCAATCCCATTTTGCCTGATAAGAAGAGATTGAAGGTTCCTCCACCATAAGGATGGGTTCATAACACACAAACTTCCACTTGGTTCATCACTGCATAGGTAAGGCAAAAGGCCCTTAGCAACCACATCATGTTATATTAGTTTCGACCTAACTCTCTCTTTTCTAACCGAGAATCTACAAGAATGTCATAAATTCTATTCATCTGAGAATGAGACTATGATTGACTAAATTGTTTACAACCAAATAAAACACACAAGGTGAACCCAAACCTACAGACTGAGAGAAGGGCGAACATCAAGCACACCTTATCAGCATTCAGCCATTTCACATACTCAATTAGTCCTCCAGCATAGCAGTACTCATTGTACAAGCTCTTCTCAGGCTCTGTATCCTCCTTATTGAGCGTGATCGTAATCTGCAGGTTTAGAAATGAACAGGTAATAGTCATGCTCAGTATAGAAAAATGTACATGAACAAACAGATGACATTCAGGATGACACGTCTCTTCCTTTTTGCTGCTGGAACCATAAATTCCTCAGTAAAATAAAAGGATCAGGAAAACAGTTTACTCATTAGGGGAGAACTTCACTTAATAATGTTCAAAAATACATTAAAATGGCAAAACACTGCAGTTGACCAACCTCGGGATTGAGAAAAGCAAGCTCCCTGATTCGCCCAGATATTGTGTTGTAGTCAAACTCAATCTCACTTGTGAATACTGCATAAAAATGTGCACAGCCAATGAAGGATGTAAATATTTAATTACTAGCATGCAGGATTCGATGCAGTTAGTATTTGGTCAGCACAAACCAATGAAGCTTTGAGACAAAACCTACCTTCTTTATCAGGCCAGAAGCGGATACGAGTACCTTGATGATCCTTAAAATCAGCTGGAAGGTCAAGACAAATTAAATCTGTCACGGGCCTTCCACGAGAATATTTCTGATGGTATTCTTTACCATCACGCCAAACAGTAACTTCAAGTGCCTGCCAATAAGCACAAGACAAAGTTTTGACACAAATGTCAAAAGTGCTCAAAGTATGTGTAGGAAGAAAGGGGTGTGAGGGCTTGGCAGTGAGTACCTCTGACAATGCATTGACAACAGATAATCCCACACCATGTAATCCACCTGAAACACTATAACCACTACTTGAACCACCAAACTTGCCACCAGCATGCAAAACCTGCATCATGTATTGGGAACATAAATTTTTTATATTCATGAAAAGAATTCTATTTCAATATTTCCTAGAGAAACTACATTACATTGAATGCTAAGCTGTTTTGTTAAAAATATAAAAGCATTATCTTCCATGAGCATGCACATCTGAGGCAAGTGCACTGTAGAATTGCATAACACCCAAACAAGGACATGGATACAAAGATTTTAAACAATATAGTTTCGTCCTAATACCCTTTAATATATAGGAGAAAAATATTAGGGTGATTTAATACATGTGCAAATTTACCAAAGGACCCCTAAAACACTTAAAATGATTTCACCCTCGAATCCCCACACTAGGGGCACACTGTCCCCTGAACCCCACATGGAACTAACTGCGCAAACTGTGGCCATAGGGAAAAGTATAAAGTACATTAGGCTCTACACATACAAAGAAAGAGAAGGAGATGACAACGATGGGTTCCATACAAAAATTCTCAATGCCACTTCTTTTTCAAATTATGTAGCTCAAGGGACCTTGAAAAAAAAAAAAAATTGCCCACCCACCCAGGTAAAACATAATAGAATCTTATATTCTTTTTTGTCTATTCGATTTTATATCTTGCACTATGTTCTTTCCGTTTTCTTAGTCCAACCTTCAATATGATTTCAAATGAGTGATTTTTATAAGTGTTATCAACAAATTTTAAGAAGAACGCGAACTAGACAATATTGTTTTCAACAGCATTGATATTTTCAATGTCTCTCCGGGGCTACAAGCTTATATTTAATCCTATTTAGTATTTACCTAATCTCCATAATTGAGCTTACTCAAAACTTCACAACAGATAATATAAATGTAGGAAATATACCGTCAAGACAGTCTCTAAAGCAGGCTTTTTTGTCACTGGATGCAAGTCCGTTGGGATCTGCATTGCACAAGCAAGTAAGCATGCCAATATCGTTACAGGAACGGATACACAAAGGTAGTATAAGTGGCACTCATTTGTGATGTATTTCACTCGTGCAATATAAAGTATAAACTAAAACAAGAAATTGCTGGATCAATATAGATGAAATTAATGAAAAACCAATCACGCAGCAGTATTTGTTTCCATGTACTGAATTCTTCAGAATTCAAAAGCTCTTATAAGCAGGAAGAGAGCAGCTGGCGTAAGCCGCGTAACTAAGGACATGTTGGTTTCATTAGTAGTTACATAAATGGTATCTTCATCATTAAGATCTTGAGATGTTTTAAACATCAAAGGCATACCACACCGGAATAAAAAGGGGTAGTACTCCCAACATTACATGCATGAGAAACAATGTCATAGGGCATTTATCCATGTATATATGCTTAAACCGTCAAAAGGATTTTAAACCCCAATAGACTATAACATTTAATAAGCATCCCTAGGATATAAAACATGCAACACAGTGATGCACTATACATTACGTGCGTAAAAACGCAAAGAAAATGGAACACTTTCGATGTTTCAAATGGTAGCAGTATTTTGCATGAACGACAACAGAAAAGTGCATTTCGAAATGTATAAGCTGCAAACTTCAATGGTGGTTGTGCTTCCACAAAAAGAAAACCTTTTAATGAGTATGGTAAATAATCTTGAAAATCGTCTTCTTTCACATAACCAATAAAAATAGAAGTTCAAATGTCAACATGAGAAGGCAACTCATACCCCACGACCATTATCAGTGATGCTCACTGAATTGTCCGCAAGCAGAACTACGTCAACCTTGGAAGCAAATCCTGCTTGAGCCTCATCTATAGCATTATCCAAGATTTCATAAACCTAAAATATGCATAATGAACCAACCAAGCAATCAATTTTATTTAGAAAAAATAAATAAATAAACAACAAACACACACACACACATAAACTAGCCTAATGCAGAAAGACATACCAGATGGTGCAGACCACGGGGTCCAGTGCTTCCAATGTACATACCTGGTCTTTTTCTTACTGGGTCTAAACCTTCCAATACCTGAAAGAAAATTGTACCGAGAATCATTGGTGTGAAGAGAAACTTCAAAAAGTAAATATTAATCAAGATAGCTTAACTATGCGTTAATTGTTAACCAAGGCTGATAGTTCACCTGAATTTGCTCAGATCCATATTCTTTCGAGCCTTTGCTTTCATAAAGAGCCTCTGTTGCCATTCTTGATGACATGAATGCCCTTGGACACACCACATTTCGTATTAAACACCTATTTGAAACACTTTTCAACCTATTACTTGCCCTGAAACAAACAAGATAAAAAACACATGCTTACCAACAAAATCAAATACCTAATGTACCAAAACTTATATTGAGAAAAGGAACTTCTTTAACAACCTAACACTTGCCCTTGACATTTCCAAACGGATCTTTTAGAAAGAAACCCCAAAAAGCTCAATCTTGTCTTCCAGAAAAAAATTAGAATTTTTTGAATCATACAAATAATCTTATAAATTCTTACAACTGTGTAAGATAATAGAATTAAATAAAAAGTCCACGGGATTGAATATATAGATTTCTGCAAACCTTGTTTGTTTACTCAAAAATTGACCAAAAAAAGAACTACTGAAGTAGCCAACACGAACTATAATTATTTTGCCGCAAAAATATATTGAAGAATCACAATATTTTAATTAGTTGTTCTCATACACACAGATTGAAGATATTTTTTGCTTCAAAGTACAGTTGTTGGCACTTAAACGCTTTAAACTCAACTGAAATACTAGTATTTTTATCATAAAAATCATTTCTACCCTTTCCCAGAAAGTATATATGATATTTCAGACAAAGCACGACAGACAAACACAGAGATAAATATCAATTTAGTCCTTGTTAGAGCAATATCTTAGAACTCATTGCAGAAAATTACTCCAAATGCAGAGCACATACAGATACACTCACTTATATATTCATATACATGTGGTGCGTACACAAAATAGCATAATACTGACATATTCCCTTCCAAACATCTTCCCAGACACCATCGAAGAGAAATTTTTGTTTAACAAGCAAAACACGCACACACACACACACACACACACACACGAATATTTATATAGAAGAAACATATTTAATGTATACTAAACAGAAATAAATATATGGTTTTTTTTTTTCCCCAACATTTTCCCAGCTACCCATTAATGAGTTTTTTTTTTTTCCTTCAAACACTTATACACAAGCATGCTCGAAAATCAGAGTAGAAGTAATTCCACCATTATTTTCACATATACCCATTAAAAAATGTCACATAAACTAGTGAATCCGCAAATGTAAACCTCGTGTACCCACATTAAACTCTTAAAAATTAAAATTAAAATATACCTGGAGTACAGAAGAAGGGACGGGCGGGAAAGGATGAAAGAAGATGAAAGAGCAAGATTTTGCTGATTATGGGAATGAAAGGAGTGAATGGAAGTCGAGTAACAGATAAAACGTGAGGCCATTCGTTTGAGAGAACTACTTGGCTTCAAAAGTATAGCCATCGAGTCATATAAGTATTTTTGTTTCTTGATTTTGTGTCGTTTTTTGCTCTTCACTGAAATTTCTTGGTTTGGGTATAAAAGGCGTGGCGCGGGTGAATGTTTGAAGATAAAACCAGTGACTGTCTGACCACACCGCCTGTTGGGGGAAGAAAGGCGGAGTAGTTCACGTCTTAGCTAAATTGCAATTTCACATTTTCAAAACGTTGTTTGGTCGGATTTAGGGCTCGATTTCGTAATTTTTTTAGGATAGTTTTTATTAGGGGGAAAAAATGTGTTGTTAAAAATAGGAATATATTATGAGTTAGATGGAGATTAAATCAAATTTTCAACAGATTTTGATAAAAAAAATGATGAGATGTGTAGTTGAAAAAATGTTAAATCCATGGAATATCTGGTTATGATCAATTGTTGATTTTGACTTTGATAAAAATCTGATTTTTAATTGGAAACAAACAGGCTGAAAATACTATTTTTATCAGAAGATATGTGATTGAAAATGAGATTTAGCCTCCATTCGGTGGATGTGTAACCGCCATTTTTTTTTATTATTATTTTGATTTTTGACGTAGAATTTGTGATTAAAAAGTGATTTTAAAAAATGTATGTGATTAAAAAATGGTGTTGAAAATTATGTTAATTATAATTGTGTGTTATAACACAATTGCGGAAAAGCTTAAAAAAATTTTACCAAGCAAGAATTCATTGTCGTTGCTAATGAATAAAATTATAAACTTGAATGAAAACCCAACATTTCACTAGTTTTTCATTTTTTCCCCCTCTTTAATTCATCAAAAAATAAATTTCATCCATTATATATATATATACACACACACATTAGTAGATAGCAACGTGCAATGCACGTGCGCGTTTATATTTCCGATGATTCGCGTGGAATTGAAGTTCGAAAAAATAATATAAAATGGGAAAATTTCTGAATCTAAAATTAAGTAGATGTACTTAGATATGTAGTTTGATTGGCAAGAGTTTTTGAGGATTGGAAATTATATACTGATTTTGAAGAGAATGAGAAAAAGTTATTTTAATATAGAATTGATTATTTATATTTGAGTGTCAATGGTTTTCAATTTAAAATCTATGTTCGATTTATATGAATTTGATGTGATCCAAAGCTCGAATAAAAGTCTTCAAACAACAATGGATAAAAATACATTCTTGGCGAGCAAAGAAGCAAGTCTCACTTTGGAGTCGAGCTGAGGAACCAAGTAGATCAATGACATTCAATGAACCAAAACCGAGACTTAGTTACAGCCGTAACTATTTCTGCTTTTTCCAAGACAAAATATTTCGAGTTTTCAGTTTATTTCAATTTTAGTTCAATTAGAAGTCTAGTTTTTGGTAACTTTAATTTCCATCTTTATTGGAATTTTATCTTATTATATTCCTAATGAGATTAGAAAATAACTATATTATTTTTCAATTAAATTAGGTTATTTATTTAGTTTCCTAATTAGAATAGGATTTTATTTCTTTGCTATATATAGGGATGTTCTTTGTATTATTCAACACAACTTATTATTCTAGACAACTTTGAGATTATATTGTAAGGCTATTTTGCTTTCAAAAACTTATTCTTTATTTTGTATTCAAAACTTGGGTGAGATTTATTATTGTTGTAATCAAGAGGTCAATATATCGTTTGATTGTATTAGTTGATTGGTTCAATTAATCTTGAACAAATCTCTAAATTGTGATTCTTTTGGCGTTCTTAGGTTGTGTCAATCTTTTGTGGGTTGTGTGGCTACAATTGCTATATGGTTTGCATCAGTTGGTATCAAAGCTTAGTCTCCAAAAATCAAGATTTTATCTTTCTATCCTAGTTTGATTTTTATGTGTTTATCATAGAGCCTATCACATAAAATCACTCATATCCTTTTTTTTGTTTATAGAGTTTTTCTTTCATGTTTTTCATATTTGTGAGTCTTTAGTCTAATATCTCAAAAAAATTCAAAAGTCATTATTTCATTCGTTTAACATCCAAAAAAAATTTCGTTTGTTTCGTTGTTGTCATAGTTGAGTTTTCAAGTAAATTCAAAAAAAAAAAATCCAAAAATTCAAGAACTACTTTCTTGAATTTCTTTAAAATTCTTGATATTCGTCTCCTTCTAAATCAAATTAAAATTCCTTCTTGTTATTTGATGTCTAGATCCTCTTATTTTGATTTTTCTTGAAATCCACATAGAGTGATGGATTATGAGCTAAATCCTACTTTCATAACTAGATGTCAGGTGGGTGATAAGCTGTGTAATTTAGCTATTAATAAATAGTACATCTCTAATTTAGCTAGTATCAACATGGTTGAAAAATTGGGGTTACATTTACTACAACATCCTAGACCTTATAGGATGCCATGGTTGAAGGAGTGTGGGGAGTTCAACATGACCAAGCAAGCCCTAGTGAATTTCACCATTGGGAGATATAGAGATGAAGTCTTATGTGATGTGATGCCTCTAGAGTCTTGTCATATGTTGTTGGGTAGGTCATGGAGGTATGAGAGGAAAGCATTTTATGATAAGAATATAAACATGTACAAATTTGTGAAGGATGGAGAATCAATCGCCTTAACTAGTTTAATGCTAGAACAAGTGCTTGAAGATCAAAAGAAGGTGAAGGAAAAGATTGATCCGTTAACTAGATTGAATTATCAATTAAGACTTCAAGAAGAGGATATGATTGCACGAAAGGGTAAAAATGTAGTTAAGTTGCAAGAAGAGCCTCATGATATGAATGTTGAGAAGAAGGATAGAAAGTTGAAAATAGAAATAGTTGAAAAAAATCTAAAATCTGAGATAGGAGATGAGGAATTGGGTAGTAAAGAAGTGGATGGACAAGAAGTTAAAATTATTGATGAGGAGATCATGAATTGAAAGTTGAGGGGGAAGAGAATGAAAATGTGAATTAGAAGAGGTGGTTGAGCATAAAAATTTAGAAGTGTTGATTGAGCAAGAGATTGAAAGTGGTGAAGAGAAGAATCCTGTGGTCTGAAAGGAGGTGGAGATGATATGTCATGAGTACAAAGATATCTATCTTGTACTTGGTGAAACTAACATTCCCCACCTTATTTTGCTTAAATCTTTCTTGGATTTTGAATATACTTGGAGGCTTGAGCCACACCACATATGGTCGTGGAAGTTCCTATTTTTGACTCGTCCATGCAATCCAAATATTGGACTACTAATGGTTGATTTTATGTAATGGAGGCAAGAATTTTCCATTTTATCCATGCGGTGCGCTGAAACATCATGAACCAAGCTATGATTCGGGACAAATCATCCAAAAGAAAGAGGGAATGGTGTGATCTAGAGCCCGAATACAAGTCTTCAAGCAACAATGGATGAAAACACATTCTTGGCGAGCAAAGAAGCAAGTCTCACTTTGGAGTCGAGCTAAGGAACCAAGTAGATCAATGTCATTCAAGGAGCCGAAACCGAGACTCAGTTACAACCGTAACTAAGCAACTTACGAACGTAAGTAATTCCTTGCATAAGGGTTAGAGCCGTAACAAGCATTCTCACGGCTGTAATTCAATTTCTACTTTTACCGAGATAGAATATTGCAAATTCTCAGTTTATTCCAATTTTAATTCAATTAGAAGTCTAGTTTTTGGTAACTTTTAATTTCCATCCTTATTGGGATTTTATCTTGTTATAATTTCTTAGCCTACTCTAATTAGGAAACTAAATAAATAACCTAATCTAATTGAAAAACAATAAAGTTATTTCCTAATCTCATTAGGAATATAATAAGATAAAATCCCAATAAGGACCGAAATTAAACTGATGCAAACCATATAGCAATTGTAGCCACACAACCCACAAAAGATTGACACAACCCAAGAACGTCAAAAGAATCACGATTTAAATATTGATTCAAGATTAATTGAACCAAGCAACTAATACAATCAAACGATATATTGATCTCTTGATCACAATAATAATAAATCTCACCCAAGTTTTGAACACACAAAAATAAACTCGCAAGTTGGGATTTTATTTAATGAAAAATAAGTTTTTGAAATCAAAATAGCCTCACAATATAATCTGAAAGTTGTCTAGAATAATAAGTTGTGTTGAATAATACAAATAACATCTCTATATAGTGGCAAAGAAATAAAAATCTTATTCTGATTAGGAAACTAAATAAATAACCCAATCTAATTAAAAAATAATAAAGTTATTTCCTAATCTCATTAGGAATATAACAAGATAAAATCCTAATAAGGATGGAAATTAAAAGTTACAAAAAACTAGACTTCTAATTGAACTAAAATTGGAATGAACTGAAAATAAGCAATATTCTGTCTCGGTAAAAGCAGAAATTGAATTACGACCGTGAGAATGCTTATTACGGCCGTAACCCTTACGCAGGGAATTACTTATGGTCGTAAGTTGCTCAGTTACGACTATAACTGAGGCTCGATTTTGGCTCTTTGAATGACATTGGTCTACTTGGTTCCTCAGCTTGACTCCAAAGTTAGACTTGCTACTTTGCTCGCCAAGAATGCATTTTCATCTATTGTTGCTTGAAGGCTTGTATTCGGGCTCTGGATCACATTAGAATCCCTACAAAATACAATAAAGTAATAACAGTGAGCAATGCTAATGATAAAAAAGTAAAATAAAATAAAATAAAAATGGCCTGATTAAAATAGCCACAAAGCTGACAATTACACAAGATGTGGAATCAAGAAGATTAATTATAGAAATTGATCACTGAGATTTGGATTAGAAGGCTATGGAGGAGATACTAAAGAATGTAAATCTAAAGGCAAAAGTATAAGACCGAAAAGTAACAAATGACTATTTAACATTCTAGATAGGTTATAAGAAATACAATTAACTAATAACAGTAAGCAATGCTAGAGAAGCATGGATATTCCCATTTAACAAGTTATATTTACAATATAAGTGATTCTAATATTTTTTCATGCATTATAGCACGAAATTTACAGAATCACAAAAGTATTTTTGCTAGTGAAACTGGTGTGAAATGTTAAGTGCATTTTTATGCACGTTTGAGCCTTTAATTTAGCATTTTTGGGATACATTGAGCAAATATCTACTAAATATTGTATACTTTGTGCTTAAATAGGTTAACATCTATGTTTGAGCCCAAAAAGTACAAAAGAAGCCAAAACTATGCAAGATTCAAGACTTTGGGGGACAAAAATGTCACTTTTCAAAACTTCTGGACCAGTTATGCAAATAATTGAAGGACCAGATTGCAAATTTTTAAAATTTGAAGGATCTCAAGTGTAATTTTAGAAGAACTTACTTGAAAGAAATCTGAAATTTTGGAGACCTATTTAACCGACATTGAAAGATGAAGGACTTCATTGCAATTAAAGAAAGGACTAAGTTGCAAAGTCAAGTTTACCACTGAACCACGCGGCCACGGGCTCAAACCAGAGTGGCCGCAACCAAAATCAGAATTAAATAGATTCAAAAGTCATTGACAGAAAAATAATTGCATGGCCGCTAGGTGTAAACCTACGCGGTTATTTAAAAAATAAAAATAAATCTAGGCCTAACCGGGTGGTCCACATGACGTTTCTCGCGGATCTCTTGTAAATTTGAGGGTTTTTGGAGTGTTTTTTTGGTATTTTTGAGGAAAATATAAATACCAATTAAAACCTTATCTTCAACTAGGGCTAAACTTGAATGTGCCTCTTTTGCATTTTTCCTCTATTTTTCTCTTCACTTTTCCCTTGCTTTCTTCCCATAATTTAAGAGTAATTATTGCATATTTATTGTATTGTTGTGGGTTGTTGAAAACATTGATTGACGAAGGAAATATTCAAGTCAAAGAAGGATTTGAAGCATTTAAAATCAACCACCTACTTGGAGGGAAGGTTTTTGTTTATTTTCTTGGTTATAAACTCGTGTTTAACTCATAGTTGAAATGGCCTCATCAAACTTGAAGTGTTGTTATTATTATTTCATTACTAGTATCACACCCGTGCATTATAAGGAAAAACAATATGAAATGATTTTACTGTAAATATCATTACAAAATAGAAAAAAAAAAATTTGAAAGCATAATTTGCTTTGACTAATAATGCAGATTGTCAATGAATGTTCAAAATAGAAATAAATTGCAATTTTTATCAATTTTAGAAAACCTCTTTAAATAATTACTTATTTGTATTGCTCACACCCGTGTGATACACGAAAGTTGCTATAGACAAAACATATTTAAACAATTGCTTAAATATAAATTAAATAATGCAATTTTTCAAATATATATTTTATATAATAAATAAAAAATTTCGTCCAAATATTTTTGACTAACGTGAATAGAAATAATAACCCTCAAAATATTATAATTTACATAAAATAAAGTAATTGTAACAAATTAAATATATGCGGTGCTATATATAAATAAATGTAATAGATTAAGCAATATTAACGATGCACGAAAGTGAAAATCAACCTCAAGATTTGTGGTGCACGAACGTTGAATTCAACTTAAAAGATCATTTGGATGATTAATAATTTTTAATTTTTAAATATGATGCATTTAATTGAACACAATTAAATACATATTTAATTATACGTCAATAAAAAATTATTAATGAAAATATAAATAAAAAATATATATAGTGAACCTTTTTGTCTGTATACGTCAATAAAATTAAGAAATAAAGTTTCACCATTTTTTACAGCATATAATTATTTTAATAAAATTGTAAACAGTTGAATTGTTTTATCTCTTTATGAGAAAAAATGTCATAAATTAAGTGTTTTAAAAATTGTACCGTGAACATATCAACTCCATTTCTGGAATTAAAGTTTAATAAATGAAAATTTCTCTTTTAAAAAAACTTTTGAACTAAAAAATTAGGGTCATACAATACATATGCAAAACTCAACTTACATATTTTCCTTAAGATGATTTTTTTCTTTTTATATATTGTTCTTCATCATATATTCTTCTAAAAAAGAGGTGTAAGTTAGATTTTTTTGGTATAATTTGATTTTTTTAAGCGTTGATTATTAATTTCAAGTGTTTTTCTAAAAAAATAATCATTAATTTTAATAAATATTGTTACATTAATTGATTCTTCTTTCTTCGTACTGACAATTTCTTTTTCATATTTTTACATTATTATTTTAATAAAAATTACTGATCGATCAATTGTTTAATAGAAATTATATGAACTAATTTTTAAAATTTTTAATATATTTTTGTATATTTTAGTTTTTAAAATTTATAATGAAAAATAGAAAAATGAACAGGATCAGTAAATAAATAAAAATAATGTGAAAATGACGAATGAATTGAAGAAATCTTAAGTTTGTAAAATTAACCCAACTTAATTGGATTTTCCTTAAAAATTCGTATAGTTATTATTTATTTTAATTTGATGAGAAAAAATCAGAACGAAAATTAATCATATATGACTAAAATGAATTTAGTTAACTAATTATATATAATATTATTATAGGACTTAAAATAATATAATTTAAAATGAATTGAATATTGAAGAAAAATACAAAATATAAAATAAAATTTTACCTTTAATTTTTTATATGATTTTACAGACTATATATTTACAATTCACTCTCAGTTGTTAGCTTGCGTTAAGCTTCTCACTGTGATCTTTAATTTGACACTCATACTACATATTTTTCGATTTCAAAATAATACAATAATTATTAAAATAATTAAAAGAATAATAATAAAATAGAAAAATAGCATTTTGATGTTATTAATAACATAGCACGGATGCCAATACAATTAATAACACATGTAAAATAATAATTGCTAAAATATTTAATATACTATTTTTTTAGCAAAAAAATTCCAAATTTAGAAAGTTTTTTTTTTTTTTTTTTGAAAAATATATGTGTATTTTGGTGTTTGCTATTCTAATTTTATATATATTATAAGAATTATAAGATAAGATTAAGATTATGATAAGATGGACTAAATCTTAGTTTGTATATTTTATTATAGCTTAACGACTCGGCTCCCTCACTGGGGCCTCCTCTGTGTCGTACTCACGGTCTTCCCACTCCCCCCTGGGAGTCCTGGTCCTCAAGGGCTGTCAGCCTCATTTTCAGGAAGTGGATTTTTGCCTTCCGCAAGATTCGAACCATGTACCTAGGAGTTTAACACAATGATTTTTAGAATTTTGCTACCATTAAACCAATGTTTGTTCATGGAATTTGGGTTATTTATTATTGTTTTGAATTTGTGGTTATTTTATTACATTTTCCTAGCTATCAAATGTTGGACAATGGGGTGTGTTATTATTGTGAAATACTATACATTTTAGATTAGAAATTCAAATACCAAAGGTTGCTTGATTAATTAATTGACTAGGGATAATTCGAAAGAATAGATTAACTTTTGTTAATTAATTTATTTAGGCTAATTGAAATTCGAGAGAAGAAATTAGTTATGTTTGGAGAGATAATTTTTGCAACTATTTGATTAATGAATTGACTATGGCTAATTACACTCGAGAGAGGATTTTAGTTTGTGTTAGTTAATTAATTGGAGTCAATTAACATTTGAGAGAAGCAATTGATGTTTTAAGGAGAATTAAACCTTGCATATATGCTTTAAGTAACCCATTATTCTTACATAGTGTAAAATTTGTGTTAAGTGAGAGTTAAGTGAAAATCAAATATCCCAACATTTCCCCAACTTCAACCTATTTCAAAATCATCTTTATTTCATAGCTTTCATATTGTCATTTCTTCATTTAAATTAATTAGTTAAGTAACTCAACATCGAACCAAACTTGTTATTTTACTTGATTTTTCATTAAAATTAGAATAATCAATCTTAGTTACAAATTTATCAATCCTCGTGAGTACGAAAACCCGGATTATTTGAGTCCACTTTACTACTTGAACACGAATCGTGCACTTGCGGTAGACGATTTTAGCGAACATGAAGTATTAACTTAAGCACAACACTAGTGACAACTTAACTATACAGCAGATCTAGAGATTTCAAAATATTAAACATTAGAGTTTGAAGTTTGATCAAAATATGCAATAGTTAGAAGAAATTCTAATCAAGCTTGTCATTTAATTTCTTCTTTGTTGGGGATGGTGCGCTATCAGTTGAGAATAAGACGCGCTTGGCTGGAGGTGATGAAGCAGAATAACTGGCTGTTGTGCTTGAATTGGCAGAGTCCGAGATTGCTGAGAGTTGTTTTTCATGTGTTTTCTTGTGAGGGTGCTTGAACTTGCTTGATACATACTCCTCAAGAGAAATAACTTCAAACTTAGGAGTAGAATTATGTGAAAATGTAACTGGTGTTTTCCTATGATCATTCGGGCTTTGTGTCAGCACAATTGCTTTCACATAGAAAATGTATTGATCATCTATATTGAGCCTTATGTTTCCCTCATCATTCAATCTCTATAGGATTTAATTTATTTGTCAATCTCAGTTACAATAAGAAATAAGAAATGTTATATATACTTGGGATGAAAGTATAATGGAATAGAATGGAGGTACTAACCCCTTTAGAAATTCCCATAAGTTTAAAAGTTGTGCACTGTAAGTATTCTTCTGCAATTTCTCCCATGAGTGAGGTTGCTGGCTTTCCAGTTTCATCTTCTATATAGATGTCAACTATTGCTCTATATTAAAAAAAATATATTTATTAGGTAAAATTAAGCTAGATTAATTTATCTAGATTTCACAGGTAGATATTTTTATTAATAAAATGCAGTATAAAATTCTTTTATTCATTCAGAAAGGAATATGATGAAGAAATTTACGACATATAAGAGTAATAACTGCTTAGGTATGAAATTATATGAAACTTAAAACTTGTTTTCAGTTCAAGTTAAATATATTGACATTTTAAAGAGATCAACTAGTTGGCTATATTTAGTTTGTATAAAATTTAACAAGTGAATTAGAATTCAATGAACATAAAATCTCAACTGTTATGGAACTGGATTTAGAAGAATTTTTAAATTACATAAAAATTCTGAATCTTCAACTTAGATGTTGAAAGTGGTACTAAGAAGATACTATATCTATGTACGATAAATATAACAATATGGGAAAGTATTTTTTTTTTTATCTAGTATATGATGAGTTGTGTTTCAAAATTAACCTTGGTAGTGTTGTTAGCCTGTTACGTTTGGTGTGCTGCAGTAGCGGCAGTCATAACTTTCTCCTACCGTTGATGCACATGATGATCTGTAACAAAGAGAACATCCCATGTACCAAAATGGAGCGCTACTCATTCTTATTGTAGCAGTACCCTTAATCTAGAAACAATTTTGTTGAAACTGTATATAAATAGAGGAGAATCATTAGTTATTTGAAGAAATTATTTTTTTTCATGGTATAATTTTTAGAATGATATAACTTGTTCAGAATAAAATTAAGTAGTATATATGTTTCTGTTAAGTGAAGTACATCTTCAATTGTTGTGAACCTTGTGTCTTCCAATGATGTGATCTTCTTTGGCGTGAAGTATGGCTTCAATGAAGTTATTTCTGCTATTTTTTCAGAGTTGTCATAGATCCTGTAGGTTAGACAATAGTCAGAGTTAGAAACTCTCTATATATTATATATCTATGTAAAAGGTGTAAAGATTTTTATATGGCTTACTATTTTTGGTACTCAGTAACTTCATTGAATGGGAAGTTCATATAGAAAAATGAATGAGCAGTCGTAGATAATGAAAGACCTAATAGAAATAGTTTAGTTAGGATAATGTCAAGTATAAAATATTGAAAGTACGAGTTTAATTATCTGAGCAATGTAGTTGGATTGAAAGAACATACCATTAAATGAAGTGACCAAAAGCCGAGTTACAATAATAACATGTGTTTTTGGCAATAATTGAACTATCTCTTGACATTCATTTTCAATGAACGAAGACTACATTGTTAAAGTGATTGTATTGAACCTGTGAAACATGAGCTATTCTTTTGTAACTTGATGACCACAAATTATTTACAAATCAGAAATTTTAGTGTTATGAAAGTAAGTCTGATATGCTAACTCTCTATTCATGAGAATAAGATCCTACACAGTAACTTGATTTCCAGCCTTTGTGTAAAATGACCTTTTTGGTTTTACATCAAATACAATTGCAATGATACCTAAAGAAGTTAAGTTAGAATATTTAGTACTTAACTGTACATTGATGTTTGAATAGTCAGTGCTTAACTGTACAGTGATGCCCTATTTTTGTATGAATATGAAGTAAGAAATTTCACATTAATGATATGTATTTTTATGAATGTAAGAATAGGAAAAAAGAAAATGAGAATAAGTTATTATACCCGTTATAACTTGAAGTCTCTTCTTATAAACTTAGTTAACATGAGCGTGCCTTTTTGATATAAACATGGTGTTATATTTGTGCAATATTTTGTATTGATTGACTAAACTAAATTTTAAACTTAGTTGTACATATAACTATCTGGAAAGGAAAATAAAAATAAAAATCTGAAACATTATAGTAAAATGTCTATTTATTATAATGATGAGAACACTTTGTATTGATTGACTAAGCAAACTAACTTTTAAACTTAGTTGTACATATAACTATCCAGAAAGAAAATAAATTAAAAATCTTAAATATTCAAGTAAAATGACTATTTATTATAATGAGAATGTTAGTGAGTGAAAGATAGAGAAACATACCAATCCGTTTTGTTTTATCATTCATGGAATTCCTTAAATCAGGAAAAGGAGGCAACTTTAATTCTTTGAAGATTACATCATGATGTAGTTCATCAAGTTTCTCAACTTTTGTTGTTCCAAATAGAGTCTATTGAAGTTCTCCATCAAATTTTTTTATATTTGTCTGGTGCTAACCTCGCCAATCTATATCTATATCTATCTATACATATATAAAAGTAGAAGTGAGGAGAGAAGTATTTAATGCAATTTTTCCTCCAAAATGTACTAATAATTTTTTGGAAAAAAAACTAAAATAAAAAATAAAAATAGAATAAAATTTTTTATATAGATTAATGTCGTATTTAAATTCGTGTAGATAAATATGGATGAAAAATATGTTATTTATAAATAAATTTATAGAAATTATACATTTTATTATATATATATATATATATATATATATATATATATATATATGAAAATTTATTATTTATTACATATTTAGTAAGAGTTATCATAAACGTACTACGTGTAAATGTGTTACATTGGAAATGAAAAAAATTAGATTAATATATTTGAACATAAACAATGTGATATCTATGTAAATGTGTTATGTAAGAAATGAAAAAAAAAATCTTTATATAATATATAAAGGTTGGGTAGTTTTTAAAAACAATTTTTCGTCCATTTTTCATTTCTATAAATAGTAAGTTTCCATAAAATTAAATTGTGTGAATGCAAAGTGGATGTATGTCAAATGTGAATGCTAAATATATATTGTTGATATTTTTTTAATCAATTTTAATTTTATTATTAACACTAATACAGAATGAGTTCAATTAATAATTTTAGTTATCGGTTTTAAAATTATGATTTAATTATTATTATTTTTATTTATTGTTCTTAATATTATAAATTCTATATGTAACCATCAATATAAAAATTGTGTTTTAAGTATTAATGGTCAAATCATTTGTTATCTTTAATATTAAAAATCACGTTTTCTGAAATCACATCAAAGATTAAATGTAGAAGTCTTATTTTGTATATTTTGATTTTTCCGCATGTCACACTATTTCAAAATTGTTTTATTTAAGTAATGATATGTATAATTTCTTAACTAAATTTAATTTGGTCATAAATAATTAATTTCAATTCGAATTGACATCCATATTACTCATTTTGTTCATTTATTAATTTATTTACTCATTTTGTTTATTTATTTAATTAGTTTTATTTATTTATTTATTTTGTTCATTTATTTATGTAAAATACTATAGATTTAAATAATAAAGATATGCAAAATACATATTACTGACTTTAACAGTTAGTTCAACTAATTTTTATTAAAATAAAAATAAATGCATGTTAGCAAACTCATAATATTTCAAAATAGGGTGTGGTGAATTACATTTATTTAAAACGTATAAAAATATTTTTTTTTGGTAACATAACACTTTGACTGCTCGGTGAAAAATGAAAAGTCAAGTTGTATTGAAAATTATTGAATAAGTTTTGAATATTTTGATAGTTCGTATTTATAATTTTTAAATTTTTTTAAAATTCTCTCATTATGGTGGTTTCACGTTGTGGACTGGTTTATGCGAAATTTAATTATTTGATTTTGATTTTGATCTTTTTCTTTTTCTTTTGATAGAATTCTAAGCTTATATTACAGATATATGTACTTTTTTTTTTACTTATTACAAATTTTATTTAAATGTATTTTTTCTTTTCCATTTTAAATGTTAAATCAATTCAAATTACAATATTTAAAGAAATTTCTGGAACGATAAACATATGAACCGTAAAAAAATCTTTAAAAAAAATTAAGATATGTGTAATATACATTTTTTTATATAAGTAATTGTCTTCCTTCTTTTCACATTTTTAATTAAATATTCATTCCATATGTTAATATATAAATTTAATACATGTAAGTAATAAATGACTGTGCATCATACGGGTGTAACACTAATCTATATCTATACTATATATATAAAAGGAAAATAGTAGATTATTGTGAATGCAAAGTTGATTAGTGTGAATGCAAAATCTAGATAGATATGAATGCATTTATTACCTTATGTATATGTATATGTATATGTATGTATGTATGTATAAGTACAAATATTATTTTATGGTAAATACTAAATAATGGTTAATATTTTTTAAATTAATTTTATAATTTTTCAAAGATTATATGATATAATAATTTCTTGATCTTCAATGTTGTTCAATTGTCGTATATTTGATGAGTTAAGATTAAACACATATTTTATAATTTATTGTGATTTTTGAACGAAAATTGAGAAAAATTTAAATATGTAAGGCAAATGCAAAAATTATAATAAATATATTTATATCTTGAACAAGCATCAATATTTGTACTCATAATATTACATCTAACATGATGTACAATTAAAACAACTGCAAAATTTGCATTTATCATTCAATAAATTTTTCAATAATTTGGATTATTTATGTTATTTTTAAATTTTAATGATTGTTGTAATAAAAAAAATATTTTTGAATCTTTTGTATTTGTGTTGATTATTTATAATCATAAAATTTATAAATGCTTATCTATATTGTTGATATCAATTTCAGTTTATCGCACTGGTGGAAATCTATATCTATACTATATAATTTGGCAGAATTTAATTCTTAAATTCTTCATGTTTTAGTATTAAAGTAAATAATTAATATGATGTTATTGTTATTTGTATATTTTGGTTATTGTTGTTGTTGTTGTTGTTGTTATTATTATTATTATTATTATTAACATTAATTTTGAATGAGTTCAATCAATATTTTTAATTATCAGTATAAAAGTTATTATTTAATCATTGATTTATTTATTTATTGTTAATCTTAATATTATAAATCCTATGTGTAGCCATCAATAATTAAATTGTGTTTTAATTATTAATGGTCAAATCATTTGTTATCTTTAATACTAAAAATTATATTTTCTAAATTATATATTATATTTTATTATTGAATATTTTAATAAATTAAGCCTCTGTTCAGCTGATATATTTTTGTTTCGAGGTAAAATGTGTAGTTAAAAAATAGTTTTGAAAAAATATGTGGTTTTAAGTAAGTTAAAAAAATGTGCTGCTTATAAATAATTTATAGAAAAAATTATTGAACGAAAGTTAATATTGAAGAATTAATGTTTTGATTTTTTTAGTTAATAATATTAATAGAATGATTAATATTTTTTAATCATTCTTAATTTTAATGATTTTTAAAGATTATAGGGTATAATTTTCGGTATAATTTCGTAATATCCAACTTTATTCGATTGTCGTTGTTGATTCCGGGCCCAAAGAAGGGTACAGTGACCCACCAGCGAAGGCTCAATAGAACCCTGACCCACCGTTAAGGGATTAAAGTATCGCCTGGGATGATTGCCGAGGTGGTACGCCAAGCAAACCTCTTTAGCCGACCTGGTTAACGCACCAGCCGATGTGCTTTATATTCAGCCGGGGCGCTTTATGGCGTTGGCCAGAAGAGAGATGGAGTCAGTGATGGGACACTGCCTTTACCAAGACGTAACAGGCGCCCATCCCCTACGAAATGTAGCAATGATTACGGTTGAAAAGCAAGGTTGTCACTTCCATGAGCTAGGGAGATGACAAGTGTAAAGTATGCCACGTGTCGCAATCCGAGACAAGAAGTTCCACTATAAATGAAGCACAATTGTCTCCAAGGGGGTGGTTAGCAATTTCTCACTCTAAACGATACATTTCTCTCACTCCCTTTTCTCTCTTTTACACATTTATATTTCTCGCACCCAATATATATATTTGCCTAAAATGAGCACTGACTTGGGCATCAGAGTGCAAACGGGAGCCACCTCGGCCCCCTTTGCAAGCTGATTGTTGTCTTAGTGCGCAGGAGATCCACGTGTTCAAGAGGGAGGAGCTGAGACGTGTTGGTCCAAGGTCCAGCCGGATTTTGTGGTCAACATTTTGGCGTCGTCTGTGGGAAGCCATACTGCTAACCACGAAAATACATGGTAAAAAGTCACACATAGAAAGGTAGTCCTGAAAAAGGACGAATAACCTCTTACAATAAAGCGGATAACTGCAAAGAGCTTTGAAAGATAAGCTGGTTGGCCTTGAAAAAGGTAGGAGCTTTGAAAGATAAGCTGGTTGGCCTTGAAAAAAGGTAGGAGCTTTGAAAGATAAGCTGGTTGGCCTTGAAAAAGGTAGGAGCTTTGAAAGATAAGCTGGTTGACCTTGAAAAAGGTAAAAGCTTTGAAAGACAAGTCTGTTAACCTTGATTGAAATATAAGTGCGATAACCTTGAAAAAAGGTAAAGAACTTTGAAACATAAGTTTAAACACCCTTGAAAAAGGTAAAGAACTTTGAAACATAACTTTAAACACCCTTGAAAAAGGTAAAGAACTTTGAAACATAAGTTTAACAACCTTGAAAAAGGTTTGGAGCAGCGAGACAAAGGTCTATCTATCCTTGAAAAGCGATCTAAGACCAGAAATTCTTCTGAAACATGAATGAAAGTGACGGTGATGTTAACCCCCGTAGGGGAAGAAGTGGCCAACGCAGCGAGGGCGAGGTTCCTCAAGGACTTCATGAAAACTCCAATGAGGAAGTGGCACAACCTAACCCACCTCGTCGGCACCATAATCGCCGCATAATGCGAGATATGACACACATGGCGGCCTAAATGTTAGAAATGCAAAAGCAGCAAATAAAACAGACTGCTGCGATGAATGCCTTTATGACCAGAGGGTATGTTATGAACGAACCCGTGATGCCTCAGCAATACTCACAGCCACATTATTCACCATCCGAGGCGGCCACTGTCTCTTACTATTATCAAGACCCGCAGGTATACGCCGAGGTGGAATCCGAGCCCTTCTACGAGCGAAACCCAGAACATGAAACACATGGGGAACAAAACCCACTCCCAGCTAGACGCAGGGAGGCTTCTCCCACAAATTTCGGCAGTGTTTTCAGCCGAATAGGAGGGTTAATCATGGGACAACGACGGGGACAAACGGACCCATGTCGACACAATGCCGCAGAGCCTAGAAATAGGCGCGAGCGACGCGCTGAAGAAGCCTTATCGCAGGATCAAATGTACAGGGATCAACAAGGTATGGGGGGAGAAAGGATGGCATCAGCACATGAGCCTAGGAATAGGAAAGAAAGAAGACCCGAAGCAGTTCGAACTAATTCTCGTAACGAATTACAGAGCCATGAAAGGCCAAACTACGGCCGCGTTCCACCACCACAAAGGTAGGAGTACGCCCCGCCGCTATATGGCCAATACCGTGATCCGGAGTATTCCGGTCACGACGAGAACAGCGACCTGCCGTCATACGAGTTGGATGACGAAGAGGAAGTAAGTCCCTTCACAGAGGGCCTCCGTAGATGCCCCGTCCCCCATGACTTTGAGATGCCAGAAATAGCAAAATACTCTGGCCGAGGTGATCCTGATGATCACCTGTTAAATTACCGCGCCAGCATGGAAATAGCCGGGCCCACCCCGACACTGAAATGTAAAGCTTTTGCTTTAACCCTTGAGGGAAGTGCCATACGATGGTATAAAAAACTTCCTCCTGGCAGCATCCACAGTTGGAGGGATATGAAAACTGCTTTTAAGAATGGCTTTGTTTCTTCCAGGCCTGGTCAACTCCCACTCCAACGCCTTCAGGATCTGAGGCAAGGAAGGGACGAATCTCTGAAAAGTTACCTAGCTAGATTTACTGAAGAAATGCATATCTACGAAAATATCACAGAAGCGGAGATGTTTTCCGCCCTAAAAGGAGGGCTAGATATGACCAGCATGTTTTGGAGGGATGTCCGGAGCAGGAAACCAAGGGATTACAATACCCTGGTAGACCTGATGAAGGAAGAGATTGTATCGGAGGAAATGGCTAGGGCCAGAGATAATCACCCCTAAGGGAGATACAACTTTGGATATTCCAATGAAGCGGACCCCAAAAAGGGAGGAAACAAGGATAGGATCGGCGGTAACCGAGGCGGCGCGCCTCGTCCATTTCCGGGGACGGGATCTAGCTTTGCAGCAGAAATCACGGAAGCTATCCCTAACTTACACTCTAATACCCCTTCTCAAAATCCCCCCACGGCTCAAGGGAGAGCGGAAAGCGGCCGAAGTGGAAAGCAGCACATGATTGGGGCTTACTGCGCCTATCACAGATATTACGGCCATGCAACGGAGGATTGCAGGGAAATTCACATGCTAGCTGACCAAAAAGCGCAGGGGAGAAGGGGGGAGATTTTCCTAGACACAGGGAGAACCCAGAAAACTGGTGGTCAGAAATTCAACCGAGCTGATAGGAGAGCTCCGTGGAAGAACTCAACTAAGGAAAGAATTGACAATCGCCAAAGAGACAGGAATAGGGGCCAGGATACCTCCTCGGCACATGCTAAAGATATACGGGAGCCACCTGTGCCTGTGGCCGACCTCCCCATTCGAGAAACGGACACGATACTGGGAGGCCCCTGTTCGCTCAAAATAGTGTACCGCAAGCGCACGGGTCGCGTACAAGTAATAAAGTGGACTTTTTGAGTCCGGGTTGTCGATCCCACGAGGAATGTTTACTTTAAATTATACGACTTTAATTAATTTAATTCTAACAACAAGAAGAGACACACAATTAAAAGTTGGATTTTTGTAAATTCTAAATTAAAGAAACTAATTCTAAACCGAATTAAAATATGGAAAATGGAAGATAAAACGTGGTTGGGATTCATGGTTTCATTTAACCGTCGCCTAATTAATTTCTCAACATGCACATTAACAAATTACTCATTTACAATGTTAGACCCGATTTTCCAAGCTTAGCCAATTACCTCTCTCGAGTAAAATCAACCCTAATCAATTGGTCTAACCTACTATATCTCTATGTCGATTAAGGCCCAATCAATTGCATTAACTCTTTGTGAAAATAGCTCAATGGATCATCTAGGGTTTAAGGTATATCTCTATCCTTAACAAGAACCTAGAGCATTTGTTATTTGGTCTAAAATGCATAATATCTCTCGATTATCATACACTTCACAAAACACATATTTGGTGATCAAGCAAACACATGTAATAATCTCAATAACAAACACACATGAAATAAGCATTTAATCAAATAGCAAATATTAAAATTAATCCAAGCTAGGTTAAATTCATTCCATAAATCCCAACATTAAAATTTAGCTAAACATGTTGGAAGAAAATAAAAATAACATTAAGCAGTAAAAATAAAACCAGGATTTGAAAATTGTGGAAATTGCATCAAGGTCCTTCAACTATCAAGCTGTTGCATTTCAGTCCCTTATCTTCCAGCTTTTTGCAAATCAGTCCAGCAGCACCAGCATTCTCCAGCACCAGCACCAGCAATTCAACAATTCCAGCAAATCAGCAACAGCAAGCAACCAACAGCATTTCCAGCAGCCTTCTCCAGCAAATCAGCAACAGCAACCAGGAGCATTTCCAGCACAACAGCAGCAGATTTCCAGCACAGCAACAGCACCAGCAGATTACCAGCACAGCAGCAGCAGATTTCCAGCACAGCAGATTTCCAGCAGCTCCTTCTCCAGCACCAACAGCTTTCCAGCAACTCCAGCAAATCAGCAACAACCAATTGGCAGCAACTTCTTCCTGCCTTTCCTATATGCTCCCCCTGTTAGCAGCACTTTCAGCTTCAGCTAGCTGCTTCTGTTTTCAAGCAGGCAGCAGCAACAACCTTCTTCTTCCAGCTTCAATCAGCCTCCAGCAGTCCACTTAATGTCCTTGGCAGCAACTAATAGCAGACTCAGGTCCGGCTAACAGCAGCACAGTCTTCTTCCTCAGCTCCACCAGCTGCATCAACAGCAGCTTCGTCTTCCAGCAGTAACAACCGGCAGTAGCAGCAGTGTCACTCTGCTGCAATGCCGTCTGCTCTCCCTGTCAAACCAGCTGCAACCTCCTGTCACCAGGTTGCCTTCCCTTTGATGCCTTCCTTCCCAGGCTGCGCCTCCTTAGCTGCTTATAGCTGCCTGCACTTCACCTCCAACAATTTAACACAGCACCCCCCAGCAGTGTATTCACCTCAGCAGCCTCGAACCTGCAGCAGTCTCTACCGCACCAGAAAGCTTTCAGGCAGTAACCGGTTCAGTTGGCAGCAGAACCAGTTCACAGCTTCAATCCCACTGCAGTCTGTTACCAGCACTGCACCTCCCTTCTGGTCTCCCTCTTATGTATCAGCAAAACAATTTTCTTCTTCCGGTTCTTTACTGCTGCTGTCACCAGCAGTAAGACATCCACCGGTCTCTCCTCTCCTTTCCTATATGCTCCTCCAGCTTCCCTTTTCTCTGTTTGTGTGTATATGTAGAGCAGCCAGCATTTTTCTTTTATTTCAGCCCATGCTTCTTTGTCTCTCAGCAACGTTTCTCCATCACTCTCCCATCATTTCCAGCTCATTTGATTCCCAGCCATGTTCTCTTGTCTTATTCTTTCCAAAATTGCACATTTGGTCCTTGAGTTTTGGAAGTTGAGCAAAATGGTCCCCAAACTCTATTTTTCTCTTGATCTATGTGCCCAGCTCAATACTTCTTTGGAAAAATATGAAACCAGATTTTAAACTGCTACCAAGTCCCTAAACTTTGATTTTGCAGCCCAAGTCCTCAACCTTTGACACTTGTGCACTTTGGTCCCCAACTTTACTTTTTGTGTGCGATTGATCCATTTTCACTCAAATTCATCAATTAAGCAATCATTTCGCTTTCTATTGTGATTTTCCCCTTGAATTTGAGTAGTAAACATTGGTCCTCAACTTTTTGGGATGTTGCAATTTAGTCCTCAAACTTTTGATTTCTTTCAATTTGGTCCTTGAACGTCAAATTTGCTCATCTTTAAGCTCAATTGCACTCCAATCTTGTCCATTTGCTTTCCAATTGAGTTTGTACCTAATTTTACAAGATAAACACAATTTATAAGTAGATATTTGCTCAATTTGTCAATTAAATTGCTAATTTAGGAACTAAATAAGTGTGTAAAACGCACACTTATCACACCCCCAAACTTGAGCTTTTGCTCGTCTCGAGCAAAATTATCTACTAGTGCAATCAAGTAACGTGAAATATAGATCAACAATGTTAGATAACTTGCAAATTACTCATGAATGCAAAATTGTATAATCAATTCAAAAGTATGATTCCAAATAATGCTACCAAAAAGAAGTTTAGCTTATCCGATGTTCGATCGGTGTGTGTGTGTGCATAGTCACTTTCAATTGTCAATTAAGTTTCGAGAATGTTGATGAGTAAAGAAGTTTCAAGTCAAAACTACCCACCATTAGTGGTCAATTCTTTTTCTTTCCCACTCGTGACATTCATCCTCCAACAAATATTTTTCTTTCCTCTCCCGGGATGCAATTCTAGAGGATACTCTCAAATAACTCTGTTCTTTTTCCATTCTAGTTTGGGTGTGTTTTACCGACAATCTCGACAACCTAGAAAAGCGGTGACTCTCCACTAATGAGTGCTTCGACATTCAAGTTTATACCAAGCAATTCAAACCCACTATTCATCTAAGCCCTTATGCAAGTACAAATGCATGATTTCTAACAACTAGCATGATGAATGCTCGTGACTTCCCCACTCCCTTAAGCTTTCTAATTGACCCATGTAGCGAGCTTTAGGTCGGCAACTCCCCGATTGTTTTAAGATCAAAGGGTACCAGGTTTCAAAATACCCCTACGGACTTATTAACTCGAGTCAAAAAGGCTACGAAGTGGGGTAGACTTATTAGGCGAATGCAATGATGAAGTGCTTTTTTTTTTTTTTTTCAAGTGTGTGTGTGTGTGAGTACCCTACTCATTAAGCTTTCTAATTGACCCATGTAGCGAGCTTTAGGCCGATGACTCCCAAGTTTCAAACTTAAGGCACCAAGTTTCAAGATACTCCTACGGGCTTAATTACTCGAGTCAAAAAGGCTTCGAGATAGGGCAATGCAATGCAAAAATTAAAATGGGCTTAGAAATTTAGCATACGGTCATTACTTAGCTTATACTTGGCGAAATACACTCCACACAAAATTTATTTCCAACATGCATGGAATCACCACACGTCTAGACCGTCTCCTTTACCGGGTCGATCACCCCCAAACTTGTCTTAAAATAGGATCAAGAGATTTAGAGTTTTGGGAAACATTTGATAGGTTGATAAAAATTAACAATACAAGCTCACAACCTAATTCTTCTACTCCATTAACCTTATCACCCTTCAACAATTCCTAAACTTCACCAACAATCAATCATGACTATTGTGCTCAAGATAATTATGATCTTGCATGGATAAGCATTTTGTAAAAGTAGACACAAGTAGCATATTGGTCATAAATCATGAATCAATAACAATTTTAAACATCTAAGTAATCCTGGCCACAGCAAGGCTATCTAACATGTCAATACACAATAGGAAATCACCCCCAAACTTGAAATGCACATTGTCCTCAATGTGTAAAATAGAATCAAAGTAAGAGGAAAAAAGTTACTAGACATCCCAAGAAGTGGTAGGGCACTCATAAGTAGTCTTGGGTATGTGAACTCTCATTGCAATCACCAACGATCCACCCCCAAACTTGTGTTGAAACCTCCAATCAATTGAGCACCATTTTCTCCAATGAGGCATTTCATCGAACACCTTGTGAGCATCCTCTGAAAACACAAGAAAAGAGTAGATATTAAGTGGTGAATGACCCAAAAATTTAAATTACATTCATCATCTCAATTCTAACTCATAAATCCAATGTAATTTGCCCATCCACATCAATATTAAATCACACTTGAAGATAAAAGACAATACGAACCAAGTGATTTAAAAATGAGTTTTAAGCAAATTTTGACTTTGAAAGTTTGATACGAGTATATGCTAGAATTAAATGAGAATGTATTAGAGCTATTTCACAATACCCAACTCGAGGAACATAATTATGGAAGATAAAGAATTGACCTAGCTAACTTATTTGCAAAAATGTAAATAAAATGCAAGAAGGTAAATAATATGCAAAAAATGAAAATAAAGCAAGTAAAGGATAGAGAATGGGTTGCCTCCCATTAAGCGCTTATTTTAAAGTCATTAGCTCGACTCTCCGCATAAGCACTTCATGGCACTCTAAATAAAGCTTTTGATGTCCTGCCCATTGCGCTTATTCTGGCTTTGCCCCACTCTTCATTTGATCTGAACACTTGCACCTTGCCCTTTTCAGTGTCATGGGACTTGCCTATTTTATCCAATTCAAACTCAACAATGTAGACTTGCTCCTCCTCAAGTGGTTTAATCACAAAGTCAATTATTGGACAATCAATGAAGTTGAGAGAATTTGATTTAATCTCTTCCTCATTAATTGTCACTTCTCCATGTATTTCTTTTGTGATTAAATTATCATTCTCTTCAAGCTCATCTCCATTAGTTGATGTCTCCTCGGATTGAATGACCGATCCAAAATTTGAATCCATGGGCAACAGCAAGTTTTTCCTATTAATTCCCAAGAGTGGATTATACCTCCACATTTGGAATCCTTCCCAATACATGGCATCCCCCATTAGCATATCATCTTCATCCAAATTGGCAAGCTTATTGTAATACTTTGCAAGTACCTTCTCATTCAATAATGGAGGACCATCTCCTACAAGAGTGATGTCCTCATCCCAATCATCCGGTACAAAATCTCCCAAGAGCATGTAACTCACATCCGAAGTGTCAATTGCTTGTTTTCGGTATTTCAAATATTGTCTAAACCCAATAAGTTTCGATGTAAGCAAACTATTTCCCGAATACAAGCATTGTCCATTACAATGCATCTTGCAACAAATTTCACAACTTGAATATTCTTCAAGCATGTATTCATCACCCATGTTGAGATTGTTCATTGCAATTGCTTTCCTATTTTGCCAATGTTAGAATCAAATATGCATAGAAAGAAAACCAAACACAAGAAAGATTAGAATAGTGGCGGTTAACCAAAAATAACAAAATAAAACATAAAATAAAAAATAATTACAAGTTTTTAAAACTAAAATTAACTAAAGTAATAATCAAAGTAAAAACATTCCCCGGCAACGGCGCCAAAAACTTGTTCGCTCAAAATAGTGTACCGCAAGCGCACGGGTCGCGTACAAGTAATAAAGTGGACTTTTTGAGTCCGGGTTGTCGATCCCACGAGGAATGTTTACTTTAAATTATACGACTTTAATTAATTTAATTCTAACAACAAGAAGAGACACACAATTAAAAGTTGGATTTTTGTAAATTCTAAATTAAAGAAACTAATTCTAAACCGAATTAAAATATGGAAAATGGAAGATAAAACGTGGTTGGGATTCATGGTTTCATTTAACCGTCGCCTAATTAATTTCTCAACATGCACATTAACAAATTACTCATTTACAATGTTAGACCCGATTTTCCAAGCTTAGCCAATTACCTCTCTCGAGTAAAATCAACCCTAATCAATTGGTCTAACCTACTATATCTCTATGTCGATTAAGGCCCAATCAATTGCATTAACTCTTTGTGAAAATAGCTCAATGGATCATCTAGGGTTTAAGGTATATCTCTATCCTTAACAAGAACCTAGAGCATTTGTTATTTGGTCTAAAATGCATAATATCTCTCGATTATCATACACTTCACAAAACACATATTTGGTGATCAAGCAAACACATGTAATAATCTCAATAACAAACACACATGAAATAAGCATTTAATCAAATAGCAAATATTAAAATTAATCCAAGCTAGGTTAAATTCATTCCATAAATCCCAACATTAAAATTTAGCTAAACATGTTGGAAGAAAATAAAAATAACATTAAGCAGTAAAAATAAAACCAGGATTTGAAAATTGTGGAAATTGCATCAAGGTCCTTCAACTATCAAGCTGTTGCATTTCAGTCCCTTATCTTCCAGCTTTTTGCAAATCAGTCCAGCAGCACCAGCATTCTCCAGCACCAGCACCAGCAATTCAACAATTCCAGCAAATCAGCAACAGCAAGCAACCAACAGCATTTCCAGCAGCCTTCTCCAGCAAATCAGCAACAGCAACCAGGAGCATTTCCAGCACAACAGCAGCAGATTTCCAGCACAGCAACAGCACCAGCAGATTACCAGCACAGCAGCAGCACCAGCACAGCAGCAGCAGATTTCCAGCACAGCAGATTTCCAGCAGCTCCTTCTCCAGCACCAACAGCTTTCCAGCAACTCCAGCAAATCAGCAACAACCAATTGGCAGCAACTTCTTCCTGCCTTTCCTATATGCTCCCCCTGTTAGCAGCACTTTCAGCTTCAGCTAGCTGCTTCTGTTTTCAAGCAGGCAGCAGCAACAACCTTCTTCTTCCAGCTTCAATCAGCCTCCAGCAGTCCACTTAATGTCCTTGGCAGCAACTAATAGCAGACTCAGGTCCGGCTAACAGCAGCACAGTCTTCTTCCTCAGCTCCACCAGCTGCATCAACAGCAGCTTCGTCTTCCAGCAGTAACAACCGGCAGTAGCAGCAGTGTCACTCTGCTGCAATGCCGTCTGCTCTCCCTGTCAAACCAGCTGCAACCTCCTGTCACCAGGTTGCCTTCCCTTTGATGCCTTCCTTCCCAGGCTGCGCCTCCTTAGCTGCTTATAGCTGCCTGCACTTCACCTCCAACAATTTAACACAGCACCCCCCAGCAGTGTATTCACCTCAGCAGCCTCGAACCTGCAGCAGTCTCTACCGCACCAGAAAGCTTTCAGGCAGTAACCGGTTCAGTTGGCAGCAGAACCAGTTCACAGCTTCAATCCCACTGCAGTCTGTTACCAGCACTGCACCTCCCTTCTGGTCTCCCTCTTATGTATCAGCAAAACAATTTTCTTCTTCCGGTTCTTTACTGCTGCTGTCACCAGCAGTAAGACATCCACCGGTCTCTCCTCTCCTTTCCTATATGCTCCTCCAGCTTCCCTTTTCTCTGTTTGTGTGTATATGTAGAGCAGCCAGCATTTTTCTTTTATTTCAGCCCATGCTTCTTTGTCTCTCAGCAACGTTTCTCCATCACTCTCCCATCATTTCCAGCTCATTTGATTCCCAGCCATGTTCTCTTGTCTTATTCTTTCCAAAATTGCACATTTGGTCCTTGAGTTTTGGAAGTTGAGCAAAATGGTCCCCAAACTCTATTTTTCTCTTGATCTATGTGCCCAGCTCAATACTTCTTTGGAAAAATATGAAACCAGATTTTAAACTGCTACCAAGTCCCTAAACTTTGATTTTGCAGCCCAAGTCCTCAACCTTTGACACTTGTGCACTTTGGTCCCCAACTTTACTTTTTGTGTGCGATTGATCCATTTTCACTCAAATTCATCAATTAAGCAATCATTTCGCTTTCTATTGTGATTTTCCCCTTGAATTTGAGTAGTAAACATTGGTCCTCAACTTTTTGGGATGTTGCAATTTAGTCCTCAAACTTTTGATTTCTTTCAATTTGGTCCTTGAACGTCAAATTTGCTCATCTTTAAGCTCAATTGCACTCCAATCTTGTCCATTTGCTTTCCAATTGAGTTTGTACCTAATTTTACAAGATAAACACAATTTATAAGTAGATATTTGCTCAATTTGTCAATTAAATTGCTAATTTAGGAACTAAATAAGTGTGTAAAACGCACACTTATCAGCCCCCTCCCAGGTGGGAGCACCAACAACTCCCAGAAAAGGTATATAAGGGAGGCCAAACAGCCTGCCAACATGAATTATCATATCCATTCACATCCTGTTGGGATGTCTCGGACGGAATCCATCACATTCACACAAGACGATGCCATTGGGTTGCACTTCCCCCACAACGACGCATTGGTTATCAGGACGGTGGTGGCTCGAAATGGGCTATCACGGATGATGGTGGATGATGGTGCCTCAGTAAATATGATTTACGGGGTAACTTTTAATAAGATGGGGATCGGCACTCCTCTCATTCCAGTCCCTGATCCAATATACGGATTCACGGGGGACAGCATAACCCTCAGAGGGTCCATAACCCTTATGACTGAAGTAGGGCAAGCACCGACCCTCTCCAGAATCCCTATGGAATTCTTGGTGGTTGACAAAATCTCCTCCTATCATGGCTCAATAGGGAGGCCTGGTCTCATTGACTTGGGGGCTGTAACGCATACCAAATACATTTGCATGAAGTTCCCTACGGAGCATGGCGTTGCGACTGTGAGGGGAAGCCAAACAGAATCCCGGGCTTTTTACACAAATGCAATCCGGAAGTTTCAAGATCGAAGCTTGAACATGATCAGTGATGTAGCCATGACTGAGGCTGATCCAGACCCTGAAAGATTGGGTGAAGGGCCGTCTGGAGATAAGGATGTCACAATGATCCTAGAAGAGGATTTAGCAGATCTAGACCCCAAGATGGCAGGTGACAATTGCCCCACCCCGGCCGAAAGGTTGGAATGCTTCGGCGTAGACCCACTTGATCCAATCAAAGAATTACAGATCGGACTGGACTCGCCAACCGAATACAAGAGTCAATTGAAGGACTTCCTACTTCAAAACCTCGATGTATTCGCATGGAAGCATGGTGACATGATTGGAATCGATCCTAAGGAAGCCTGCCACAGGCTCCAGCTGGATCCCCGAAGCCCTGGGCACAGGCAAAAGAGAAGGCCCATGAGTTCGGACAAGTATGAGGCCTTGAAAGACGAGGTCTCAAAGCTATTGAAAAATGGTTTCATCAGAGAGTCCCGATATCCGAAGTGGGTATCAAATCCTGTTTTAGTACCAAAATGATAAGTGTATTTTATACACTTATTTGTATGTCTAAATAAGAATAAATTATTATCGTTTTAGAATATATGCTATTTAATTTGTGTTTATTTGTTTACTTTGCAGAAAATATCTCAAAAGATGAAGAATGAAGTAATTGATGAGAAAAATGCATAATCGGATGTTAATTGGAGCTAAAATGAGCAATTGATAAGTTTGTGACGTCAACCGGAAAGATGCAATGTGGCGAAGTAAACAAATCAGAGGTTGAAGGACCCAGTTGAAGGAATTGAGAGTTGAAACAAGCGAATTGAGCAGATTCCAAAGTATGAGGACTATATTGTTGCAATTGGAAGTTGAAGGACTGAAAAACAAATTAAACATGAGGTACCAACTTGCAAATATCCAATGATTGATTTGGATAATAAGAAGATATTTTGAGGATTTTTAGGAGTTAATTGGATGCAAGTATAAGTCAAAAAGGAATGGAATATGATAAGAATATTACCATAAAATTGATTCCAATCCTAGAAGATTCTGGACAGAATTCTAGTCGGACTTTGAGACCAAATTTTGGGACAGTAAACGTTCTAATTAGGAAAATTCTATTTCAATAAGAATTGTAGCCCTTTAAGTTATATTTCTAACAAAATTTGAATCATCATAATCGGATAAGGAAAGAGAAAGATATGGTCGAAATACTGAACGCTGTGCAGATACCAAAAAAGACTCGCGCGCGGATTTGATGAATTTCTTTCCTTCTTCAACTTGATCTCTTCACCAACTATAAATACAACCTCTTTGCACGAAAATCAGACCTTTGCCTCTCCATAGAACGACCCACAATAGAGAATTCAACATCAAATTCTTGGGGAATCAAGCATCGCAAAGGGGCGTGAATTGAAGATAATTGAAGAATCAAAACTTGGTGCAAGATTTCCATTCTTTATATTATTTTCAATGAACGTTAATTTTATTTGTTTTTGTTCTACAATCATGATGTGTAACTAATTTTAACGTTGGGATGAACGATGTAGCCTAGTTAATTATTTTAATTCCATAGTCCTTGTTTTAACACTTTAATGCATGTATTGATTTATTATTATTCTTAATGCTTGAATTGCTTGATCACCAGTTCATGATATATTGAATTATTTCCATAATCCGAGATGTGAGTTAATAATTTAAAACATGGTAATAAATCCGATAATTGAACGAGAGATAGAGATATACTCTTGTTATTATTGCGGTCGTGTGTGAATTCTTGTATTTATTGCATCTAGATAAGGAATATTCAGACCCGCTGTATAGATACATGGTTGACTTATGTAGGTAGAATTGATTTAAAATTGAGTGAGGAATTTCAATATAAATTAGTGAATTCGACCGAGTACATAATTAGGAAATAAAACATGGAATTGGAGTTAATTTAATTGGTTAGGTGAAATCGTAAATCCCAACTAATTTACAATCGTTTTTAAAAACAAAACAAATTTAGTAATTTAATTCTTTAATTGATTTTTTTTGTTTTAGATTTCAAACATCAAATTATTTTGTTCATTCAAATAAGGTTTAGAACTAACACATTTCGGTACTTAATAGCAGTCCTCGTTGGACGATAATCCTGACTCTTAGGTCCACTTTATTACTTCTCACGACCCGTACACTTGCGGGGATATCTCGCATCGCGAGATATTAGTGAACACAAAACACAATGGGAAATTGATGGTGTGCATTGATTTTTCCAACTTGAACCAGGCATGTCCCAAAGACAGCTTTCCATTGCCCCGGATCGATCAACTGGTCGACTCCACAGCAGGACACGAGTTGCTAAGCTTCAAGGATGCATATTCCGGGTACAATCAAATCCCCATGTTCGAACTGGATGAGGAGCATACTTCATTTATCACAGATAGAGGACTCTATTGCTACCGAGCTATGCCATTTGGCTTGAAAAATGCGGGAGCTACCTATCAGAGGCTGGTAAACTTCATGTTCTCGAAACAATTGGGGAACACTATGGAGGTGTACGTTGATGACATGCTAGTCAAAAGCATGGTCGCTGCGGATCATATCCACCATTTGTCAGAAGCATTTGATGTTTTGAGAAGATATAGGATGAAGCTCAACCCAGCGAAGTGTACGTTTGGAGTAGCATCTGGAAAATTTCTTGGGTTCATGGTGAATAAAAGAGGAATAGAAGCTAATCCAGACAAAATCAATGCTTTGTTAAACATGCAATCGCCTCGAAATCCAAAGGAGGTGCAAAGCTTAACGGGAAGAATTGCAGCCTTGAATCGATTCGTCTCCAAATCCACAGACAAACGCTTGCCATTTTTCAAAATCCTAAAAGGGGGGAAACGATTCCAGTGGACACCGGAGTGTGAGCAGGCCTTCGCCGACCTGAAAACATCCTTGGGACGACCCCCATTGCTATCAAAGCCAAAGGCTGGCGAGCCTCTCTACTTGTATTTAGCTGTGTCCAAGGAAGCTGTTAGCTCCGTGTTGGTCACAGAAGAGGAGGGGAATCAATTTCCAGTATATTACGTGAGCAAAGCCATGCTAGATGCGGAGACACGCTACCCAAATATGGAGAAACTTGCCCTCTCACTACTCACCGCTTCTCGCAAACTTCGTCCCTACTTTCAGGCACACTCCATACACGTGCTCACCAACTTTCCCATGAGACAAGTGTTACAAAAACCAGATGTATCTGGGAGATTACTGAAATGGGCAATAGAAATCAGCCAGTTTGCCATACACTATGCGCCTCGGACTGCGATAAAAGGCCAAGCTTTGGCTGACTTCGTAGTCGAATTCACACACCCACCGGAGGTCGAAATGGTTGATAACGCAGATGATAGCCAGGAGTGGAAATTATTTGTTGATGGGTCCTCAGCTAAGGAGCGATCCGGTGCGGGCATATTACTAATAAGCCCAGAAGGGTTTAAACTACATAGCGCAATCCGCTTTGAGTTCAAAGCCTCGAACAACGTTGCTGAGTACGAGGCGTTGTTAGCTGGGTTAAGACTTGCCAAAGCTTTGAAGATCAAGTCCATAGTGGCGAACAGCGATTCGCAGCTCGTTGTAAATCAATTCAATGGGCAATTTTCTGCCAAAGAACCCTCTATGATTGCTTACTTGAAGAAAGTAAGAGATTTGGCGATACACTTTGAAGAAATGGAATTGCAGCACATCCCCAGGACAAAAAATTCCAATGCTGACACTCTGTCCAAACTAGCAAGCAGCAGTGATGCGGAGCTATATAATCTGATCCCGGTTGAGCGCATGTTGACCCCCTCTATTGAGCCAGGACCAGAGATTTTGACCGTAGAGGAAGAGAGATCCTGGATGAATCCGCTGATTGCATATTTGAGGCACCAGACAGTGCCAAACGAGCCGGAGGCAGCTCGGAAATTGCAAAGGTATGCTGCAAATTTCGTACTCTTGGATGACCTACTCTATAAACGGAGCTTCACCTCCCCGTTGCTAAGATGTGTTGGGCCTGAGGAAGGGCGATATGTAATGAGAGAAATCGATGAAGGCATATGTGGCAACCATGCCGGGGGACTATCGCTAGCTCGGAAAGCCCTCAAATAGGGGTATTTTGGCCCACTATGCGAAAGGACTCTCATGACTTCGTGCGCAAGTGCGATAAATGCCAAAGACACGCAACCATACTGCATCAGCCACATCACAGACTAACCGTGGTGACCAGCCCTTGGCCTTTTTCAAAATGGGGGGTTGATATTATAGGTCATATGCCTAGGGGTGCCGGAAATAATTGCTTTGCTATAGTAGCAATTGACTACTTCACCAAGTTGGTCGAGGCTGAACCACTTATGAGGATCACCGAGGCCAACACCACCAAGTTCATTTGGAAGAATATCATATGCCGGTTTGGGATACCCCATTCACTGGTTAGTGACAATGCTAAATAGTTTAAAAACAGAAGCGTAGACGAGTTGTGCGAGGATTTGGGAATTAGAAAGCTGTTTTCATCTCCACATCACCCGCAGGCCAACGGGCAAGTGGAAACAGTGAACAAGACCATAAAAAACACCCTGAAAAGGAAGTTGGAGTCCAAAAAGGGTGCATGGGTAGATGAGCTCCCACAAGTGCTATGGGCGCTTCGCACCACTTCTCACACCGCAACTGGTGAAACACCGTTCTCATTGGCATATGGCGCCGAGGCGGTATGTCCCGTCGAAATTGGGGTACCTTCACTTCGACAAACTAGTTACGACGAAGTGAGAAACGAAGAAGCACAAAGGGCCGGTTTGGATTTCCTCATGGAGAAACGGAACGATTCTCAAGTGGTGATGGCCAGATACCAGGAAAAGATGGCTCGATACTACAATAAAAGGGTGAAAGGGCGACGCTTTAATATTGGAGACCTAGTCCTAAAGAAGGTTCTTCCTTCAACTCAAGAACCAGGAGTAGGGACTTTGGGTCCTAACTGGGAAGGCCCTTACAGGATCACGGCCGAGGTGGTACCTGGTACCTACATAATTGAAGATTTATCCAAGGTACCTTTGTGTAACCCTTGGAACACAGATCACCTTCGTCGCTATTTTCAATAAGTCAAATTCCACTTCAATGAGGCACAGCGTTGCCGCATGATTGTATGAAATCGCTAGTTAATTATGATGAGGATTGCACCAAATACTAATTAGCCATGCGTATTCGTCATGCATGAAGTTTATTACAAACAAGGGACTCTTATAAGCCTACACTACGGCCGTTGCGTAAGAAATTGAATGCATTAGCACCGCAAAGATCTTAGTACAACCAAAACTGCATACACAGACTTTACAAAGTGTGGCTTATGTATGTTTAAATGTTTGTCAAAATCAGATCTCATTGGTAAACATAAATGTCTCGAACCACTCAGATCTGAGGGACTATACCCATTAAACATGCAATACGTTAAACATGCAATACGCGATACGTGCGAGAGGCATTTTCTAAAGGCATTTACATTTTGGAAACACTCGAATTCAACCAAGTGTCGTCATATATAAAAAAAAGATCCAACCAGCAAGCGTGAACGCATTAAGCTCGCTAGATCTGAGGGAGTACACATCTACAAACACTTATAATTTCCTACATTATCATCATACAATCACGAAGCATTCACTTAAACAGTTTTGAAACGTCACTGCGGCGAAATCATAGCGAACTATTCCATTCATAAGAATGAGACATTTACAAATCAAGTAAAAGTTGCATTTACAGTATCAGGTGCCGGGGCACTTACAAAAACTAAAAACTAAACTAACTAAAAGAAAGGCAAAAATGGAAGAAGATCATTGGGGGGGGGGACGCCTTCCGGAGAGCCCTTGCTGGATGCACCTAAAGGATCTACAGGAGCATCTTGGGGCTCAGGGAAGAATGCTTCAATGGAGGACAAGTCTAAGGTAGGAAAAGCTTCCTTTATGTCCCCCAAGGCCATCCTGGCCCCTAAGTTCCCAAACACCCGCTGCATAGCCTCGTACTCCGGGGTCTCCTCAAAAGTATCCTTGAAGTTCTGAACTGCTTTTGACACTTCTATATCCAGAATCTCCTTCACCCTGGCCTCTATGGTACGCTCCAAAGCCTCGGAAACTCTGGAGTCAATATGCTTCTCCAGGGAAGTGTAATCTTCCTCAACCTTCTTCCTAGCCTCCAGCTCACTTTTCAGTTTCTCATTGACTGCCGCCACCTCAGTTTCCAGCTTCAACTTGGCTGCGTTAGCGACGACCAGGGCCTCAGAGGCGATAGATTGTGCGCGGTTGGAGTCGTCCAGTTTCTTGCACAAGACTGCCCGTCTGACTCGGAGGCCCGGAGGTCATGCTTCAACTTATCATTATCCTCCTAGAGGCGCTTCACATTAACCCTTCCTCTGAAGAAGATTTACGGGCTATGGATAGCTGGTCCTTGAGGTCGTTGATCTCCTTGAGCATATTGTCCGCGTGCCGGAGAGCAGTCTCGACATTCTTTTTGTCCCTCTGCGCCTCATCCACGGACGACTCCACCTCGTCAATAAGGGTCAATTCCCTGGCGTTCATGGCCTTGGCGGCGAGCAACTTCCGGGACGGACTAACGCTGGAGGAGAAAGCAAACCAACCCTCTGTCCAAAACTGTTCAGTAATAAAGGATGCCCGGGCTGGAGGGGAGCTGGGAGAGTCAAACAGTGAAGGGTTGAAGGTGACATCCCTGGGGAGAATGCTGGTTTTGATGTGCTTGAGCTCCTCTGCTCCCTCCGGTGTCATTTCATAGGCCAATCCCGGAATGGACACAGAGGGCTCATCCTCCAGGTCTTCAATCATGGGAGGCGGAGGTGCAGATGTGGATTCCTTGCCCTTACCTCTTCTAAGTCTCTTCAGGGGGGCAGGCTCCTCCTCAGGGACATGTTCAAATATGTCCTCGGATAAAGGAGGCGGCACTGAGACATCCTTAGCCTCTCTGTCTCTTTTGGATCCGCCCCTGTCAGACCTTTTCCCTTTCCCCCTTGGAAGGACTCCCTTAGGGTCTGCCTCCTTTTCTGCGTCAAGCTTCTGAGGGCCTACAGGAAGCAGAGTAGGCGGTGGTATTAGGGCTGGAAGAGGGCCCTGAAGTTGAGCAGCAGACCTCTCAGACGTCTCCTTCGCCACCCCAACTTGCAAGTTGGCCAGGACCGCTTTCTGTTTTCTCTCGATTTCACTGCCGTGGAGAAGAGCAGGGGAAATCTTAGTAGCCATGAGACCCTTCAGAGAGATCTTTGGAAAATCCTTAGAACCTAGCAAGAAAGATAGGAAAATAAAGCTGCAAGCAGAGAAAAGGGGCGTAGGATGAAACAATAATAAGGAAGCGAACTTACTCATAGCTCGCATAAGACCGTGCTTCACAAACAACTTGTTTTGCTGAATGACCCCTTGGAAGGTGCCCTTATAAGCGAACAAGCGCCTCACTGCCGCTAGGTCTGCGTCGGGGAGGAGGTGAGCAAAAGTATCCCCTATCACGAATCGCAAACATTTAAAAAAAAAACCAGCAACCAGCATAGAAAGGTGACTTGAAAATGAAAAAAAGTGAAACATGACATTTAAGGACACTAAAGCAAACACACGACTCACTAGGAATGGAAAAAGTTCGGGGAACTAAAATTTCTGGACAAGGGTCCACAGGAGAAC
Organism: Ligustrum vulgare; assembly: GCA_963555705.1. Classification (NCBI taxonomy): domain Eukaryota; kingdom Viridiplantae; phylum Streptophyta; class Magnoliopsida; order Lamiales; family Oleaceae; genus Ligustrum; species Ligustrum vulgare. The sequence continues at coordinate 19,888,970 of OY743185.1, forward strand.
TCTGCTACTCTCCAGTTACCCAGAACCATTGATTCCTCCAGTTCTTTATAGAGGTCGGCTGGCCAGTGATGGCAGGAGGATAGGAGCCCCTAGGGGACAAATAATACCAGTCTTTCACATCGGCTCTCACGTCCCTCTCCTTTCTCACTGACTTCTTCAGGGTATACAAAGTATGTATAATGTATAGGGAGATAGGATGGTCGGGGTTGACCTCCTGCCACGCTAGCCAAGTGCCCACGGCCTGGGTCCAGAAGTTAGGTGCCAACTGGTAGGGACACAAGTTGTAGCTCCTTAGCAGGGCCCTGAAGAAGGGGTGCAGGGGCAACCTCATACCGCAGGACAAAGCATCGTAGCAGATGGCCGCTTGGCCTGAAGGAGGACTGCATGGTCGGCAAGAAGGCGTAGGACGCACCAAATGGATCCCTTCTGGCATTCTGAATTTCGCCGAGGCCCCAGCTAAATCGACTCCTCGGATTTCAGTAGTGACCTCACTGCTCTCCCAAAAATCTGAATTTGGGTCAGGATCCACATGATATCTTGATGTTTTGTTTACCAGGTCCACCCAACATTCGACCTGGGCTATCTCCTCCTCTGAGAGCCCCAACTCCTCTCTATGCGCCCGGAAAGGGGCCCTGGTGCCCAAACCAAGATTCTGTGGGCCAGAAGAAGAATCCGTTGCTCCCTCTCTCTCCCTGTCTCTGTCACGCTTGCTTCGGAGTTCTCTTAGCGCGGATTCCTCCTCGGATGACAGGTGAGCCATGTAGTTCTGGTGTTTTTCTTCTTCGCTGTCAGAACCACTCAAATAAATTATGCCACTGGTTTTCCTATTTCTCCTCTTAACCTGCTCCATAAAGAAACGGGAACTAAAAACCAATAAAGAGATGGGGCAGAAACCTCTGACGGGAATCGCCATTGCTAACATTTCCTGTGAACCTGTTCCCCCAACTCTTTCCATTTTTTTTTCTTTTTTTTTAAAGGTGGATCAGACTCAACGAAAGAGAAACAAGGTGCAAAAACAAAAATTTCAAACCCACAATGAGAAACTGAAAATAGAAAAGTTTCGCATGTCCAGAGACCAAGAGGTTTACCTTCAGGTGACAAATGCGTGAAATTGTGCACTGGAAATGGAGAACTCGCCGATGAAGAAACTGTGGAACAGTAAAGGCGGACGCTGGGTAGAAAGCCCTTGAGGAAAAGATTTGAAACTTGCAGGAAAGAAAGAAACGGAACAAGCTTTCGCCAAGGTATTGCTGCAAAAGACTCTTAGAAAATGGTAAAAGGGGGAAATAACGAAATGAAGAAGGATTTATAGGAATCCCAATAATCTAAATTCCTTGATTTTCGTGAACCGCATGATTAATATGGGTAACCCATGCTTCTTGGAAAATGGGCTAATCAAAGCGCCAGCTGTCAAAGGGAGAGACAAAACCGTTCAGCTGCCACGGTGAATGCCACGCGCTGTGAAATGCTACCCCCTCCCATTTCATGCATATATTCCTTGGAAATGAATACCAATAGCCCATCCGAATTGAATGCGCCGCCTAGGAAACGCGCTGGCACGATCCTAGCCATCAGGGAGCGAAAATCCGAGGCGGAAGGTCGGCTATAAAATCATAGCAAATCCTACACGACCATGAATGATCCCTTCAGATTTGAGGGACTAGTGTTGATTCCGGGCCCAAAGAAGGGTACAGTGACCCACCAGCGAAGGCCCAATAAGACCCTGACCCACCGTTAAGGGATTAAAGTATCACCTGGGATGATTGCCGAGGTGGTACGCCAAGCAAACCTGTTTAGCCGACCTGGTTAACGCACTAGCCGATGTGCTTTATATTCAGCCGGGGCGCTTTATGGCGTTGGCCAGAAGAGAGATGGAGTCAGTGATGGGATACTGCCTTTACCAAGATGTGACAGACGCCCATCCCCTACGAAATGTAGCAATGATTACGGTTGAAAAGCAAGGTTGTCACTTCCATGAGCTAGGGAGATGACAAGTGTAAAGTATGCCACGTGTCGCAATCCGAGACAAGAAGTTCCACTATAAATGAAGCACAATTGTCTCCAAGGGGGTGGTTAGCAATTTCTCACTCTAAACGATACATTTCTCTCACTCCCTTTTCTCTCTTTTACACATTTATATTTCCTGCACCCAATATATATATTTGCCTAAAATGAGCACTAACTTGGGCATCGGAGTGCAAACGGGAGCCACCTCGGCCCCCTTTGCAAGCTGATTGTTTGTCTTAGTGCGCAGGAGATCCACGTGTTCAAGAGGAAGGAGCTGAGACGTGTTGGTCCAAGGTCCAGCCGGATTTTGTGATCAACAGTCGTATCATGATAATCATGAGATTTTCAAAATTATTGTTTTGACTACTTATTTTTGCAAATAAAGTTTTATTGGTTAAATCCAAATATTTTAACTATTTATTTTTTAATTATTGTAATTGAATTTCTTGAATGAAAATTAAAAAGTATTTTAAATACAATAGGCAAATGTAAAAGTTATGAGAAATATGCTAATACCTTTCACATGTATCAATATACATGCACATAATACTACATTAAATGTGATATACCATTAAAAAACTACTAAATTTACATTTTCAATGAAGTTATTAATAATTCATAAAAGTTATTGAAATCAATAATAATTTATTATTTAAATATATAAACTAATGTAAACTATTAAAAGAATTTTTTAATAATTTGAATTACTTATGTTATTTTATAAATTCTAATAATTATTGTAATAGAGAATTCTTTTTTATGCATTTATATGTATTGATTATGTATAACACACTAAAATGTTACGAATAATTATTGAAATCAATATTGTGGATAATAACTTCTGTGCATCACACGTGTGAAATAATAGTTGAATTAATATATTTGAATATAAATAAATGTGATATCTAAGTAAATGTGTTATGCAGGAAATCAAAAAATTGAATTAATATATTTGAACACAAATAAATGTGATATCTATGTAAATGTATTTTATTGAAAATGTAAGTTTTGGATTAATATATTTGAAAATAAATAAATAAATGCTATAAATTTGTTAAGTTAGAAATGAAAATTTTGAATTAATATATTTTGAAAATCATTATCTTTATCTTTATATCTATAATCTATAATCTATAATTCTATAATTATCTAAAAAAGTAAAATTAAGGAGAGAGAGTCATTTTGGAGGAAAAATTGCATTTAATGACTCTCTCTCCTCACTTCTACTTTTATATATAAAAATATATAAATAAAGAAAAGATAAAGATTTTTGTAGGAAAATTATTATTTATTACATATTTAGTAAGAGTTGTAATAAATGTACTATGTGTAAATGTGTTATTAGATTAATATACTTGAACATATATAATGTGATATATTTATGTAAATGTGTTATGTCGGAAATAACAAAATTGGATTAATATATTTGAACATAAATAAATATGATATCTATATAGATGTGTTACGTAGGAAATGAAAATTTGTATTAATATATTTGAATATAAATAAATGTCATATCTATGTAAATGTGTTACATTGAAAATGAGAATTTTGGATTAATATATTTGAAAATAAATAAATACATGCTATATAAATTTTTTAAATTAGAAATAAAAATTTTGAATCAATATATTTTGAAAATAAATAAATAAAATTATTGTAAGTTTTACTTCCTAATATGTCAATAAATGAGTATGTTTTTCAATAAGCATATTACAAAAATAATTAATTATTTGCTATCAACTTTTTACTTCTAATGATAAATTGGTAGAAAATCTAATCATTTCATCATTTTGATAAAAATTGATATGTTTAAAAAATAAGGAAAAATAAAATATATGTAAACAACATATTAAAAAATAAAGTTAATTAAAAATTATAACATATTAAAAGGAAAAAAGGTGATAAGGTGGGCAAATTTTTAAAGAAAAACGTAAATAAGAGTCAAAAGAAATATTATATAAAAAATTTAATTAAGTGCCAAACTTTGAGTGGCGCGGTACACTGAGTGTACATGCAGAATTTTTTATTTTGATTAGTTTTGTTTTAACCACACATATTTTCTCTCTCCAATTTTCAGCCACTAATTTTTACCCCAAAATCATAAATAAACAAGTTTATAAACCAAACATTATTACCAAACGGAGCTTAATCATTTCATCATTTTGAAAAAAATTACCATGTTTAAAAAACAAGAAAATATTAATTAATATATTGAATTTCAAATAAAGTATATGGAAGCAACACATTAAAAAATATAGTTAATAAAAAATTATAACATATTAAAAGGGAAATAGGTGATGAGGTAGGCAAATTTTCAGAGAAAAACGTAAATAAAAGTCACAAAAATTTGTGTTATGTAGGAAATGAAAAAATTGGATTAATATATTTGAACATAAATAAATAAATGTCATATCATATCTATGTAAATGTGTTACAGTGAAAATGAAAAACTTGGATTAATATATTTTTAAATAAATAAATATATGTTATATAAATTTGTTAAGTTAGAAATGAAAAAATTGAATTAATATATTTTGAAAATAAATAAATAGAATTATTGAAATTTTACTTCCTAATATGTCAATAAATGAGTAGGCTTTTCAATACGCATGTTACAAAAATAATTAATTATTTTCAATCAACTTTTTAACCACACATATTTTCTCTCTCCAATTTTCAGTCACTACTTTTTACCCTAAAATTATAAATAAATAAGTTTATAAACCCAACATTATTACCAAACGGAGGCTTAATCATTTCATCATTTTGAAAAAAAATTGGCATGTTTAAAAAATAAGGAAAGCAACACATTAAAAAATATAGGTAATAAAAAATTATAACATATTAAAAGGGAGATAGGTGATGAGGTGGACAAATTTTCAGAGAAAAACATAAATAAAAGTCAAAAAAAATTTATATAACAAAGTTTTCTTTTACGCAATGATTACAATTTATAAATTAATTTATAAACAATACAATTTTTTAAATTACTTTTTAACCACACACATTTTATCTCTCCAATTTTCAACCATACATCTACCTAGAAAATACCAAAATAAAAAAAATAAAAAATTCCTACAATTGCCTCCGAATACTTTTAAAAAAATTTAAATGAGTGCCAAATTTTGAATGACGCAGTATACTTAGTGTACATATAGCATTTTTTATTTTGAATAGTTTTGTCTTTTTTAAAGTTTCAAATTCAATAATATTTTATATTGAAATTTGATTTAAATTTTGTTTTTTTTATTTAATATGATTGAATTAAGATATTTTTAAAATCATGATTTAAAAATTATGTATTCCGTGCATCGTACGGGTAGACAACTAGTTTTGTTAAGGATACTTGTGATTGTGCTGCATTAATCATTAGAATATATTTAAAAAGTCTCCTTTGGTTATATATGTAATTGATTTATTACTACAATAAAAATAATATATTTTAGAGTAATTCTATTTTATATAAAAAATCATAATGATAAAAAAATAAAAATAAAAATCGTTTTATTTGATTAGTGAGAACATATTTCAGCCTTAGTTTTATTCTTATTTCTTGTAGATTTTTGGATATATAGATTTATACTTGTGGGAATCATAAGTGCTTGAAATTTGGGTTTTATTTGTAGTTTCTTTCTTAAGGATTCAAGAACTGGTATTTGATATGATGCGATTTAGTAGTTCGTTAGAAGAAAATCAATTTGATACTATTGATATATGAGTGCGTCGACAATGAGATGCCGTTTAAATTTTACTCTACATATTTGTTATCACATCTCAGACTTTCAATTTTATTGTTTAGGTCTTGATTTATATGCAATTATGTAACATTTTAATCTTGGTTTTGACTTCTTTTTATAGTTGGGGAGTGGGGACATTGTGGAAGTATTTCATGGAAGCTGGGGACATTGTGGAAGTATTTCATGGAAGCTGGGGACATTGTGGAAGTATATTATGGAAGCTTGCTGCTATTTTAAAGATTTTGCATAGAAGTCAATATTTGGTTAGGCTAAGAACCAACAATAGGATGAGACAAACATGACATCATGATAAATGGATTCTAAAGGAATAGGTACTTTTACTTGCTATTTTGGATTACTGTCATCTTTCCATCTTCTGTTTTTTGCTGTAGAATTTTTATGTTAGTGGATGGACCATATTGCATCTGGTTACTAAAGCTGATCGCTTAGGTGATTCTTTCGTAGTCTTATTTGCATGATACCTTGCGATCATGTTCTTATCTAATTTTTTCTTATAAAAATTCAGTGTTTTAGACATTTGATTTGTGATCCTATGATTTGAAAGGAATGTTTTTTGGGTTCTCATCTCAATTAAAGGCTTCCAACTTAGCCCCAATTTGGCTCCTATTTTTTTAAAACAAAATATATTCAACACTCAATTTCAATTATCCATCTTAGTGAAGCCTACCATTTTTTAATTTTTCAAACATTTTTTAATCACACATTCTCCCAAAAATACTATTCACAACTACAATATTTTCCAAAAAATGGAGGCCAAACACAAGCTTAATTTATTTTCTATTAACGCCCTGTCAATATGTCTTGTATATGATTTGACAAATATCTACAATTCAATCTATAAAAGATGGGTGATGATTTTGTTGTCTCAATTGTATCTTCAAGAAGCACCTAATGTTCTTTGAAATCATGGGGCAATTATAATATTTTTTAAGGAAAAATTGAAAAATCTTTTTAATCTCTATGGCATACTTTTTTCGATAGCAATCATTTCAATAATAATCTGATTGAATTGGAAAATGACGCAATAAAAAAACATGATTGGCCTGCGTTTTTAGAAGGAGGTCTTACGAAATCAGCCTCCACAAAATTGCTCACTACTTCAATTTATACAAACTTAATTAGGTATTATTTAAATTCCATCACCTGTTTGGTTCCATTTTTTATTATCTTTATTTTATTTTATTTTTTTTGCTTACCTTTATTCTACTTCATTTTCTAGGTTTCTAATGATGTCTAGCTCATTTTTGCTTGAGAATCAACAATTTTTAAGAGCAATGTGAGTTGTTTAATTATGTTGATTCTTGAAGGTCCGATGTGCTCGGAAATGGCTGGTCCTAGAATTTGATAGATTTGAAATCAGTCTGAATTCGTCTTTATCTACACTAAGACTGGTGCATCCTAGCTCGAGTTTTATTTGAAAGATCTATAGCAAGTTGTTATTTATTTAAATGTTTGAACCAATTTAAAATTCATCCCATATGTTCTTATCTATTTATAATATGGTTTAGCTAAATGTTTTTAACATATTTTGAATTCATACTATATGTTCTATTCTAGTTAGGAACTACGAGTTTTTAGATAACTGTTTGAATTTATTTTGGAGTCACCCTGTACATTTCAATCTATTTAAGAAGTGTTTTTCTTACTACAAAGACTTGCATCCTGATGGAGATGATGGTGCATGGAGGGGGCATGGTTGTGGTGTTGGGAAGTTTTGCAATATGATTCCTTTCTTCTTTAATCCTAGATTGATATTTTTTTTTATTTTCCTTTTTTGACTCTTGTAAATTGAAATAAGTGTTATTTTCCATGTTCAATGGGTAGTTTACATTTCTTATAAATTGTTTGTATGTTACCTTCTATTAACTTTTTTATCCAATATTTGATTGTGCAGAGTAAAATGATCTAGGTGATCTTTTATCTAGGTGTTCATTTTGTTCATTTCCAAAGGATGTCGTTGAGCTTTTCGAATTCTAGGATACCTGTAAAATTTCAAAGAAGTCAGTTTCCATTAATATACTTCTATGCTATGACCATTAATAAGAGTCAGGGACAACCACTTTCACACGTTGAACTTCTTAAAAGGTTAGTATTCACTCATGGACAAATTTATGTTACGATTTTAAGGTTGACAAGTCGTTTGAGATTGAAGACGTTAATTTACAATAAGGAGGGAATACCAACAAATATTGTGTACAATGAAGTTTTTCAAAATTTAGAGTATCATAAGACTAACATTTGACGATGCGATCTTTTATTTGTTAATGTTATGTATTTTGTCCCAGTAGTTCTATGCTGTCGCATAATGGTTTCTTTATCTAGATGTTACTTCCTGTGCATCACATGGGTGATTCACTAGTGTACTAGAAATAAGGTAAGTGTTTCCAAGGATCAAAACATTTTCATATGCCCGATGTGGTGATCCCAAATCATCCCTCTGACAACATTACTGATGTGATCCAAGGTAGGAGAACTAAGGAGAAATCAGGCTACAGGCAATTCCATAATAATCTACATGGGAAAAGGAGCAACTTTTGTGTTGGGCTTGAGTCGAGGATCAAATCGGATCAAGTTATTTCAAGGGTACGAAAATTGAAATCATCAGGGAAAACCACACGATCGCGTAGGCCAAGGAGTGAGCGATCGCACGACTGCACAAAAAAATCACCCCAGAGTTTCAAGATTAACCACGCGATCGCGCTTGTTGAAATCGAAGCAGTTTTACGTGTTTTTCTAATTATTTTCTGTTTTCTTTATTATTTTCCATTTTTTAATTCTTAGTGGCTATGTTTAGGGTTAGATGCATTTGTACATTATATTATCAAGTTTCTATCATTGTAAAGAACAATTTTTGAGTTTACTGATTAAAATTGAGAGATGATTCTCTTGTTGAAAGGTTGAGTTATTCCCTTTTCTTGAACTTATCAAAGATTTAATTTTTATGGCGTTTACCCAACGAACTTATCAAGGAATTGACAACCCTTGTGACATTCACCAATCTTGGTTCTTTATTCTGCATCGATTCCTGCGTCATGAATATTAGGTCAAGGTTTTATCGTCAATTTATCTTTTAATTATGTTATTTTATTTCTTGGTTCTTGTTTTTTTTTCGTGTTTAATCTGTCTTAGATCTTTCCTAGGGTTTTAATTGTGTTATTTCGCGTTTTCGTCGTGTTCCCCAATTGGGATCGTGTCATCTGGTATCAGAGCTTGGATCTATTTTAGATTCTTGTGTTTTCTTGATTTTTTCTTTTTTTTTTCTTGATTCTTGTGTTCTTCGTGCCATAAAACTTTTTCAACTTTTGATCCATAAAAATACTACAAAAAATTCAAAAGTGTTTTTCGGGTTCGTTTTTCGTCCAAATCCAAATCCTTTTTTTCTGTCATTCTCATAGTCAAATTTTCTAGTCTTACAAGGAGGAATCCACATCATCATCTTCTATGAGTGAAAGAAAATAACTCAAGGGTGTGAATAGGAAGAATGAACGGGGTAATGACGATATTGAAGCAATGAGGGCACGATTTGAGGGTTTATGGCTCAGATGGAGAATCGAGGCGCAGAACGTGAACAAAGACCTCGAGATCAATCTCATAATGGTTCTTGAGTTATGAGAGGTAATAGACATGAAGTTGGTATGGATGATGAGGGCATGGGTAGTGAAAGTGGTAGTATATCTTCGGTGGCAAGTATACGAAGGAGGGATAGAGCAGGTATGTATGAGAGGAGGTATGATAGGGAACATCGTGATGCTATGAGGCATCGTGGGGGTAGGGATGTTGTTGATGACTTTGGGAAAATTAAAATTAAAGACCATAATGAGGAAGCGGTTTGTGCCAACTCATTATTATAGATATATTTACCAGAGGTTGTAGGGTCTGACTCAAGGGTCGAGGAGTGTAGAGGATTATCACAAGGATATGGAGGTGTCGATGATTCGGGCTAATGTGGTAGAGGATCGGGAAGTTACAATGGCTAGGTTTTTGAGTGGGTTGAATAGAGATATTGCCAATGTTATTAACCTGCAACATTATATGGAACTAGAGGATATGGTGCATATGGCAATAAAGGTGGAAATAAAATTGCTAAAAGGGGCAGCAAGACACTTGACATGATCTTATCCTACATCACAACCGAAGCAGGAACACAATGATGACCATGTTCCAAAAGGAAATGAGGAACCTACAACAAAAGTAAAAAATATTTCTGATTCTCATCCTACTAGGGATAGAAATATTAAGTGCTTTAAGTGTTTGGGTTCGGGTCATATAGCATCACAGTGCCCAAATAAGAGGGTAATGATCTTGCGTGATAATGTTGAAATTAGTTCGGAGGATGAATTTAAGGGATGCCTAGATAACAGGATGCTGGGGCTAATAGTAGTGACGAGGAAGGGTTAACTTATGTTGTTAAAGGCTCACTTGTTAATCGACGTGTCCTTAGTACTAGAGTCAGGGTGGATAAAATAGGTGAGCAAAGGGATAATCTGTTTCACACTAGATGTTTAGTGGGTGAAAAGGTTTGTGGTATGGTGATTGACGGGGGGAGTTGTATTAATGTGGTTAGTACACTGTTGGTTGAAAAATTGGGATCGCCAAAATTGAAACATCCTAGCCCTTATAAATTGCAATGGCTGATGGAGTCGGGAGAAATTAAGGTAAATAAGCAGGCTAGGGTTAATTTTACCATTGGGGGCTACAAGGATGCGGTGGTTTGTGATGTAGTACCTATACATGTTGGACATATTTTATTGGGTAGACCTTGGCAACATGATAGAAGGGTGGTGCATGATGAGTTTAAAAAACAATATTCTTTTGTGAAAGGTGGAAAAAGGATCACTTTTGCCCCTTTATCACCTAAAGAGGTCCAAGAAGATCAAATGAAAATAAAAAGTGAGTTTGAGGGAAAAAATAAGAGAGTTGAGGTCACGACCTCAGAAAAAGGAGATGAAGTGAAAATTAAAAATAAGAGGGTTGAGGCCACGACATCAGACAAAGGAGAGCTAGAGTACAAAAAGAAAAATGAAAGAAAGTCCACCCGTAAAATGAGTTTTTTCGCACAAAGATTGATGTACAAGGATTCTAACCTTGCACTTAGCCAATCTAACAAACCCCTCCCCAGTTTGGTTAATTCTGTTTGCAGGTACCCAAGTCCAATTCCAAAACAAAAGTTGGAATTAAATTTAATATAAAGAGGGAGCAGGTCAAGGAGTCCAAATGATGCACAAAGTCCCAACATATATACCAAACCAGCTACGACAAGCATAAGCATGATCCAAAAGCAAACAAACCCAGAAATTACAAGAGGATTGGACGAAATCAAGATCCGAGGTCGAATCCTTTTCAAGAGAGTGGGAATGATGTGATCCAAGGTAGGAGAACAAAGGAGAAATCAGGCTACGGGCGATTCCATAATAATCTACTTGGGAAAAGGAGCAAATTTTGTGTTGAGCTCAAGTCGAGGATCAAATCGGGTCGAGTTGTTTCAAGGGGACGAAAATTGGAATCAGTCGGGAAGACCACGCAATCACGTAGTCCAAGGTGGGAGCGATCGCATGATTGCACAAAAAAAATCACCCTAGAGTTTCAAGGTTAAACACGCGATCGCGCGGTTGAATCGCATTTTTCTGATTATTTTTTGTTTTCTTTATTATTTTTTTATTTTTTAATTCTTAGCAGCTAGGTTTAGGGTTAGACACGTTTTTACATTATATTATCAAGTTTCTATCATTGTAAAGAACAGTTTTGGAGTTAATTCTTAGCAGCTAGGTCTAGAGTTTCAAGGTTAAACACGCGATCGCGCGGTTGAAATCGCATTTTTCTAATTATTTTCTGTTTTCTTTATTATTTTTTTGTTTTTTAATTCTTAGCAGCTAGGTTTAGGGTTAGACACGTTTTTACATTATATTATCAAGTTTCTATCATTGTAAAGAATAGTTTTGGAGTTTATTGATTAAAATTGAGAGATGATTCTCTTGTTGAAAGGTCGAGTTATTCCATTTTCTTGAACTTATCAAAGATTTAATCTTCGTGACGTTCACTCAACGAAGTTATCAAGGAATTGACAACCCTTGTGGCGTTCACCAATTTTGGTTCTTTATTTCGCATCGATTCCTGCGTCGTGAATATTGGGTCAAGGTTTTATCGTCATTTTATCTTTTAATTCCATTATTTTATTTCTTGGTTCTTGTGTTTTTTCGTGTTTAATTTGTCTTAGATCTTTCCTGTTTTAATTATGTTATTCCGCATTTTCGTCGTGTTTCCCGATTAAGATAGCGTCAATTACCCTAAAAAAGGAGAAAGAACTTAGCTCTATATATGAAAAAAGTCATTCATTAACAATGATCAATAAATAAGTAGTAAAAAAAGGTTTTTTCATAGGTTTTAAAATGTCCAGAAAAATGAAAACATATAATAAAGGAAACAAAGAGAGACAAAAAAAAAAAAAAAAAAAGAACAATGTGCTATATAATAAATTCTACAAAAACAGAAACTTGGAAGAAAGGAAAAATAAATAAATAAATATATATACACACACACACACACACACACATACATACAGATTAAATGTATTTTTTTATTGTCTTCGAAAGTTAAATTTTTTTCTTAATGATCAGAGAGTTGAATTCATAGGATGAATGCAAAACGACTTACTTCTTTTACATGTAATAACACTAATTTGTAAATATATAATTGAGGAAAAATAGAATACCAAACAAGAAAATAATAAAAAAGGTCATCAACTTCACTTCAATATATTTATAACAACTATTTCATAATGCAAGGTAGAAGAGTAAAAAGGATAATGTGAAGTTTTATAGTTATAAAACATATGCCCACGTGCATAAAGATTAAATTTTCATATTTTTTTGAATCATGGAATGTTGTTTTAGGGTCTAAAAGATTAAAACTCATTTACACTTTTCAGTTTAATATACACAATAGTGTCAACATATAATGTGGGAAAAAAAAAAACTAAGTCAGTAACTGCATTTCAATGATTCTGTAGCAAATATCTAATAATGTAAGGCAAGTAAATGAAAAAGAAAGTGTGAAATTATATTTAGAAAACATAACTTCATGTCCATAAAGAGTAAACTTTGATATTTTTTTGAACCATAGAATGCTGTTTTAGGGTATGATTTCTTAGCTATGATAACTTTTGATGTCCATTTTTTATGAATGAGAGTAAATTCTGGTATAAGCAGTTGCTTCCCAGACATGTTTCATTTTTCCTTTAGCTTCATAAATATAATATTTAAGGTTAGAAGATATTTATCAATTCAAGTTCAAGCATAATGTTAAGTGCATTTTTATACACTTTTTATACCTTTAATTAGCATATTTTGGAACATTTTGAGCAAAATATCTACTAATTTATGCATATTTTGTATTTAAATAGATTAATATCCAAGTTTGAGGCCAAAAACCAAAAAAGAAGTGCAAATTACGCTGAAATTGGAAGTATGAGGACCATTTTGTCACATCCGGGAAGTTTTGGACAAGCCACGCAATTAATAAAGGGACCAAATTGAAAGATTTCAAAAGTTGAAGGCCAAAAGTGCAATTTTAGAAGGACATATTTGAAAGAAATCAGAAAATTTGGAGACTAAATTGCTCGAGATTAAAAGATGGAGGACTTGATGGCAATTACGGAATGGACTTAGCTGCAAAACCATCATTTAGCTGAGCCACGCGATCGCGTGGCTCGAACCAAGTCGCGAACGCGATTTGGACCTCAAAACAGACCCGAGGCCAAAATTGGCCTGGAATTTTAACCACGTGATCGCGGTTATGAAAGTAAAAAAAAAAAAAAAAATTATTTTCGGGCCGGACCGGGTCAACCCGGCCGACCCGGTTCGGCCCAGAAGCTGAATTTCGCGGATCTTTGCCTTTTTTTTTTTAGGGTTTTGGATGATTTTGGGGTATTATAAATAGGAAAAATCAGATTTTTAGAGAGACCTATGTAAGTCTTGCCTCTTTTTCATTTCTCTTGTATTTTTTTCTTAACATTTTACTCATTTAATGCAATCTACAAGTAATGTTTTTATGATTTAGTAATGTTTTCTTATATTTAAGTATTTTGTTGTTGTTTAAACTTTTGAATATTGTTATTTTCTCACATTTTCATCAAGAATGTCATTTATTTCTTGTGCATTTAATGTTTTATGCTTGGGTTGTTGAAGATATTAATAGGTGGTGAAGAAACTTTGTTCAAAGTGAAGGATTCTTGGGTTTTCACTTCAAGAACTTTACAAAAAGGGGAGTTTTCTTTATTATCTTGTTTTTAATCTTTGTTTTAAGTATTATTCATATATTTATGTTATTTGTTAAATGTTGTTGTTAGTTTATTATGGGTTAATGTTATTGTATTGGAATTTTTAATTAAGTTTGGTTATTTAAGCATTTTAAGTAGTTTCTAGATTTTGGGGATTTATGTTTACATGTTTATGATTATTAATGTTGTTTTAGGTTTTTGTAACTTTTAAATGTTTGTTACTATTTTAAATTGTCATTGGAATTTACTACACAAGTTAGGTGAATTTAAAATTTCCTATGTAATTTGGTTGATTAATTAACTATCACTAATTGATTTGAAAAAAAGAAATTAGTATAGTTATGAAAACTAAATTCACTTTGTTTTATGTTATGTAACTTGTTTCAATTATCAAGTTTATTTTTTCATCAAAGTATTTAGATTAATAAGTTTTATTCTAAGTTTCATGTTGTTATCTACTTGCTTTAGTTAACTAGTTTACATATTGCCATGTTTCTTATTTGTGTCACTTAGTTAGTAATTCACCACCAAACCATATTTTTATATTACTTGACTTTTCTTTTAAAATGAAATCAATAATTTTAGTTATAAATCAATCAATCCTCGTGGGTACGATAACCCGGACTTCTCTAGTCCACTTTACTACTTTAACGCGAACCGTGCACTTGCGGTATACGATTTTAGCGGACAAGTTTTTGGCGCCGTTGCCGGGGATTGATTTTATTTGTACTAAATGCATTGATTTTTGTTAATTGAATTGTCTTCTCATTCTCATCTCTTTCTTCTTGTTATTTTCATTTTCTAGGTATTATTGCCTTATTTATACAACAACGTCCGACTTGGGACATTCTTCCAATTGATCCCGAACCTGAACGAACTTTTAGGAGGAGGATTAGGGAAAGAAGAGAACAAGTTGAACAACAAAGAATACAAGGCAATATGGGGGACAACAATCAAGGTGGTGCCGATCCCGCTATTGATGAAGATGATAGACCAATGGGGCAATTCATGGTCCCTCTCATCACTCAAAATCGAGGAAGCATCACATATCCCCCATTTGGACGTCCTGAATTTCATTTAAAGCCGGATGTGATAAATCTCTTCAAGGGGCATCTACAATTCTATGAAATGACCGAGGAGAATCCATTTACTCACATCTCGCGGTTTTTGGAGATGTGTAGTAACTTTGATTATCCGGGAATTAGCAAGGAGGCTATCAACATGCGGTTATTTCCACATACCCTTAGAGATGGAGCTCGTGAATGGTTAGATGCCAACCCGGTTGGAAGTATTACAACATGGGATGATCTTGCTCAAAAGTTCACTACAAAATACTTTCCTCCATCAAAAGTGGCTAAATTGAAGAGTGATATCTCCACATTTCGACAAATTGACACCAAATATTTCTATGATGCATGAGAAAGATTCAAGGAGATGTTGAGGAAATGTCCAAATCATGGGTTCACCAAGCAAATGGAAGTTCAATATTTCTATCTTGGGATGAATCCATCTAGTCGAGTGACGGTTGATTCGGCCTCCAATGGAGCTATCACTACAAAATCACCTAATGAGGCAATTGAGCTCTTTGAGAGGATGGCTAGCCACAATTCTACTTGGCCAACCGACCGCATGGTACCAAAGAAAGCCGCGAGAATACATGAAGTTGATGCATATGCGGCTTTGTCGGCAAAGATGGACCTTCTATTCAAGAAGTGTGATGATTTATCTTCTCAACATACGGTAAAAGCAATATACCCTCCTATTTCAATTTGTGATGTATGTGGAGCAACGCACAAGGTTGGGGAATGTCCCATGCTCAAAATGGCTTCTACTTCAAATGAGCAAGTGAATTATGCTCAAAATTTCAAACCGACCACAAGGCAATCCTTACTCCAACACATACAATCCGGGTTGGAGGAATCATCCGAATTTTTCTTGGTCTAACAATCAAAATCAAGTAAAGCCTCCCGGTTTTGTTCAACCTCCACCACCCCAAGAGAAGAAGCCTTCCATTGAGGAGATACTCATGCAATTCATGAACAAGACCAATACTATTCTCCAAAATCAAGCGGCTTCTATCAAAAATCTTGAGACTCAAGTTGGGAAATTGGCAAAAATGATGACGGTGAGACAACAAGGAGCCTTGCCAAGCAATACCGAGATCAATCCAAGGGAAAATGTGCAAGCCATCACTACAAGAAGTGGAATTCAATTATCGGAAGTCACGGTAAAGCAACATGTGGCACAACCCGAGGTGAAAGAAAAAGGTAATGAGCATGTTGAGGAGGCGAATGAAAATGATGCAACATTGAAGGAAAGTGGGGAGACCTCAACAAAGGTTCCTACTCTAGTGAAAGCTTATGTACCTCCCATTCCTTTTTCCTCAAAGACTCCAAAAGCACAAGGTGGATGCACAATTTGGTAAATTTCTTGAAGTTTTCAAGAAACATCACATCAACATACCATTTTCCGATGCATTAGCACAAATGCCTGGCTATGCAAAGTTTATGAAAGACATCCTTTCAAACAAAAGGAGGCTAGAAGATCATGAAACTATGATGCTCACGGAAGGATGTAGTGCCATACTACAAAACAAATTGCCTCCAAAAATCAAAGATCCAGGGAGTTTTACTATTCCTTGTACTATTGGTGATTTAACTTTTGGTAAAGCATTATGTGATCTTGGTGCTAGTATTAATTTAATGCCTTTGTCTATTTTCAGGAGATTAGGCATGGGAGAGGTGAAGCCAACCACAGTTTCATTGCAATTGGCCGATCGCTCTATTAAGCATCCGCGTGGTATTGTTGAGGATGTGCTAATCAAGGTGGACAAATTCATCTTCCCTGCCGATTTTATCATTCTTGATATGGAGGAAGACCTTGATATCCCAATCGTCTTGGGAAGACCCTTCCTAGAAATCGGTCGAGCTTTAATAGATGTGCAAGGAGGCAAATTGATATTGAGGGTTCAAGATGAGCAAATCACATTCGACATTATGAAATCCATTAAGTACCCCGTCGAGGTAAATTTATGCTCCCGAGTAGACATCATTGATCAAGAGGTGGCTACATAATTCATCTATGGGTCATCTAAGGATCCCCTTGAGACTTGCATTGCTCACTCCATAACCACCGAGGGAGAGGATGATTTGGACATCGGAAGGATGTCACAACACTTGGAAGCTCCAAAATTCTATCCCTTCAAGAAGAGGCCATATTTTGAAGAGTTGGGAGAGAGCTCTTCTCCTTCACTACCCTCCATTCAACAAGCCCCAACTCTTGAGCTCAAACCTCTTCCATCACATTTGAGGTATGCATACTTGGGTGATTCTTCTACTCTTCCCGTTATTATCTCGAATTTGTTGGATGAAGTGGAGGAAGAAAAACTACTTGAGGTGTTGAAAATGCATAAAATGGCTATTGGGTGGACTATGGCGGATATCAAGGGTATTAGCCCTACCCTGTGCATGCATAAAATCCTCATGGAGGATGACTTCAAACCAATAGTGGAGCACCAACGCCGTCTAAATCCAAACATGAAAGAAGTAGTGAAAGCCGAGGTATTGAAGTGGTTGGATTAGGGATTTATCTATCCAATCTCGGATAGTGCATGGGTGAGTCCCGTCCAATGTGTTCCAAAGAAAGGAGGTGTCACGGTGGTTGAAAATGAGAATAACGAGCTTATTCCTACAAGACCCGTGACGGGATGGAGAGTGTGCATTGACTACCGGAAATTGAACAATGCCACTCGAAAAGATCACTTTCCTCTCCCCTTTATTGACCAAATGCTTGAGAGGTTGGCGGGGCATTCTCATTATTGTTTCTTGGATGGATACTCGGGCTACAATCAAATTTTAATAGCCCCCGAAGATCAAGAGAAGACCACCTTTACACGTCCATATGAGACTTTTGCTTATAGGAGGATGCCGTTTGGTCTTTGCAATGCACCGGCTACTTTTCAACGTTGTATGATGGCCATTTTCTCCGACATGGTGGAAAAATTCATCGAGGTATTTATGGATGATTTTTCAGTTTTTGGTTCTTCTTTCAATGAATGCTTAGGTAATCTTGATCTAGTGTTGAAAATATGTGAAGAAACCAATTTAGTGCTTAATTGGGAGAAATGCCATTTTATGGTGAGAGAGGGCATTGTACTTGGCCACCGGATTTCACAAGGGGAGATTGAAGTTGATAAAGCCAAAATACAAGTTATTGAGAAATTGCCTCCTCCTACTTCGGTGAAAGGCATAAGAAGTTTCTTGGGGCATGCGGGCTTCTATAGGAGATTCATCAAGGATTTTTCTAAAATCACTAAGCCTCTTTGTTCTCTACTTGAGAAGAACAACACTTTCCATTTCTCTCAAGAGTGTCTATTGGCTTTCAACACTATTAAGGAGAGGCTTATCTCAGCTCCTATTATTGTGGCCCCGGATTGGAGCTTACCATTTGAGCTCATGTGCGATGCTAGTGATTATGCCGTGGGAGCAGTTTTGGGGCAAAGGAGAGTTAAATTGTTGCATGTGATCTACTATGCAAGCCGAACATTGAGTGATGCTCAATTGAATTATGCCACAACCGAGAAAGAGATGCTTGTCGTGGTCTTTGCCTTTGACAAACTTCGATCTTATCTCATCGGTTCAAAGGTAATTGTCTATACCGATCACTCCACTCTAAAATACTTGCTTGCTAAGAAGGATGCGAAGCCAAGATTGATTAGATGGGCCCTTCTCTTGCAAGAATTTGATTTGAAAATCCGTGATAAAAAGGGTGCAGATAATCTTGTGGCCGATCATCTATCTAGGATGGATCAACCTGAAGAAGTGGGAGTAGAGGAAATCAATGAAGCCTTTCCGGATGAACAACTATTGCAGGCCAAACATCTTCTCCAAGTGTTCGAAGCACCATGGTATGCGGACTTCGTGAATTTCCTTGTAAGTGGTATTCTTCCCCCAGATTTCTCTTATCAACAAAAGAAGAGATTCTTTACCGATGTGAAACATTATTTTTGGGATGAGCCATATTTATTCAAGAGGGGTCGGACCAAATTATTAGAAGATGTGTTCCCGAGGAAGAAATGGAAGCAATTCTTGATAGGTGTCATTCATCACCTTATGGTGGTCACTTTGGATCTTCCAAAACCGCCTCAAAAGTTCTTCAATCGGGATTCTATTGGCCAACTTTGTTCAAGGATGCTTATACCTTAGTATCCAAATGTGATAGATGCCAAAGGAGTGGGAATATCTCTCGGCGTAATGAAATGCCATTGACTTCAATCTTGGAAGTGGAAATCTTTGATGTTTGGGGAATTGATTTCATGGGGCCATTTCCATCCTCGTTCTCAAATCAATATATTTTGGTGGCGGTGGATTATGTTTCTAAATGGAAAGAGGCGGTAGCATTGCCCACTAATGATGCTCGGGTGGTGGTCAATTTTCTCAAGAAGAACATTTTTACACGCTTTGGAACCCCCCGACTCATCATTAGTGATGGAGGCAAACACTTTTGCAATCGCCTCGTTAACTCACTTTTGTCAAAGTATGGAGCGAAGCACCGAGTAGCCACACCTTACCATCCCCAAACAAGTGGCCAAGTGGAGATCTCAAATCGAGAGTTGAAAAGAATTCTTGAAATGACGATGAATACATCAAGGAAAGATTGGTCGAGGAAGCTAGATGATGCATTATGGGCTTACCGCACTGCATTCAAGACTCCTATTGGTATGTCTCCATTTGTCTTGTTTTTGGAAAATCATGTCATCTCCCCGTTGAACTTGAGCATCGAGCATTTTGGGCTACACGGGCATTAAACTTTGATGAAAAATTAATTGGTGAGAAGAGGTTGCTTCAACTTAATGAAATTGATGAATTTCGCCTCAACTCATATGAAAATGCTCGCATCTATAAGGAGAGGACCAAGAAA
Organism: Ligustrum vulgare; assembly: GCA_963555705.1. Taxonomy (NCBI): domain Eukaryota; kingdom Viridiplantae; phylum Streptophyta; class Magnoliopsida; order Lamiales; family Oleaceae; genus Ligustrum; species Ligustrum vulgare. Next base: position 19,908,932 of record OY743185.1, read on the forward strand.
TGGCATGATAACCACATTGTGAAGAGAGACTTCAAAGTTGGGCAACAAGTTCTTCTATTCAACTCCCGACTTCGACTATTCCCCGGAAAGCTTCGATCCCGTTGGTGGGGCCATTCACAGTTTCTCAAATCTTTCCCCATGGAGTTATTGAGCTATATCATCCCGACAAGTGACATTTCAAAGTCAACGGGCAAAGGTTGAAACCATTCTTGGAAGGGGAACCCCCGGAGGAAAAAGCATTATTTCTCCTCAATGCTCCCGAATAAAAATCCAAAAGTCGAGCTTATGACTTTAACCAAGCGCTTTTTGGGGGGCAACCCAAATTTATTCTCTTTTGAGTTACTTGTATTTATTTACTATACTTCTTTACTTCCTTTTTAATTAATTGTCAAACTTTTGTAGGTAACAATTTTTTGAAAATCCTAAGTGCCATTGTCCTCAACAAGTTTGGGGGTGAACTACATTCGACGAAAGTTTAGATCAATTTCAACGTCACAACCAAGCATTGAATCAGGGAAGATTCACTACCTCTTATCTTCTTTATATATTGTTTCTATTTTCACATTGAGGACAATGTATAATTCAAGTTTGGGGGTGTTGACTTCATTTTGCATTTTATCATGTTAGATAGCCTTGCCGGCTTAAGATATTGTGATGTTTGATTTTGTTCATTTTGTTGTGGATATTGACATGCTAGATAGACTTGTCGGCTCAAATGATTTGATGTTTGAAATTGCTGATTAATTCATGAATCATTATCGAATATGCTACTTGTGCCTATTTTTATAAATTGCTTATCTATGAGTGATCCCGAGTTCTCTTGAGCACAATAGTCATAACTAATTGTTGTTGAGATTTGGAATCCATTGAAGGTTGGAAAAATTTGTGAAGTAGAAATTAGGTTGTGAGCTTGTATCTTCAATTTTTATCAACCTATCCAATTCCTTCTCAATGCTATTAATCTCTTGATCCTTTGTGAGACAAGTTTGGGGGTGGTCGAGCCGGTAAAGGAGACGGTCTAGATGTGTAGTGATTCCATGCATGCTTGATCTGAATTTGTGTGGAGTGTTGTTGACGTTAGTATAAGCTAAGTGATGACCAAATGCTAGAGATCTAAGCCCATTTTAATTATTACATTGCCCTATCTCGTAGCCTTTTTTACTCGAGTAATTAAGCCCGTAGGAGTATCTTGAAACTTGGTGCCTTAAGTTTGAAACTTGGGAGTCATCGGCCTAAAGCTCGCTACATGGGTCAATTAGAAAGCTTAATGAGTAGGGTACACACACACACACACACTATATATATATATATATATATATAAAAAAAAAGCACATCATCATCATTGCATTTGCTTAATAAGTCTACCTCACTTCATATCATTTTTTACTCGAGTTAGTAAGTCCGTAGGGGTATTTTGAAACCTGGTACCCTTTGATCTTAAAACAATCGGGGAGTTTCCGACCTAAAGCTCGCTACATGGGTCAATTAGAAAGCTTAAGGGAGTGAGGAAGTCACGAGCAATCATCACATTAGGTTGTAGAAATCATGCATTTGTATTTGCATAAGGGCTTAGATTAATAGTGTGTTTGAATTTCTTGGTATAAACTTTAATGTTGAAACACTCATCTAGTGGAGAGTCACTGCATATCTAGATTGTTGGGAGTACTGGTAAGTCATAACCAAGCTTTAGTGGAAAAAGAAATGTGTGAATTGAGAGTCACCCCTAGGATGCATTTCGGGAGAGAAAAGAAATAATATGGGGGGATGAATGTCACGAGAGGGTAAGGAATGAAATTGACCACTAATGGCGGATAGTATTATTTTGAAATTTATCCCTCCTACAATGTTTCTTTGAACCTTAGTGATAATTGGAAGTGACTATGCACACACACACACCCCGATCAAACATGAGATAAGCTCAACTTCGTTTTGTAGTATTATTTTGAAAACACAATTGTGAATTAATCATGCAATTTTACACTAAAGAAAGAATTTTCAAGTTATCTAGCATTGTTGATCATTCATTCAATTGTTTTTTTTGTGTTAGTAGATATTCTTGCTCGAGACGAGCAAGAGTTTAAGTTTGTGGGTATTTGTTAAGTGCATTTTTATACACTTTTTATACCTTTAATTAGCATATTTTGGAACATCTTGAGCAAATATCTACTAATTTATGCATATTTTGTATTTAAATAGGTTAATATCCAAGTTTGAGGCCAAAAACCACAAAAGAAGTGCAAATTACGCTGAAATTGGAAGTATGGGGACTATTTTGTCACCTCCGGGAAGTTTTGGACAAGCCACGCAATTAACCAAGGGACCAAATTAAAAGATTTCAAAAGTTGAAGGGCCAAAAGTGCAATTTTAGAAGGACATATTTGAAAGAAATCTGAAAATTTGGGGACTAAATTGCTCGAGATTAAAAGATGGAGGACTTGATGGCAATTACGGAATGGACTTAGCTGCAAAACCATCATTTAGCTGAGCCACACGATCGCGTGGCTCGAACCAAGTCGCGAACGCGACTTTGACCTCAAAACAGACCCGGGGCCAAAATTGGCTTGGAATTTTAACCGCTCGATCGCGCGCGGGCGATCGCGGTTATGAAAGTAAAAAAAAAATAAATTATTTTCGGGCCGGACCGGGTCAACCCGGCCGACCCGGTTCGGCCCAGAAGCTGAATTTCGCGGATCTTTGCCTTTTTTTTTAGGGTTTTGGATGATTTTGGGGTATTATAAATAGGAAAAATTATATTTTTAGAGAGACCCATGTAAGTCTTGCCTCTTTTTCATTTCTCTTGTATTTTTTTCCTAACATTTTACTCATTTAATGCAATCTACAAGTAATGTTTTTATGATTTAGTAATGTTTTCTTATATTTAAGTATTTTGTTGTTGTTTAAACTTTTGAATATTGTTATTTTCTCACATTTTCATCAAGAATGTCATTTATTTCTTGTGCGTTTAATGTTTTATGCTTGGGTTGTTGAAGATATTAATGGGTGGTGAAGAAACTTTGTTCAAAGTGAAGGATTCTTGGATTTTCACTTCAAGAACTTTACAAAAAGGGGAGTTTTCTTTATTATCTTGTTTTTAATCTTTGTTTTAAGTATTATTCATATGTTTATTTTATTTGTTAAATGTTGTTGTTAGTTTATTATGGGTTAATGTTATTGTGTTGGAATTTTTAATTAAGTTATGGTTATTTAAGCATATTAAGTAGTTTCTAGATTTTGGGGATTTATGTTTACATGTTTATGATCATTAATGTTGTTTTAGGTTTTTGTAACTTTTAAATGTTTGTTACTATTTTAAGTTGTCATTGGAATTTACTACACAAGTCAGGTGAATTTAAAATTTCCCATGTAATTTGGTTGATTAATTAACTATCACTAATTGATTTGAAAAGAAGAAATTAGTATAATTATGAAAACTAAATTCACTTTGTTTTATATTATGTAACTTGTTTCAATTATCAAGTTTATATTTTCATCAAAGTATTTAGATTAATAAGTTTTATTCTAAGTTTCATATTGTTATCTACTTGCTTTAGTTAACTAGTTTACATATTGTCATGTTTCTTATTTGTGTCACTTAGTAATTCACCATCAAACGATATTTTTATGTTACTTGACTTTTCTTTTAAAATGAAATCAATAATTTTAGTTATAAATCAATCAATCCTCGTGTGTACGATAACCCGGACTTCTCTAGTCCACTTTACTACTTGAACGCGAACCGTGCACTTGCGATATACGATTTTAGCGGACACATAATAATAATGTAATATAAGAAGAAGTAGAACACTTACCAATGAAACTTTGAATGAACAGAACATTTGAAGGTTTCTTTTGTTTTCCCAGTGAGAAAGATTCACTGATTGTGCCTTCAAGTAGACTCTCTCTGTGTGTGTGTGTGTGTGTGTTTTCAGTTGAAATGATTTGAATTGATTTGTAAAAGGAAGTTGAATTTTTTTGATGTGGTTGGTGTGAAGTATGGTTATAAAGTTAGATTTTGTCTATACGCTATGTTACTATATAGGAAAATGTATTTTAAAATCTGAATGTATATGTGCGTATCTTTTTAAGTAAAAAAAAAATGCATTGTATAAAATTTGACATGAAATAATAATAGTACATAATTAACAGTATCATTAGAGCTAAAAAAATGAATGTTAATTAGTAGTCAAAAATCAACAGTAAGGAAACTTTAGAAATGTATTTGATGTGTATTAGGTATGACGTATAGCCGTTCAGATTTATAGAATGTACATGCATATAGTATGGAATGGTGAAAAGAAATAGTACATAGGGTAAAGTAAAATTTAAAAAAGAAGTACTTTTCAGACATTATCTACTGTGTTATACTGTAGCAACAGTACAATACATTGGAGTGTACTTTTCCAAGAAAAAGAGGCGCAGTTGAGTTTTTTTTTTTTTGTCAATTAAAGCATATTTTTTTTTTAATTAAACAGTGAAAATAAATAGAAATAGCAAAATTGTAATAAAAAGGGGAAAAAATTGAGGTAAGAAATTGTTTTTATAGTTATTCTGGAAGGAAGTTTTTCTTTTTCCAATATGAATAAAGAATGTAAAGGAAGTTTAATAAAGATATTATTAGTGTATGAAAAGTAAGTATATAGCATATAATAAAACGTAATAATAAAATTCTTAAGAAATTATAAGTACATTAAAAATAATAAGTTATTCTAAAAGAAATATTAAAAAAAAGTATAAAATATAGGTATGACGACGACAACAACAACAACAATAACAACATGAAATGATTTTTTAGTTAAAGGATATGTTAAAAATATTCTATAATAACATGAATGTCTAACTGAAAAAAAATATAATAATAATAAAAATATGAGAAATCAAAAATTATAAAAATATATGTATTTATAGTGTTACAAGTAATAATAAGTAATAAAAATAAGTATGCTAAAAAAAGTGATAAGATATTACATGTATTTCAATTAACATCAATGCTTTTTGAATTAAAAGAAAGAAAATGTTATAAAATATTTTAGAATAACATGAATGTGTAAATGCAATAGATACAATAATAAGAAAAATAATATAAAACACAAATAATAACATTAATATTTGCAGTAATTTAAGGAAAATAACATTAAAAATATATGTATATTACTGTAAGGAAAGTAAATATAAAAATGTGTGTGTGTAGTAACGAGTAATGAGAATAAATATACTAAAAAAAGGATAAAATATTAAACATATTTCTATTTCTATTTCTATTTCTATGAATATTAATATATATAATAATAATGTATATTATTAATAAGAAAAGGATTAAAATGCAATGTATAACTACTTACCTCTAACAATAAAGCATCTGATTTAGCTTTATACCTTGTTTTAATGTCATACAATATTTTTGCAGAGTAACTACACGATCCAAAGACAGCAAATTAACAAACAAGAAAAGTGAAATCTACCTGCAAATTAAATAAACTTAACATACCAAATTATAATGTAGGTAGAAATAATATAATTCTTTAACATGAGTTGTATAAATTCTTTGAATGTGCTGAAACAATCTGAGATTCTTTTTTGATAAGGTAAAGTGCAATATTGATGACAACTGTTGATTTTTTATTTTGTCTTTAGTGCATAAATACCTTTAAACATACATATATAAAGTTAAAATTTCAAGTTTCAATAATGTTCTACCTTATTTCTTTTGGTATGATTATCAAATACAAACACAAATAGTATTAACAGATATCATTCACATATAACTTTTGTGCCTATAAATATAGACCCTATAGAATACTAATACTGTCTGTGGAAGCTTCACAAAATATGGCAACATTCAATGAAAATGCTGTTAGTGCTTTTCTGTATGAATTAAATTATGTTCCTGGAAGTGAAGGCAGTTTGTTGCTACTTACTCCACTACCACAATTTTTTGTGGTAGAGGTTATTAGTAAAGAAAAGAATGGAGAAGGATCAAGCAATAGGGATCATCCTATCATTCAGGTTAGTTCAACTAAAACCAAGAAATGTTTAATTCAAGTTGAAAATCCATGTCTCCCTCTTGAACATACACAGTTATGGTAAGCGAGAAATTTATCGAGATATATGATAAGGAACTTAAGAACATAACAATACCAAGTATTGCAATGATGGAAGAAAAAAATACCGATGTTTTACTTCATATGTTACTTGACCCCATGAGCTATGTTGAAACTTTCAGTACCTGATGTAGGCGCACCTACGAAAAACCAACACGATAATTGAGTTCTCAACCACACGGTTATCAACTCACGAGAAAACACGCAATGTTTATTCAAAAGTCGAAAATCCCTTCATAACGGAAATAAGACAATCTTAAATACTGAAAACCTAATGCCCATGGGCCATTAAACGGACTAGGCTTATTAAAATAAAACGCGAACATAAAAATTAAATAAATAAAGATAGAAAAGTGACGTTTTGAGGCTCTAAACGACCTCAAACGACTAAAAACCATCATACATCACGGAAAAGTGGTGAGTCTTGTCCGGCTCGTCGAGACCTTTCCGAAAAGTACTTATGGGCCAAAAACGGACACCGTATGACAAAGTTATGGCCGTTTGAAGTTGCGAAGCTCAACAACTCATGCGCGCCGATCCCAACGATCCAAAAATGCTAGGGCTTGGTCATGTACGCCATCAGTACCCGTGAGGGATAAATGATGAAGAAAATGTGAATGTAAAGTATGAGTAACAATGAAGAAAGGATCTTTAAAGGAAAGTAACTATTAAAGTTCCCGTGTGAAAGTTTTGTAAGTTAACTACTTTTATGTGTTTCTTTTCAGTGTTTGGTAATAAATGTATTTTATACACTTATTTGTATGCCTAAATTAGAATAAATTATTGTCGTTTTAGATTATATGCTATTTAATTTGTATTTATTTGTTTCCTTTATAGAAAATATCCTAAAAGATGAAGAATGAAGCAAATAATAGGAAAACTGCACATTTGGATACTAATTGAAGCTTAATTGAGTAAGTGGGAAGTTTATGACAACAATCGGGAAACAAAAATGGTGCCAAGTGAATAAATCAGAAGTTGAAAGACCCAATTGAAGAGGTTGAAAGCTGAAATGTAGCGCCTCGAGTTCTAAATACCCGGTTCACCACGTCATCATCTGATCTAACTTTTAAAATAATATTTTAGCTGAAGAAATAACTGAAATTCATTTTTTGTAACATTAAATAAACTGTAATGGTCGATAAAATTGAAAACATTTATGAAACAATTCGAAATAATAAATCGAGCCATTAATATTGTAAAGTAATTGACAATGTCATAATTTCTCAAATAACTGAAATTTTCAAAATTATCCAATGTTTGGAAATACGGAAATCATTAAAGTAAGACTTTCAACCATTTAACGACTATTGCCACAATTATCCATCACTTGCCACCCTCTCCGAAATTTGCAAATGTTGTTAAAATAGATATGAGCATTTCATAAAAATACTCAGTAGACTCATCGCCAATTAATTAATCTACAATATAATTGAACACATAAATGCAGGCTCTTTAGAAATCATAGGGTGTGGGTTGCTCTTCTCGTGCATTAAAGCACATGACTTCTTCTTGAAAAATCATAGGCTCTTTAAAATCATAAGGTGTCGGTTGTTCTTCTCGTGCATTAAAGCACATGACTTCTCTTTAAAAATCATAGGCTCTTTAAAATCATAGGGTGTGGGTTGCTCTTTCTTCTCGTGCACATAAAGCACATACGTTATGCATAACATCATCATTTATCTTGCAAGATATTCTCTTCTTTCTTTTCTCATGCATAAAAGCACATAAGTTATGACAAGCATAACAACATAAATATTTCCAAAGAAATACATTCTCGTCTCTTTTCATAAAAATGACTTTCACATAAGTCACATAACATACACATTCACATGCAATCATAATTTAAATCAATTAATTGGGGGCGAGTCTACCTTAAACTTGACGAGTGCAAAGTTGAGCGGGAAACGACTTCAATTCTTTAATTCTCCGTACGCTTCGTCTAGCCAATTAGAAAATAAGTTAAATTAGTCTTTTGAAATTTATAGTTTAAAAATGATAATTTATAATTTAGGGATTGAAATTGATAATTTGAAAGTTGAGGGACTAAAATGAATACTTTGAAAGCTAGGGGACTAAAATGGATAATTTGAAAGATGAGGGACCAAAATGAATATTTTGGAAGTTGAGGGACTAAAACGAATACTTTTCAAACTTGAGGGACTAAAATATAAATTTTCAAAAGTTGGGTTTGAACTCAAAAACGAATATTAATTTGTGGGGATTGAGATAAGAAATTTTAAAAATGGAAGGCTTATAAGATCATTCAAGAACTTAAGGACTGAAATATGAGTTTTAAAACTACAGGGACTGATTTTGAAACATTTCAAAACTTGGGGCTAAGCTGCAATTTTCCAAAAAGTTTGAAACTATACAAATATATACATATATACATCTCTCTCTCTCTCTCTCTCTCTCTCTCTCTCTCTCTCTCTCTCTCTCTCTCTCTCTCTCTCTCTCTCTCTCTCTCTCTCTCTCTCTCTCTCTCTCTCTCTCTCTCTCTCTCTCTCTCTCTCTCTCTCTCTCTCTCTCTCTCTCTCTCTCCAAGATGAGAGATTTAGAGGCGACGGGGCGTGCGAGGCCCCTCACCAAAATCCGGTGCCACAGCCAGCGATTGGCCAGAGGAACGCCGCCACAGGGTGGCGGCAAGAGGCGGCCAAGGAGGGGTTCTGGTTGTGTGAGAGTTTGGTACGAGATGGGTCTAAAAAACCGAGGCAAACGAGGCTCCAAGTTCGAACTTGGGCTGCGATTTTCCGGCGGTGGTTGAGGTAAGCAACTGGGGTTCATCTATTATTGGGTTTTTGGTTTGATTTTTGGGGATGGTAGATGGGGGTTCGAGGTTGGGCAGTGGAGGTGGTTGATTGAGCTTTGGGGCGGTTTTGGGATTGGTGATGACAGTGGCTGGTTGTGTTGGTGATGAAGGAGGTGGCGGTGGTGATGGTGATACCGGTGGTGATGTTTGGGTTGTGATGGAGGTGGGTTACAGTGTGTTGGTGGTGGCTGCGGCGGGGCGGAGGTAGATTGCAGTGGTGGGGTGATGGTGATGATGATGAAGGAGAAGGAGGGCATTACCTTGCTGGACTGTGAATGGAGTTGAAATGAATGGAGCTGCAATGGATGGAGCTGGGAGGAGGCTGGCCGGTCTGAGGGTGAGTGAATGCTGAGAGTTGGGTTTGGGTAGTGTATAAGAGAGTTTGGTAGGTATGGTGTAGTATTGGATTGATGTGATGGATGGGGGTTGGTGGTGTGAAAACCTAGGCAAGCAATGCACGTAGTTCGAGGTAAATTCGTACGTGAATTCAACTGGGTCGGAAGAATTAAACTGATAAAATGAGATTGATGAAACTTGAAATTTAATATGATTTTGAAAATAATAATTAAAATAATAAAATTTTGGAAACTCGGAATTTAATTAAAATCGAATTTACTTTACATTTCTTGACTTGGGTAGACGAACGCGTCGTGAAGTTAACTTAGAAATGGGCGAGATCGCAGCGACACGGTTTTCGAAGTTTTAAAATAATTATTTAATAGCGTAGAAAATTCTTGGTCGCTACATGAAACGAGCAAATTGAGAAGATTTCAAAGTTTGGGGACTAAATTGCTTTAATTAAAAGTAGATGACCAATGCTGCAATTAAAAATCAGTGACTAACTTAAACAGTCGGGAAAAGATGGAAATCGCGTCAACAGTTCAAACCACGTGATCGCCGAATTTCTACCACGCGATGCCTCAAAATTTCCACCCGAGAGTTTTGATCATGTCCACGCGATCGCGCCAATGTGTGCTGCGCAATCGCGCGATTATACGACTGAGCCGCATATCAGAATTTTGTCGCGATCTTCAACAGAATTTCAGCCTCTTTTAACCTAGTTCTCCCTAACCTATATATACAACTTATGAGGCACGAAATAGGGACCTTTGCCTCTCCAAAGAATGAGCCACAATCGTGAATTCAACATCAAATTCTTGGGGATTCAAACTTTGCAAAGGAGCGTGAATTGAAGAATTGATACTTGATGCAAGATTTCTATTCTTCATATTTCTTTCAATGAACGCATGTTTTTATTGTTTTTGCTTTTTAATTATGATGTATACCTAAACTCCATGTTGGGATAAACGATGTAGCCTAGTGATATTATTTTAATTCCATATTTCATACTTTTAAAGTATTCGTTGCATGCGTTTGTTATTTTTCTTAATGCTTGAAGTAATTGGCCACTATTTCATGATTTATTAAGTTATTTCCATAATCCGAGATGTGAGTTAATAACTTATAGCGTGGTAATAAATTCGATAATTGAACAAGAGATAGAGATATACTTTTGTTATTATATTGTGGTCGTGTGTGAATTCTTGTGTTTATTGCATCTAGTTAAGGAATATTCAGACTCTCTGTAGATTCACATGATTTACTTATTTAGGTAGAATTGATTTTAACTCGAGAGAAGAATCTCAATATACATTAGTGAATTCGACCGAATGCATCTTTAGGAAATAAAATTGGAATTTGAGTTAATTTAATTGGTTAGGTGAAATCGTGAATCCCAACTATCTTACGATCATTTTTGAAAACAAAGGCAACCTCACAAGTTTAATTCTTTAGATTATTTTCTTAGTTTTAATTTAAAATTGCAAACAAAATCGCCTATTCAAATAAAGATAAGACTAACATATTTCGATACTTAATAGCAGTCCTTGTGGGATGATAATCCGGGCTCTTGGGTCCACTTTATTACTCTTCACGATCCTGTACACTTGCGGGTGTATTTCGCTTTGCGAAATATTAGTGAACATTTGGCTAAAATAATTAAATGTTTTGTAATATGTTTAAAAAATTTATGGTTTTATATAAATATAATGTTAGTTATAATGTTATATAGTTCTTTTTAAATGGGAAGTTATGTCTCGTGATACGTAGTATCTATTTTCATTACATTCATCTGTTGTTTAAAAGAATGTAATGATTGATTGTGACTTTTATGTAATGTAGTGTATTATGTATGTGCTATTAATAAATCAGAATGTGTATGTATTATGTTTTATTTGTAGAGTTCAAATTATATTCACAAAAGAAGTAATAATAACATAGATTTCTTTTGTACAGTAAAATTATTTGACAATCATATACACTTTTGATATCAAACATCAGAACACAAGATGTACAAATAGATGTAAATGATACATACAGTTCTTCAACATTTAAAATGATGTTACTTAGTTTTTTGTCTGTTAAGATTTCACTCGAAATGATAATTGAACCATAGTTTGATCCAGTAGTTTTAATTAGTAAACTCATTTTTCTAATAACCTGATTAGTTTAATTTGTAAAATTTAAAGTTATAATTCATTTTCCTCTACCCACTCCTTCTTTCTCTCTAGTAGAGATAAAATGATTTTGTTGAAATAATATTGCAAGTTCATATCAAGAAATTTTTTGTAACTTGTAATGTGTAATTAAAAGCTATTTTTATGTGAAGAAACATTTATACCAAAGAGTTTTTATTTTGAATTACACAGTTTAAGATAATTAATCTCAAATAATTTTTAAATCAGTAACTGTACAATTTAGGTAAGTAGTTGAATATTATTATATTGAAAATAACTAAGACAAATGTAGAATATATTTTAACTGCTATGAAGTTTTTTTAAAAAAAATACCTGATTATAAGATGTATGATTGAAAAATGGAGAGAAAATATGCGTGATTAAAAAATGATTTGAGAATTGTATTGTTTACAAACATGTTTTTTGGATTTGCCAAATAGATGCTGAAAATTTTTACAACACACATTTATAATTATTGTGCTAAATTTTTTATTGAAAACTAAAAAAAAAAAAAATTGTTAAATACAAGGGTCAAATGCAGAAAATTGTATAAACTTTCATTTTCAATGAAGTTAACAATATTATATAAAATTTATTGAAATCTACGATCTTTTATTATTTAAATATATAAATTGACATTTACTATCTAAATAAGTTTTTAATAATTTGGATTGATTATGTCATTTTTTAAATTTTAATAATTATTAGTAAATTTTATAAATAATGCCAATGTTTGATGTTGATTTTAAAAAAGTTTATTTGAAAAAATAATATTTTGAATAGTTATTTTTAGGAGAATGTGTGGTTAAAAATAGGAAATTTTTTATGGATTTATATGTAATATTATATTATTGATAAATTTGTGGTTAAAAAGAATAGAGAAAAATATATTTTGTTTTTATAAGGGCCAAATAGGATCTAGAAAAGTAGTAAAATTTATAAATTGTAATAATTGAGTGAACATAAATATTTGAGTACACTTTCTATATAATATTAAAGCAAACATTATATATCATAATGAAACCCATTATTTCAAAATAATGTGGTTTGTAACAGTAAAATTTTGGAAAATATGTAGTTGAATATCAGAGAATTTTTTGGAATTTATATGTAGATTATTTTAGTAATAGAATGTGCAGTTAAAAATGAGTTTGGGTTTGATCAATATTTATAATATTATTATTAAAATTATAATTTATCTATTTTTGTGAGAAATTATATTTATTCCAGTAATAGTTAAAATAAATATATTCTATATAAATGTGTTACGTTAGAAATGAAAGGATTGAATTAATATATTTGAAAATAAATAAATAAAATTATTGAAATTTTACTTTCTAATACGTCAATTAAATGAGTATATTTTTTAATATGCATATTACAAGAATCATTAATTTGTTGATATCAACTTTTTGTTATTAATGTATAAATTAAATAAGTTTTTTTTTTTTTTTTCTATTTTGATTATTATTATTATTTTTTTAGAAAGTTTCAAATTCGATAATATTTTGTAAAAAAAAAAAATGTTATTTTACTTTTTTTTTATTTGATATGATTGTATAATCAACATATTTTCATAAACTTTCATCAAAATTATTTTCATTGATAGAAATCTCGTTCATCGCATAGGGGAAAAATCTACACGCAGTCTTCCTATACCCTAACAATATAACACAACACAATGCAACGCAACCCAACCCAACCCCCAATAAAAAAACCAATTATCAGAAACTCCGTAAAGAATAAAAAATTAGTACCTAAGACACAAGCAACGTGGTACAAGTCAAATAGCACAAAACATGCAAAAAAAATATGTCAAAGAAATCTAAACAGGGAAAAAAAAGAACAGAGACGTAGTAAAAAAGCTTTAAAAGATGAAGATTTAGTAGATAACGAGAAGGGGAAAACACAATGTACAAAAATAGAAGCGAAAAATCACACCAACTCTACTATGGTCTTCATGAAGAAACCCTATCAATATTCAAAACAAACACCAATATAAGCAGCACGAAAAGAACAAGAAATGAAATATGATGAAAGAAAAAAAAATAACAAATTGTTAACTAAATTTTAGCGAAAACCCTAACAAAGACGAACGAACCGCAAAAGTACTAAAATCTGACACAAACCCTAAACAAGATGAATGCAGTGTGAAAATGCTAAGAGGAAGCGTCACATTTTTTCGGTCCACAAGAAGGTAGAAAGGGAACAACGACGAGAGCGACGGAACATTGAAGAGCGAGAGGAAATGACGGAAGGTTCTAGGTCAACACAAGAGATGAGATAGTATAGGCGGATGAAACGGTATTGTCTTCTTTTCATGAAAAGCGTATTCTCCTTCTGTGACAAAGTCGTGTTACGTTATATATATATTAGTATTTGTTATTTGTAGAGATTAAAATTAGATTTGTAGTAAATTTTGATAAAAAAAAATGATGAAATGTGTGGTCGATAAGTTGTAGAATACGAAATGTGTGGTTAAAATTAATTGTAGACTTTGACTTTAATTTTAATAAAAAAAAATTAGAGTTATTAAACCGTATATTTGCAAATGATTATTTTAGTATTTTGAAAAATCTTTAATTAAGCCCTATTTGGAACTGATTTTTTTTTAAAAAAAAAAAAATTTCTCTAAAATTCATTTTCAATCATACATTTTATAGGAGCCACCACTTTCACATTTTCAACCACACATTCTCTCAAAGTTCAAATTTCATCCAAAATATCCCATCCCACACCAAACTGGCTCTTAGGTATATGTTTTTAATATATAATTTTAATAAGATTATCGAAAACAATTTGCAGCTATATATTTTTTGAATTGTATTTTATTTTTAAAATATAATATTTAATATTGTGATGTTTTAATAATTTATTATTTTCATTTGAAAAATAAAAGTTAGGAAATATGATATCTTAATTATTATTCAATAGGCCAATGGTTTAGACTATTTCTTATATGCATTCCATGTAATTATTTCAATCATTTTTAAAAGTGTTAACATTTGAATATATTTTACAACTTCAATTAATTGTAATTTGTTTTTTAATACTTAATATTTTAGTATTTTTGTCACTAGTGTTGATTTTTAACAATATATCCTTGTTAATAGTCAATTTGATTTGGACACCATATGATATATAAATATTTAAGCTAGATAGTTGAAATATACACAAAATCCAAGCTAGGTAGCTCAAATTTGAGAATATGTCACCCAACTTTGACGTAGCATTGTTACCCAACTTTACAAAAACACACTAAACTACGCTGCATAATTTACAACAAATCCAAAAGACCACAATGTGAAGCTCTAAAAAGTAATCCCAAAGTCAAATACACAAAGTTAACTTCATTTAAAATTTCATTCTGTAACAATTCACACCTATACTGAGCTTTCTTTTACCTTTCCAATATGCAATATCTAGGGAAACAAAGTGGAAACTAATATTTGAATTTTATGTATTATGCCAAATATGAAGATTATGTCCCGAAAAAACTAGAATGCTTTGCAAACTTGCCTACTTACTCGAGACATATTCAACAAGATGACAAAGTGGAGAGGAAGGGGATAAATTCAATGCAGTCAATGCTTACTAAACTAACAAGATGTCATCGCCATTGTACGGGTAGTTTACACCCCGGGAGGCAATGGATGCCTGCCATTCCTGTAAAATCAAACGAATGTCAACAACTACTGTAAAAATGCAATTGTGTCATCATTCGGTTCTTCAGGACAATGAACACAATAGTTCATAAATTGAAGCGAAGATCATATGTACTCAGGATTATAATCAGTGTAACATCTTTGTATACATTTCGCCATCTGATATCTCTCCTACAAAGCCAGTAACTGTTTCAAGTAATACCTACTAGCACTACTAGGTGAGTTTTTTCAAATAGTCCTGGTACTATACAACATGTTTCTTTTTTTGGCATAAAATGCACAATATGACTCGTAATATAATTTCAAATCAGTAATGAATCATGATAAGATGCAGGTAGGTAATGCATGAACATGATCCTATAAACGTGTATGTGTACGTACGCAATTTCAAATATGATGACCCCTTTCTATTTTCTATGATATATTCTCAATACTAGCAAAATATTTCTAGTGAGCAAGAATGGTGAGTTATATAGGAAATACTTTTGAGTGAATTAGTAGCAAACTAGAAATTCATACCAATGAGTTTCTAGTCTATTTATATGTACCGTATAGACAAAGGTCATTTCAAGGGATAAAGGACTTCGAGAAAAGTTCGCACTCTGAGGTTCTGTCCAGTTCATTCCATCAGTATTTAGCATTAAAATTAAAGATGCGTAGATGCACGAAGTAGAGATTTGACAATGGGAAGGTGTTGTCAAGTATGTTCCTCCATACTTGTTGTATGAACTTTTCTCTATTTGTACTATTCACCAAGTATTGGGAATTTAGGCATAGAAATGCATATAACTCAAAAAAATAACAAAAAAACAGGGCTGTTGATTCACAGGGTTCATGCCTCATTGTCTTTTTCATGTTCCTTTCTTTATCAAACAGGTCAAACATAAACACATTTCTCAGTTCATGCAGTAGTAAATGAGACAAGCCAAAGACACAATTGCTCATGTCACGTGATCATATAAACCAGAAATTTTATTTTGGCGTTGCAAATACTAATTTCTTTGGTCAATCACACACTGATAAACCCTAAAACTTTCTCCCAAGCCCTAGACACACATCTATTGGTATTTGGTACATGTCATTACTAATAAGATTTTTAGACCAATTATCAAAAACTAGTACAATGTAAATACAATATAGATTGTCGAAGCATGAACTTGTTCACCTCACTAAAAGTGAATGAGAACCATTGACAGCTCCTCTGACAGCACCAACACGTTTGTTTCTTTGATCTTGTTCTTTGCCATTGCGCATCACTGCAACTTCCTTCTCCATAGAAGCTACTTCTCTTCGCATTCTCTTGGCCTCAACTTCCATTGCCTTGTTCAATGTTTCAACCTTTTTTGCCAAAGTCTGAATGATATCCACACCAAAAAAGCCCATCACTCAAAAGACATAGAAAGAATGGGAGGGGGTTAGGTCATTAAAAAAATACAACAAATAATGCAGGAGCAAACCTCAATTGCATCATCTTTATCTTTAAGGCTTTGATCTTTGTCATGACAAGCTTTTTGCAGAGTTAAAACCTCCTTCTGCAGCATATCATACAATGTTCCAGAAACGAAGTCTTCACTTTCCATTTTCAATTTTTCACTGGCAGTACTCTCATCCCCATTCTTCTCCTGGGAAGTAATCCTTCCATTAATTTGAGTCTCTTTGCTGACACTGTTTTGTTGATTATCTTTCTCGTCTACATCTGAAACCAGCTTATCACCTACTGCTTGTCCACTACCACCATCAAATGAGCTTGACAAATTCTTTGCTTGTTGTAACAATGCATGAGCACTACTTGTCCGGGATGACCCAGATTGAGAATTTGCTTTTCTAGATAGAAATCCAGTAGACGATGTCCTGGACAAATTTTCTGCTCCTCCAAGAGACTGCCTTCGTGAAGTCCCATTGCTTATATTTACTCCTCGTAATGAAGCACGGGAAGTACCATTTTGACCTGCTTTAAGCCTTTCCTCCAAAACTTTAAATCGTAATAGGTATTTTTCCTAAGCGGCAAATTAGCAAAGAGGATATTTAGTCGGATGAACAATATAAACAATAGTTAGGGGAATCAACAATCTGTTTCCTCACCTTTAACTGTGCTTCTGACTTAGCTGCACGCTCTACAATTGCTAGCTTATCTTTCAACTGGTTCATTTCTCCCTGCAAAGGTTATCCAAAAAATTGAAATGATTAGATGGTGGCTGAAACTATTGACTCTACTCCTTCCATTACTGGATTAAATTTTCATCTGGAGATCTCTTGAGTCAATCTCCACTTTCATAAAACATACACGTCTTTTGCATAAATTTCTCACACTACTCTAACTAAAGCAATTTCACTTTAAAAGCAAATGATCCTGCAACTCACTTCATGCCATATATCAGCTATGATATCAGGTACACGGAATACCATTTTTAGAATTTACTAAGTCGTTAAACTTGGGACAGGGGACTAAACTGGAATCTGTAATATGGTATGATAGATAGTTCATTCTCGAGCTATTATTAAAGTTGCAAATGTAGAAATTAACCTAGCCAGGAAGCAGTAAGTTTATAGTAAAGCTTGGAAGCTACATTATCTGCAATAAGGACCTAATTTTTGAGCAATCTATGCAATTGATAGTATGAGCTTGTTTGTTGTAGGAGGTTTTGGAGGAATTTTAGATTTTTTGGAGAATGTGTGGTTGAAAAGTGTGAAAATTAGCGGGTCCCATAAAAATGTGTGGTTGAAATTGAATTTGAAGAGAATGGTGGAAAAATCCACCAATATCTAACAAGCTTCATATAACTACAGAACAACCTAATTCTTGTTTAATAACATTCAAATTCTTCACTAGTCATCTCGGGACAAAACTAAAAAGATGATTCAACGTCGTTGGAGTTCCTTGACAGCAGTGTGAGTTGTTTTTCAGTCTTCATGTATTGTAACAGGTAATAATAGAAGTTATCAAATTTCAGACAACATTTAAAGTGAAAATGATGAAGCATGCCTGATAGAATTTTCTTTCTTCAAGCCACTGCCTTACTGGCATTACTTTGTCATTGGCATCTTTCCAATCATTTGCAACAACAACAGCAATGCGATTTGCAGAAACCTTAGCACGAGCTAGTTCACAGTCTAGAATCCTTTTCTCTTCCTGCACAAGCTTTGATGTCTTAAAAAAGGTTCATCGTATCAATAGGTAAAGTATTAAAAACCAGAATTATTCTTGTACATTTATTTCTTGCACTTTCCGCTGGTAATCACGTACAGAATTGGCTGCAGCCCCACCAGCCAAGACAGCCTCCTCGAGCTCACGAACAGTTTGAGTTAGCTTTTCAACCTCAGAAACCTTTTGCCTATGCATTTTGTCCAATATCTTATTCTCCTCCTAAATCATATCAACTTGTGTAGCGTAAGAATCTAAAGCAGCAGTCATTTACTATTATGAATATGCATGCATTCGATTAAACAGGAAAAACTTTAAAACAGGTAAACCTGGCATATCTCGATTTGCTTCATGAGCTCTTGGTTTGTGTTCTGGAGATCATCAACCAAGGAAGCTTTTGCTAAAGCTGTCTGAACTGAACGTTCTGCTTCCAATAAAGCAGCCTCTTTAGATTTAGTAAGTCGATCAAGTGCTTTGTTATCATCTTGTAGCTTTGCTGCCTAACGAAATATAAGTTCATACAAGGCCAATTAAAAAGCTACATGTTTATTGATCCTCAACTGTAAAGTTAAATTTAGCATTCAAATTGCAAAAGGATATGGTTGATAAGTACCTCCAACCTTGCCAGCTTCAACTCAGCCTCCAGCGGCGCTATTATTGCCTCGATCGGTGGCATATCGTCATCTTTCTGGGCAGCATGCACCCTTCTAAGTGTGGCTTCTGCAGCATATTGTGCGGCCAGAGCTGCTTTTTTCTCTTCATTTATTTTCTTATTCTCTAGATTCTGAAATGTTTTAAATAACTCAAAATTTCGTTACCAGCATTTATTTCAAATCTCGGAGTTCGGATGTCTCTTTTTTGTTTTAGAAAGATGATGAAGGTAAGGTTCTGAAAATAGAATTTGAAAGCCAATTCATAAAATTTAAACAACCTGTCATGTACCTTGCTTTCAAGGAGAGCTTCTGTCGCTTTTAGTTTTTCATCTACTTTATTTAGCTCGCCAGTTAGCTGAAAGAGCATTAACACAAAGAAATGGTGAACAAGTTTTTCTTGATTTGTTTCAGATTTACTTATACATATAATCATCTCACCACAAAACAAATAGCTAAAACAAGTAAATAGGGAGGTTTAACGAAGAGAAGGCAAAATGAAATGACATGTAAATTGATGTACCTCTTCAACTGCCTTCTCTCTAAGGCGTTCAGAATACTTCAAAGCCTTTATTTCTGCAATAGCCTCTCCCAGTGCTCTATCTTTATCTGCAAATTTTGAAAATTTCTTCAATAAAAGTCTATTTAATTGTAAATTTTTAATTTTTACTAAAAAAGGAAGTGTGAAGAACTTGATCTCTTAGTTCGGTAGTTAAGTTAGTTGGAATCACTAACAGAAGTATTATCAACTAGTAAATGCTTCATTCTGATTGGTCACCTTTGTCTATTTAAAGGGATCAATCAAAGAGCTGGGTGGAAATAATATACAAAACTAGTTGATGTGAACTTAAGAGAGAGAGAGTTTTTTTCTCAGTCTGAGTTCATGTGATTGTATGAAGGGTACCTCATTCTTTAGAGATTGATCTAGGGAATCTAGCCACTGCCTTGGAAGTGGGACTAATTTGGTCTGAAATCTTCCTGTTATCATTGTTGATCAGAAACATGTTTGTGAACTTAAGAGATAGAGAGTTTTTTTCTCAGTCTGAGTTCATGTGATTGTATGAAGGGTACCTCATTCTTTAGAGATTGATCTAGGGAATCTAGCCACTGCCTTGGAAGTGGGACTGATTTGGTCTGAAATCTTCCCGTTATAATTGTTTATCAGAAACATGTTTGTGTTATTTTGTTTGTGTGGAATATAGTGGTGGTCCATTTAATCCACATGGCACCCTATGATTGGGACTTCACTTACCCATGAGATTTGAATTTTGAATAAGAGGGGGAAACCTTTCTTGTTTCAAAGAGACTTGGCACATTCTTGGGTGGAGAGGTAGAAGTGGGAGAGGTCCAATATCTCCGGCGAAATCTTGCTACCTCCGGCGAACCTAGATCCGGTTGCCATTTCTCGAGGACGACGGTGCCATGTTCCGGTGTGTTTAAGTGGTCATAAACTGAGCTCAAACAAGGAACAAGAACAAGGCTGCTGGGATCGTTCTTGCTGGACATTCTTCTTGTGCTGGGTCTTCTTCTTCAATCTGTGAAAAGGAGCTTGGGAGCTCAACAAATGATATCAGAGCTATGGTGAAGTAGCTGGGCTAAAGAAAGCAAGAGGAGAAGCACAGACCGCTGGAAGCAAGGAGGAGAGAAAGAAAAAAATCACTGACCCGTTTCAAAAACCCGACCTCCGGCCAACCAATCGGAGCAAGACCAACACCAAAAGAACCGCCTCATCGTGGAGAACACTCGACCAGAAGGTGGAGCAATTCCGGTGGCTGAGACGGCGGCAAACGGCGAAAGAAAGCTGTGAAAACCGGACTGAAAAAGTGGGATTCCGGCCGATCCAGAACTCCGATCGACGATCGGCCACCTCCATTAGAACGGGCTCTTCGAGGAGAAGACTCGCCTGAAATTTGAGGGCAATCCGACGGTTGAAACAGGAGTTATTCGCCGGAGAAGAAAATGTTGGTAAACTGAAAAACAGCGATTCCGGCCGGTAGGGAGCTCCAATCGCGAAACGGTCACCACCGTTGGATTCGTGACGACGAGGAGCATCTTTCTGTGTTTTTTGAGAATTTTCCGGCAGGGGCGGTAGAACTCCGGCGCGGTGGTCCGGCGGCGGTCCGGCGAGGCATTTTTCGACAGAATCTTCAGCTCGACCTGCTCGTTCCATTTCCGAAGTCCATTTTGCAAAATCAACTCTTGATTATACGGACATTGAAAAGTCCGCTCGGTTTGCATTGGCTATCCCTTATTTTCATTACGTATTTCATATTCTAGAGGCTATTGTGAGGTGGCTACATAGTGTTGGGGGTTACCTTGCCGGTAACCATTGCTTGTTGGTAGAACTCACATAGGATTGGAATTTGACTACGTGCTTAATTTCTTGAAATTGTCGTGTATTACTTGTTATTATATTATTTGTGTGATCATCTTGAAGAGTAATTTTGGTGAAATTGGTTTGATCTTGCATTTGAGTGTGGGTAATTGCTTTGTGTTAACCTGTTTGAATTTTTTCATTATTTGCATTATGGGTTCTCGTGTTGAATTGTCACAATTTAACGGTAAGGGAGATTATTCCATTTGGAAGCAAAAAATGAAGGCTATTTTAATTCAACAAAGAGTTTCTAAAGCACTTGAGGACCCTAGTACTTATTCAAAAGCATTGTTAGATAAACCTGATGAAATTGCTGAGATGAATGAAATTGCACATAGTTGTATAATATTGCATTTATCTGATGATATAGTGGGACAAGTTGAAAAGCATACGACTGCTAAAGATTTGTGGGAAGCACTTGACAAACTTTTTTTGACAAAATCTTTAACGAAGAAGATTCACTTAATTCAAAAACTTTTCAACTATAAATTGGATCAAGGAAAGGATCTTGAATCTAATTTGAGTGAGTTTAACAGTCTTGTCAAGTGTTTGAGCCACAATGGAAAGAAATTTGATGATGAATATCTCGCTGCTATTATGCTAAATGCCATGCCTGAATCTTATAGAGATGTTAGGAATGCTATTACATATGCTAGGGACACTGTGACCTTAGATATTGTAGTTGAGGCTTTAAGGGCTAGGGAGCTCGAGATGAAGAGGGAGTCAAGGGGTAGCAGCTCGAGGGAAGAGAGTTTGTTTAGTGGTTTTAGAGGGAGAAATGAGTCGAGAGAGTCGAGAGAAAACCACTTCCAAACGAAGAAGGGTAGAGGAAAATCGAAGGGTAGGTCCAAGTCTCGGGATAAGAGTGTTAAGAAATGCTACTATTGTGGTAAAATTGGACATTTCAAAAGAGACTGTGATGACTTTAAGAAGAAACATAGACCTCAGCAGAATGATGACCAGAACCTAGTTGCTGTAGGTGATGCTTTTGATAGTCTTCATATGATGACCGTGACATGTGATGATGATAATGTCGACAATACCCTTCATAGACCACAAGCAATGAATGTGTCTGAAATTGATTTTGACAGTGAGTGGGTTTTAGACTCGGGTGCCACTGTCCATATGAGTCCTGTTAAATCTTGGTTTTATAACTATAGAGAAGTTAAGCCTAGGAAAGTGTACTTGGGGGACAACTATACACAGATTGTGGAAGGAGTTGGTGATATTGCTATTAGGATGCATGATGGCATGATCAGATCTCTTTTGAATGTTAGGTATGTCCCAGGCCTTGCGAGAAACCTCATTTCCTTGGGCATTTTGGAAGATGAGGGTTATGAGTACAGATCTCATTTCGGTACTATGAAAGTGAGTAAAGGCTCTCTAGTTGTTATGAAAGGTCCCAAGAGGAATGGATTGTATATCCTTGAAGGTAAAGCCTTAAAGGCCTACGAGTCTGCATTATCTACAACTTATGAAGATAGATCAGATCTTTGGCATAAAAGGATGGGACACATAGGAAACAAGGGGTTGAAGTGTCTTAGTGATCAGAGTTTACTAGGAAAGGATAGTGTTATACCTTTAAGCTTTTGTGAGACGTGTGTTCTAGGAAAGTCACGCAGGGTTAGCTTTGGGATAGGTGAACACAACACTAACAGACCCTTAGACTACATTCATGCTGATTTGTGGGGACCAGAAAAACATCCTACAAATGGAGGTAGTAGATTTTTCCTATCTATTGTTGATGACTACTCGAGGAAAGTTTGGGTGTATCCCCTTAAATCCAAATCTGACACTTTTGGTAAGTTCAAGTCCTGGATTGCCTTGGTTGAGAAACAAATGGGGAAAAGTGTAAGAACTCTTAGGACGGACAATGGTCTAGAGTTTTGCAACTTTGAGTTCGATACCTTCTGCAAGGATAGAGGTATTAGAAGGCATAGGACTGTGAGATCTACCCCCCAGCATAATGGGGTAGCTGAGAGGATGAATCGAACTTTAATGAATAAAGTTAGATGCATGCTGATTAGTTCGGGGTTAGCTAAAGGCTTTTGGGGTGAAGCTGTTTGTACCGCTGCCTATTTGATAAATAGGTCACCTTCTAGTACTATTGACTTTAAGACTCCCCAAGAATTGTGGACTGGGAAACCTCCAGATTTGTCACACCTTAGAGTATTTGGTTGTGCGGCCTATGCACATCAGGTTGAGGGTAAGTTAGACCCTAGGGCTACTAAGTGTGTCATGTTAGGTTATCC
This sequence comes from Ligustrum vulgare, assembly GCA_963555705.1. Lineage (NCBI taxonomy): Eukaryota > Viridiplantae > Streptophyta > Magnoliopsida > Lamiales > Oleaceae > Ligustrum > Ligustrum vulgare. Next base: position 19,932,441 of record OY743185.1, read on the forward strand.
TGAGGGAGTGAAAGGTTACAGGTTATGGGTTTTAGATGGTAAGGGCATGAAAGTTATCAACAGTCGAGATGTGAAGTTCAATGAACTCGATATGCCTTGTCTTAAGACCATAAATAGACAAACTGAGAAGGGGGAATCTTGTACTGAGAAGAAGATTGACTTTGAGGTGAAGAGATTAGGTGAAGATAATCCAGAGGGTAGTGAAACCCAACCTCAAGTAGAAGCGAAACAAGAAGTCATGGTAGAGCAACCTGAACTTGAAATTCCTGAAATTCCTGAAACGGAAGTCCCTGATCAAGAAACATCTGCAGGTACTAATTTGGAAAACTACCAATTAGTGAGAGATAGGGAGAGGAGACAAGTTAGACCAAATATGAAGTACGTCTCTTCTAATTTGATTGACTATGTCTTAGTTTCAGGTGAAGCCTTAGATTCAGTTGAACCTGCTTCATTTGAGGAAGCGCTCAATTGTGAAAAGTCTGAAAATTGGAAAAAGGCTATGAAGGAGGAAATCCAGTCTCTGAAACAAAATGAGACTTGGAAGTTGGTTGAAAAACCAAGGAATCAGAAGGTAGTCCATTGTAAATGGATCTACAAGTTGAAAGAAGGAGTAGAAGCTAATGACCCTTTAAGATATAAAGCTAGATTGGTAGCTAAAGGATTTACTCAAAGAGAAGGGATAGACTATAATGAGGTGTTTTCACCTGTTATTAAGTATAAAACTATCAGGTTAGTCTTAGCCTTAGTTGTCCAATATGATTGGGAATTAAAGCAACTAGATGTTAAGACCGCTTTTCTTCATGGGGAATTGGATGAGGTGATTTACATGGCTCAACCTCAAGGGTTTGAGGTGAAGGGTAAGTCGGAACTTGTGTGCTTGCTTAGAAAGTCCTTGTATGGCCTTAAGCAGAGTCCTAGGCAATGGTATAAGAAATTTGATGCTTATATGTTTAAAATTGGTTTTAAAAGGAGTGAATATGATGCATGTTTGTATTATAATAACTGTAAGATAGGTTGTGAAGTTTATTTGTTGTTATATGTGGATGACATGTTGCTTGCTAGTTCTAGTAAAGCTGAAATTGTTAAAATGAAAAACCTTTTAAAATCGGAATTTGACATGAAAGACTTGGGAGAGGCAAGAAAGATTCTTGGCATGGTTATTAAAAGGAATAGGGCTGATAATAGACTGACTATTAATCAAGAGTCTTATTTAGACAAGGTGATAACCAAATTTGGCATGAAACTTGCTAAGTCTGTCAACATACCATTAGCTGCACACATAAATTTATCATCTGCTCAATGTCCTAAAAATGAAGTTGAAAAGCAAGAAATGAGTAATGTTCCCTATGCTAATGCCATTGGTTCTGTGATGTATTCTATGATTACCACTAGACCGGACCTTGCATATGCAGTTAGTTTATTGAGTAGGTTTATGTCTAACCCAGGTAAACCTCATTGGGCTGCATTAAAATGGCTATTAAGATATCTAGCGGGAACTCTTAAAAGGGGGTTAGTGTTTGAAAGGAGAAGTGATAAGCTTGAGCTTAAGGGATATGTAGATTCTGACTTTGCAGGTGATAAAGATCAGAGGAAATCTACCACTTCTTATTTTTTCTGTTTGGGTGATAATTGTATCACATGGAAATCACAGTTGCAATCTATTGTTACACTCTCCAGCACTGAAGCGGAATATGTTGCACTCACTGAAGTGGTAAAAGAATGCATGTGGTTAAAAGGACTATTGTGTGAATTGAACTTCTTAAATGAAACTGCTATGATATTTACTGATAGTCAAAGTGCTTTAATGTTATGTAAAAATCCTGTTTATCATGAAAGGTCTAAGCATATTGAGGTAAAGTATCATTTCATTAGGGAGAAGTTAGCTTCAGGTGAGTTTACATTGCTTAAAATTGCAACTGATGATAATCCTGCAGATGTCGGGACAAAGGTACTTGCTGCAGGTAAATTCAACAAGTGTTTATCAATTCTTGCTATTGATAATGGTTAGTTATTTTGCAGGTACTTGGCTGGAGTGAGCGATGATGATTTATTAGATCACACACACATGGATAGTACTTGTAACCGGAGAAATTGGTAATGGATTAAGGTGGCCCAAGGTGAAGATTTGTGGAATATAGTGGTGGTCCATTTAATTCACATGGCACCCTATGATTGGGACTTCACTTACCCATGAGATTTGAATTTTGAATAAGAGGGGGAAACCTTTCTTGTTTCAAAGAGACTTGGCACATTCTTGGGTGGAGAGGTAGAAGTGGGAGAGGTCCAATATCTCCGGCGAAATCTTGCTACCTCCGGCGAACCTAGATCCGGTTGCCATTTCTCGAGGACGACGGTGCCATGTTCCGGTGTGTTTAAGTGGTCATAAACTGAGCTCAAACAAGGAACAAGAACAAGGCTGCTGGGATCGTTCTTGCTGGACATTCTTCTTGTGCTGGGTCTTCTTCTTCAATCTGTGAAAAGGAGCTTGGGAGCTCAACAGTTTGGTACACTGGTATATTGTTGTTTCGTTCTCATCTACGGGTTATCTTGGTGATCATCGAGGAGCCATAATCCTCACAAACTGGGTTATCATCCTGGGAAAGACAATCAGTAGTTCTTGAAGTTTCTTGATCCATATCTCTAAACAAGACTGAATGTCACTAAAAGAAGTTTCTTGGCTAGAAGCTGTCTTCTACACCATGTCTACTTCAAAGTTCGAGATAGAGATGTTCAATGGAAAGAATAACTTCAACTTCTGGGGGGGAAATGATGGCACACCTTTGACACCTGATATTAGATGAAGCTCTGAAGGGTGAATCTGAAATTGCAGAAATTGCCCAGAACAAAGTCGAGGTTCTCAAGAAACACTATTATTCTCAGCCTTTAGTGACTTGGCTCTAAGGAAGGTGATCAAGGAGAAATTGGTTTATGATACGTAATCTGGAAAAAGCTGGAGCAGCTTTATATGACCAATGCCTTGCCTAATCGCATTTACTTGAAGCAAAAGTTATACAGCTTCAAGATGGATGATGCAAAATCCATAGATGACAACAATATTGATGAGTTTATTTCTGATTTGGAGAATCTTGAGATCAAGATTGATGAAGTCTTCCAAGCAATCTTCTTGTTAAACTCTCTACCAAAGGCATCTGATCAGCTCACAGACACAATAAAGTACATCAAAGACACTTTAACCCTGAAAGAGGTTACTGGAGATGCATACTCGAAAGAACTTGATCTGAAGTTAGGCGGGAAGTTGACAAAATCATTTGGTGAAGGGCCAAACATACGAGGCAGGACAGAGAATAGAAAATCAGAACAAGAACAGATGGAAGTCAAGATCTAAGTCTTGTGATAAGAGAATTTGTTGGGTTTGCAATAAAGAAGGGTATCTAAGGCTTGCAATGCCCCCAAAGAAAAATTAAAAATAAGAGACAAGATCCCTAAAGCAGCAATGAGGACTCGGCAAACATCTCAGACTGCTATGAGAGTGCTGATGTACTATCGGTAACCATTGAGGATCATAAAGATGATTATGATGAATGGATCATGGATTTTGGTTGTACCTTCCATATGAATGTATGTGATATTGTTGGAATTGAAAGTTTAAAATTTAAAATGTGGGATGGTACCACTCAGATCTTGAGTGGTGTAAGGCACATACTTGGCCTTAAGAAGAATTTATCTCACTCGGTGCACTAGATAAATCTGGCTACTTCTACAAGGGTCAACGTGGAGTTCTCAAAGTTATTAAGAGATCTTTGGTTGTGATGAAAGGTCTCTTACAAAAGAGTCTGTATGTTTTTGCAAGGCATGGCGGTAAATGGTGAGGCTGGCATCTCTGAAAGCAAAGAAGACCGAACTGATTTGTGGCATAGGAGACTTGGACACATGAGTGTCATAGAGCTGCTGGAGTTGGGAAGACCAGAGAAAACTCACATACTTGAATTTTTGTGAACAATGTGTCTTGGGAAAGGCACACAAGCTTAAGTTTGCCACTGGAACTCACAGAACAAAGGCTACATTAGACTATATTCACTCAGATTTATGGGGATCAACACAGGTACCTTATTCAATGTCCGAAAGTTAGTATTTTACATCCTTCATAGATGACTACTCTAGGAAAGTAATGCTTTCTTTCTTAGAACTAAAGATGAGGCATTCTCTAAGTTTGTGGAATGGAAAACTTTAGTTGAAACACAAACTGGGAAAAGGATTAAAAGACTTAGGACAGATAAAGATTCAGAGTTCTGTTATAGGGAATTCGATCAATTTTGCTTACGAAATGGTATAGCCAGACATAGGCCATGCACATACACTCCATGGCAAAATGGTCTAGCTGAACGAATGAATAGAAACTCTATTGGATAAGGTAAGTGCACATTGAATGAATCTGGTTTGCCTAAAAGTCTCTGTGTTGTAGAAGCTGCTTCAACAGCCTGCTACCTAGTGAATAGATCACCATCTTCTGCATTGAACTTTAGAGTCCTCGAGGAGATGTGATGTAAGCCAAGTTATGAGCACTTAAAGGGTGTTTTGCTGTATAGTCTATGTACATGTTAGTCAAGGGAAATTAAATCCAAGAGCTAAGAGAGGAATCTTTGTTAGATATCCTGCTGGAATAAAAGGTTACAAACTTTGGTTCCCTATTGAAAATAAATGTATAAGTAAGGATATAACTGTTAATGAAAATGCCATGTATAAGTCTAACATGCAGGAAAAAGTTCATCTACAAACTGAACATACCGATGCCTTAAACAAGTCTCGGGTAGAGATACAATCTCAAATGCAGGTAGAAAGTCAAGAGATTCAAGAAGAAATTTCAGAAGCTGGAGCTGAACAACCTAGAGATTCTCATTGCTCTGATCAACTTAGAGACTATATGTTGTCTAGAGATAGACAAAGAAGACAGATAAAGATCCCATCCAGATATGCTCATGCAGAGTTTATTGCATTCGCTTTGAATGTTAATGATACAATGGAACAAAATGAACCTACATCATATAAGGAAGCAAGGAATAATCTTGACTGGCCAAAGTTGAAGCAGGCTATGCAGGAAGAGATGGATTCACTAAGAAAAATCAAACATGGAGGCTGGTTTCTAGAGAGAAAGGTCAGATAATTATAGGATGTAAGTAGATTTTCAAGAAGAAACCCGGTATTCCTGGTGTGGAGAAAGCACGATTCAAGGCAAGATTAGTTGTCAAAGGGTATTCACAGGTGGAGAGTGTGGACTGCACCGAAGTGTTCTCACCAGTAGTCAAGCTTTCCTCTATAAGAGTGGTCTTAGCATTAGTAGCTATACACAACTTGGAGTTGGAACAGCTAGATGTAAAAACCGCTTTGAAGTTAAAGGATTCGAAGACAAAGTTTGCCTATTACAAAGGTCATTATACGGCATTAAACGATCACCAAGACAATGGAATAAATGATTTGATGATTTCATGGTAGGGAAGTAAACATGATAGCTGTGTATACTATGCAAGATAAAAGATGGTTCATTCATTTATCTTTTATAATCTATGTGATATGCTGATAACATGTAAATATCTCTGTGAAATTCAGAAACTAAATATTTTGCTTGGAATTGAATTTGAAATGAAAGATCTAGGACCAGCTAAGAGGATATTGGGATTATAGATTTCTATAGATAGAAAAAGAGGTTTATTGAAGTTATCTTAACAAGGATATGCTGAAAAGATTGTACAGACATTTAATCTTCCACGTGGTAAAATTGTTAATACCGCTATTGGAGGGCACATTTCAAGTTAACTTCTTGTAGCGAATTTGAAGTGGAAATAGAAAGAGATCATATGGAAAATGTACCTTATTCTGCTTAAGTTAATCCACTTGATATGCTTACCAAAGTTATACCTGTTATCAACTAGCAAGTTCCATGAGGCCAGGCTCGGTTTTGCTACGAGGCATGTGAGGCCCAAGACTTGGGCCCAATATTATTGGGGGCCTTTTTTTTCTCCCTCTCTCTTTCTGTAAAACCCATATTTTCTCTTAGGCCCAATTAAAAAAAGAAACTCCGTTCATTAATGGAAATGATTTATGTTCGGAATTACAAGTCTTGATGTGCTATATACCAAGTGAAGAAACAAGAGCAATTGAAGTGCTACGATATTTGAAGACATTGAATTGTTGTTTCCCAAATGCTGATATTGCATGCAAAATTTTGCTAACCATACCCGTTACAATTGCATCTGCAGAAAGAAGTTTCTTCAAATTGAAGTTGATCAAGACTTATCTTCGATCAACTATGTCACAAGACAGATTGAATGAATTGGCTATGTTATCAATTGAGAAAGAAATTGTTGAACAACTAGATTATTCAAATATGATTAATGTTTAAGCCTCTAAAACCGCAAGGCGAATAATATTTAAATGATCATTTAAACGTTGTCAATTTTGTTATTGATTATAATATAAGTATTTTAAGTTTTGCTGTTATATTTAAAATTAACAAGTAAGCAATTGGTTTCATAATACACATAAACTTTACATACATACTACGATTTTTTGGGGGCCTAATTTATGACATTCGACTCGGGCATCAAAAATCACAGGACCGGCACTGCATGAGGCTTTGGACTTGCTGAAGCTATGCAGGGTGTTCCTTAGTCAATCAATGTTAAATCCTCACCCAAGGGTCAAAGATGGAGATTTGTGAACAACTTGACCTCTTAGTTCGGTACTTAAGCTAGTTCGAACACTAACTAAGCATCTGATTTGTTATGGCAGTTGGGACTGTAGCTCAACTGTCGTAAAAGAAGTATTATCCCCTAGTAAATGCTTCATTCTGATTGGTAATCTTTGTCTATTTAAAGGGTGGCTGAGTGGAACTAATATACAAAACTAGTTGATGTGAACTAAAGAGAGTTTTTTCTCGGTCTGTGCTTGTAAACATGATACTGTTTAAAGCAGAGTTCATGTGATTGTATGAAGGGGATAACCTCATTTTTTAGAGATTGATCTAGGGAATCTAGCCCCTGCCTTGGAAGTGAGACTGATTTGGTCTGAATAAAGAAAAACTTCATGTTATCATTGCTGAATCAGAAACTTGTTTGTGTTATTTTGTCGGTACAGGTTTATTGCTGTTTCTTTCTCGTCTACAGGTTATCTTGGTAATCATTGAGGAATCATAATCCTCACAGGAAGCAACTAGTTGACCAAAATCATTGAAGAGAAGATTGAGATAAGCGTTTTTTTGGGGGGGGGGGGGGGGCGCATATTTTTACATGAAAATAACTTTTTATCTTCGATATTTATCCTACATAAGTTTTGCAGTTTCTTATTTATTTAGACAAACACTCAACGCATATGATGGGGAAACATATGAAAACCTAAACCAAACACCTTATGACACCCGAGAACAACTGATAGCCAAAGAACAGGGAATTATAACACATTAAAAAACTGCATATTTAACCAGGTGATTTTTCTGTATTTTTTCCAACAATCAAGCCCAAAATGGTTAAAAATTTTTAACATTTTCTAGAAATTTAGTTTCATAATTCCAAGGCCACACATAGGTGATACATTGTGAATAAATAATGTCGACCATAAAAATGGTACAAGATTAGGCATGGTCACTAACACCGTACTAACAAGGCCAAACTACTCGAAGCATAAAAAGTACAAGGATGCTTAAAAAGAGATCCATGACACCTCTTTAAAATGGGAAATGATGTGCCTAGGGCCCTAGACTAGTCCATTATGCGGGCAAGTGGAGAGGGACCAATAAATTTGTTTTATCCGTTCAATCATCAACAAACCCACATGCTGTCCAAATCATTCGTTTTAAGCTTTCCTTCCTTGATGGAAATTTGTCGTCTAAGGCTAATACTACACGACATTATCTGCATGTTTGGTGGAGTCTTGTACAAACTCCACGCCCTTTCTCATTCCATTGGAAATATGGAAAAAGAAAAGAAAAAATCTATATCTTGTGACCACCATCACACAAATACAGTTGTCCCAATTCTGGTGCAATGGAATCAATATTTTGAATTTGAGTTTCAACAGAAGACATTTAATCCTCTCCATATACGATTATCTACACAAGTCAAGAAATCAAATCATCCCACCTCCAAAAATCTTGAATCTTAACATGAAATATATTTAGGGTCTATTTGATAAGCACTAATTTTTCATGGAAAATGAAATTTTTTTCCAGCTTTTCTACTTTACTCCGTTTGATTGCGAAAATTTTTCACGGAAAACATTTTTCGCGGACCCCACCCACGCGCCCCTTTTCCTTGTTTTGGTGGAAAATATTTTCTTTGGGTTTTGGCGGATTTTTGTTTTCCGTAGTAGATGGAAAATGATTTTCGACACGTTTAATCAATTTTGTTGTTGTTAATTGACTTATTTTCTTTCCAAAAAATAACATTATCATCAAGTACAAATATATTTAAAAAGTAAAAAAAAAAAAAAGTTTTGATTAAAATAGCAAAAAATTACCTTATTTTCCATGGAAAATAATGTCAATCAAACAACAAAAGTTGAAAAATTCCCTACTTTTTTCACCTAGAAAATTAAACCAATTAAACATATTAAACTTCTAATTCTCATGAATTCAATTTCCTAAAATTCAATTCCCTGGAATTCATTTTCTTTTCATCCAAATTCCACCCTCGCTATCAAACGCACCCTTAATTCTTTCAAATCATTATAACAGAATTTCGACAAAATATGACAACATTTCTCAAATTTCAGCATTTTCAAGCTGAAAAGAAGAAAAATCTCCATCGTATATAGAAGAATCGAACAAGATCAATTCTCCAATTAAACGTCAACCATTTCACCCCAATCTTTTTATAGCTCACAGTTTGCATGTCTCCATTTAAGTTTCGGAAAAGAAAACAAATCATAAAACGATTCCAGAAAATAAAAACTTCCAAATAGAAACAGACCTCGGACTTCATTCTCAAGGCGAGTGAGCTCCACACGCACCGGATCGGAGCCATGTAGGAAGGTAACAATATCGTCCACCTCAGAACCAGCTTGATATAAAGCCGCCGATGATTTCTTCTTCGCCTTCAATAGAGCCGATAACGTCTGCCTCTGCTGCTGTTCAGTATCACCACCGCCGTTATAATAACTCCCCATTCGATGACAAAAACGCTCACAGAATCCCAATGTTTTTGAGATTACGCTAAATTATAGGAATTACTGTTCCTCTATTTGCATATAAATATACTATTACATAAATAAACAACTGATTTTTGAAGTGTATGTATATATAAAAGATCACTATCAGTTTTGCTGTAGCCTGTAGAGAGAGAGAGAGAGAGAGAGAATGGCTGGGTTTGAATTTATATAGGGTGTAGAAGAGAAGATTACAAGGGGTTTAGGCGGGGTTAAATGAGATTATTAAAGTCTTTGTATTTCATGAGGTTATTATTAGCTGTAATGCATAACACCTAATCTCGTGAGCCTGAGTCCCTGACAAGATTTGTTGGCCTCATCAAGTCTTGTTTGTATTGCTGCAAAATCAAATTTCAGTTTGATTTTATATATATCAAACTGGAGCCAAACATTATTAAAAAAAGATATATTTAGAGCTGAATTATTTAATTATTCTATTTAAGAATATTGATAATGGAGTTACATAGGTTTTAGTCAAGTTTAACATTTTATTATAAGTCTCTATTCGACAGTTTGAAAATTGAATATAATATCTGTGATTAAATATTGGTATAGAAAATTGTAATGTCGATAAATTTTGTTTATAACAATGTTGTCAAAGGTGCGATCGGCTTTTGCGTTGTAGTAATTTTATTGTTTATTTGACTTTTTTGATTTTTTTAAGGTAAATTGTATGGTTAAAAATTAAAGGGAGAAAATATGTGTGGTTAAAAATATTGGGAGAAATTGTCCCAAAAAAAAAAAAAAATGGCCTCTTGCCGAACTCACCGCAAACAGTTTACAAGTATTTCGCTCCATCATAATTGATATCCAACGGTAGCATTTGATTAAACGGTCACTTCATGCACTATTTGTGTGGTCCATGTACAAAGTAGCCCCAATTTACCGTTGCAAATGCAAAATGGGCACAACCAAAAGTGAATTTGTTATAAGAAAACTTTGCAAGAAAGAAAGGTTCTAAAATCTTTCAAAAATACAGAGTACAATCCTAAACCTTAAATCGTAGTATCTATCAATAATGATCGAATTTTTGTGCGTTCTTGATTTTGGAGTTGATGTGATGTGTAAAATAATAGATTGTTGTCATGTGTGCAGATGTAAAACTTCATGTCAAAGATTATATTTTTGTAGCATGACTGTTTAATCCATTTTACTGCCTGTTCGGCAGCTCCATTAATTTGGAGTTTAAACTCCAATTTAAACTACGCAATTTTTCAAATCACTTTTTAATCATACACATTTTCTCTCTTCAATTTTTAATTACATATTTTATCTCGAAAACACCAAAAAATCTTCTCTCTCTCCATTAACCAATCGCCGAACAGACTACATTGGTAAAGTGGTCTTTTTTAACATTTACTTAATTAAAAGTATTCAACTCCCATCCCATCGATCCCTAATACAACCCAGCCAATGAAGCCCCCGTTTGAAGCTCATTTTAATGAGAAGTTAAATATTTTGAGTAGTAATTTTTTTTTGAGAATGTGTGATTGAAATGTAAGAAAATTTTTGAGTTTATGTGTAAAATATTTTATTATATAATAAATGTGTGGTTAAAAATGAGTATAAGGAAAAAAATGAAATAATGGGATCAAACATGGGCGAAATTGAGACCAACAATCTCTTTTGTAATGATGGTTTTGAAAGAATTAGAGTTTTTGGAAGATTATGTGATTGAAGAATGATTGATCCCAGTTTAATTGTCTTGTTGAAAAGAGTTTGACGAAAAAATTAGAAAAAACCAAATGGGTTCTAAAGCTCTACCACATCTCCATTCGGCCACTACAACCTACCATAACTTTATTTCCGAATTAATTAAATCATTGCTCACTAAACTTTACTCAGGTTGCTACTAATTTGCTGAACTAAAAAATGTTACTCACTGAATTTTACCTTAGGTTATTACTTGCTCATTAAACTAAAAAAATGTTACTCATTTTTCACTTTTCTTTTTAAATTTTTACGAATCCATCACTCCTTCCAAATCTATTATTTATAATTGACGAAAAACTCCATGAGTGCAACAAAATGTTGATGAGACAACTTGACGACGTTAATTTCTCCAAGTGTACTGATTGAAATTATAAAAAACAAGTGATTTGTTCCTGATAAGTAAAATCAAAAGTAGATACTTTAACTAACTTATTAGAAAAACGCTAAAATTGCCGCGAAAACGTACCATGAGGTGTACTGCACAGGCACATGAGAGTAAAATGACTAGTTCACCCCTCCCCCATGTGTAAGTGTGCGATACAACTCGCGGTACTTGTAGTATTGTTGAACTTATTAATGGATTCAAAAGTTATGAATCTCGAAATAAAAAAATAAATTTGGATTGAAGCTCCTTTCATGTGAATGAAAAAATATTTCGTTTTATACTATCAATTGTTGAATTTGTTTTGAGCAATCATTAAAGAATTTGATATGGGAGATTTCGTATTTTTAATTTTAAAGTTTAGAAGAAGTTTGTTTCACAAATTAAATAAAAGTTTTCATTTTGGTTGGATCGATTTTAAATCCAAGTGAAAAAAAAAATCAATGTGGTCAAGATGTTACAATATCTTTCTATTGCACGCGTGGAGTTTTTCGTCAATTTTGGATAGATTTAAAAGTGATAGATGAGTAAATATTTGAATAGATTAATGAGCGGTGGATAATTTTTTTAAGATTAGTGAGCAAATAGTAACTTACGGTAAAATTTATGAGCAGTGAGTAATTTTTTTTAATTCAATGAACAAGTAATAACTTAGATAAAATTGAGTGGGCATTCGTTAAATTAACTCCTTTCTGTCCTAAATTTTCCGTCAAATTTAGCCACTTACTGTATGCACTTCTTGAATCTATGGTTGTCACGGCCATACCCAGACATGAACTGACTTTAAGATTTGAAACCGCACTGCATATTTTTTGAAAGGTTTAGGACATTCGCTACAAGTTTCCCTTGTTAGGAATATTAGAATAAGCTTCTATTAGGTATTACTAAAAATCTAAATTTTAATTTTTATCAAAACTTATTAAAAATATGATTTTTATCTACAATCAAACAAGGGCTAAGCCTTGGGCAGCCGGGCATTTATGAAAGCAAAAATAAAAATTGTACAATCTTCAAAAAAACATCACCTTTCTAATAACATACTCTAAAAAAAATCCATATCAATGATAGCAAGATTTATTGTTCAGAATTTTTTCCTCGTTTTAATTTTATCGCTTCCCACTTTTTCATTTTTTTCATTTTGTAGAAATCAACCTATAGAAAATTATGCAATAATAGAAGAATCATTGTGTAGAGCTACATTTGAAGATCAAATTTACTTTTATGTTGATTTTAGAAAATCAAGAGTGTATTGATAAAACACCTTGAAAATATATTTTTTGAGACTAAAACAGAGAAAAAAAATTGTGGGTTGGGTTGGGTGGGGTGGGGTGGGGTGTAGAAAATGAAAAATGCAAAAAGGTGATGGATGGATGGGTCGATGGTTGGCGAAGATAGAAAGCAAAAACGGGACAAGAGCACATGGAAGTGGGGAATTAATAGGAGAAAGCGTGGGAATGCACATGCGATGCCCTAAAAGACAAAGCTTGAAGCAATCTTTGCCTGGTGGGTCCGCACATCTATTTCATTCAACCACCCCACCCCACACGCACACAAAATAAAAAATAAAATCATGAAAAACAAGTAGAAGAATTTGGGTGTATTTGATTTAAAGTGAAATTGACATTTGAAAATATGGTATTTGAAAAATGAATTTTTAACTAAACCAAAAAAAAAAAAAAATGGAAAATCAATACAAGGTGGTCATGGTTACATTGGAGTTATGAGGTTCTTCATCCTACATTGGAAATTATTGACCTTCGATGTGGGTTTATTATGTGCACACTCTCTTCAATAGATAACTTTTGAGGGTGAGTTTATACAAGATGTTGTAACAATAGTATTAGAGCAGGCTTCTTGTTTGCAATGGCAACATCCCACTGATCTGATATGGACTGTGTACGACATGGGCTTCATTATTGGAAGTGTGGTGGTTTATCATGGTTACATTGGAGTTATAAGGCTCGTTCCACATTGGAATTTTCGAAATAAAGTTCATAAAATAATGGAACGTCATGAATCTTGTATTGATGAAATTCAAGCCAGATGCAGACTCTTTTGCAGGAACTATTATCACTACGAGCATTACATGTTCTTCATGCTCATAACTCAAACACAAACTCATTCGCCCCAACCAAAATATCACAACGACCTTCCACCAATCACCATCAAATTCACAATATTTTTCATGTCAATTTGTTAAGAAAACATTTTGGACTAGTCACTCAGATCTCTACCCAACTTCCTCCAGTCAGATGATTTAACCATTCTACCACAACCTGAGGCTACCTTTAATCGTCATATCATTAATGAATAAAAGTATCGCCTGAGGTTTGAAATATTAGTTAAATGGAAAGGAGCAACGGTGAAAGATGCAACCTGTAGAATGAGTGACAATATTATAATTAAGGTAAATTTTATGAAAAATTGGCAATACAAGACCATCATCAATGATGGATTAACTATCAAGCGGTCAATATATCATGCATGATGATCCATTATGGGAAGATAGCCTTTCGATGCAATTAGCAGATTTATTCGGTGGAAGCACGGTTATTTTGTTGGCTAAAGACTCTATCAATGAAATTGGAATAATCACAAGTATCTCCAAAACATATTCATAGATTCATCATGCTTAATTATGAATAGAAAATGAAGGTGACAAAAAATTATTTCAGAAAAGTCCACCATTTTTCTCAATGAAGTTCTTTAAGGTGGCAAGAATGATATGTGCATTATGTAAATGGTGGGTCATTGTTGTTGATGAATAATAAAAGTCATGAAATGAGTAGTGGGTGCATAAAAATAACTCCATGTTATTTAATTATTGTTTCATGTTATTGATTAGTTAGTTAAATTGTTATTTCTTATTTCTAAATTATGAAAATTATATAGTTCCCACAGAGGGCACTTGTCCACTCCCTATTGGGGGAGTGCAGGCCTCGTCTGACACCCAATGCCCACCAGTCAAGTGACGAGTAGGCTAATCAATTACAGCAAATTGTCTTCTTTCCTTGTCTCCTCTTTTTCCTTTTTGACGCATAAAATTCTATGCACATTAAAAAAAAAAAAAAAAAAAAAAAAAAAAATAACTGTTGCAATAATTTTAACCAATCAAAATTGTTGATTATTTAAAAAATTGGTCATATGAGATGTCACATATCCGTTTATAAACAAAGTTTTACCAAATAGAGGATTACATGTTTAGTATGTTAAATTGAGAATGAAGATAAAACGTTTTGATTCAATCTTGCTAGGGTCAACCATAATACGTTGTTTTTTGTCAATATCAAAATTGTGAGTGCTTAATCAGTTACTAATATGAGCACAAAAATGTTAGCTCAATTATTGTCCCTACGTAAAATTTTTAGCAGATCGCCCTCAAGTAAGAGCCAAATCTCCCGAACCAAGATTTCATTAAAGAGAATTTAGAAATTTCCTACTTGTAATTTCGAGTTTACTCTAATGTTCTTATAATAAATAGGGAGCCCTCATCGCGATTTTGCATTATTAAAAAATAAAAATAAATAGATGGATTAAGAAAAAATGGGTGTGCATTATTTCTCTTACGTGTTATTGTACTTATTTATTTATTTGTTATTATTATTGTATTATTATTATTACTCTCGATTACAAAACTCAACGTCATTCGGTGAAGAACTTACCAAGGATGCATCTCACTATCTAGATTTGGGTGCAACGGTACGTGACTCAAATCATTACCAGTACATGATTTTGCATAGAGTTGGGCATAAACCGTCCAAACTCGTCAAAACCGCTCAAATCGACCAAATTCGATCGATTTGAGTCGATTTTTCATGAAAATTGGGTTGGGTTCGAGTTTTTTTAAAATTTTTTAGTCAGGTTGGACCGGGTTGCGGGTTGGGTGAAAAACCCGACCCAACCCAACTCAAATAAAAAATCTTTTTTTTTTTTTAAATGAAATTTTACTTATTTAAATATTAATTGAACATATTTTAATTTTATTAGCAAGTGTTCAATTTATTGTATTTGAGGTTATTGTAGTGTACATAATTGATTTGAGTTAAAGATTGATTCATAAGTTTTTTTTTTCAATATTTTTTATTAATTGGGTCAAAGCCCAACCCGTCCAACTCAACCCAACCCGACCGAAATTTGATTGGATTGAATTGGATTGAGTTGGATTGATTTTTTATGGACCCGACTTTAATGAGTTGGATTCGAGTTGAGCAAAAAATCGACCCAACTCAAGCCCACCTCTAATTTTGCATGTGAAAATATTACTCAGTGTGGACCAACTTGCATGGAAAGTAGAAGTTTTGAAAAAAACCAAAATGATCGAACACTAGCGTGCTTTTATTTTCGAAATCTTGGGGAAGGCACCATATTTCCATCCGAGAAAGACAAGATTCAAAAGACCATGTAATCAAACAAAACTAGATGACAAAAAAAGTACAAGCACACAAATGCAATTTCATAGGATTTCACCCAGGTACCAACCAAGCCAATAAAATCTAAAAAAATCAACAGCAAATTTTAATGCAATTTAAAGTCATCATTTAATCATATCACCCCTTTTACGAAGTCCACAACTTTACAATTACACATCTTATCAACTTCTATAAAATTTACGAAAAATCTGATTTTTATTATTACCAAACAGGGGCTTTTATCAAAATTAAAGTCAACAATTACTATTAGAGCCTGTTTGGTAGAGTTAAAATTTTCAAAATTTTCCTTAAATCTATTTTCAATCACATATCTATGAAATTCATTACTTTTCACACTTTTCAATCAGTTTCCAAACCACACATTCTTCCAATAACACAAAATTCATCAAAAACTCCTACAAGCATACATTTTATAGGATCCATAACTTTTCAATCACATATTTTATCAACTTTTATTAAAATCTAATTTTATCCCCCTATCAAACAAGGGCATAGTATTTTTAATCGAAAATCAATCAAAATGAGTTTGTAACCTTCATTCAACGAGAAAATGAGCCAAATTCTACCGGATCAAACCTACTGGACTCAAGGAATGATATTTATTATTAAAAAAAAAAAAAAAAAGGAAGAAGCTAAGGAATTTATTGGCCAAGAGAGTGCCGCATAAAAATCACTTATACCAGCAACGTTCAAAATGCCCTTCAGAAACTTTTATGATCATAAAGCGTCATATGAAATATGTTATATGTCAAATACACAGCATGCACGCAGTTTTCCATTATAAAAACATGAAAGAGGGACTAAAAATAAATATATTGCAACACCTAAATAAAGTTCCCTTGAATTGTATTATTGGATCGAATATCTTCAGACATGACTATTACTACTCCACTAATATTTTCCTTCCTAGACTCCAGTAAAAAACAACACATTTATGCTATCGATTCCTTCGCTCCACGACACAGAAACAACATAAAAACATCGAACTACTAGACACATTTTACATGTACTAACAGGGAAAAAAAACCATCTTACTGCATTTTACAAGGACTGCAGGCTCCTTAATTGGCCATTGGTTGCACAGAATACGGAGTGGTAATGCGTATTCTCCTCCATCTTCGTTTCTTAGTGTCAGTCTTCTTCTAATCACTCTCGTGGCCTCGCAAGCCATAGAGAACTCAGGGCTCGAAGCCTTGAAAAATAATCGTGTAACAAGAGAACCGCACGCGCTGATTGTCTGACGGTCAGGATGCGATGCATTTGCTGTAATGTTTGTTGCCTCAAGTTGTCCGCCTAATGAATGTCAAGAAAGAAAAACTCAGTTCCGTTACTTTTATCATAAGATTCAGAACTCCTACTTATTTTGCTTCAAAAATGCCACTTAAATTAATGGAAGATGTGATTTTTTTACACAATGACCTATATCCATGCCAGATCCAAAAAAATTCATTCCCTGTTGACAACCAAGGGAAAACTCAGATAAGTCACAAGCTCTCATGGAAGTTACTAAATTAGACACGTGACTGAAGATCCCAGCCGATGGGCTGGCCTGTTTCACATCTCTTCTACTGCACATACTATATGAAAAACACAAGCAGTTTCACACCTCTTCTATTGCACATACTATAGGATCAAGTTACGCCCCGTTTGAGATCAATTGTTTCAAATAATGTGGTTCGTAAATTGTAATAATAAATTTTTGGAGAAAGTGTGGTTAAAAAGTGTGGAATCTTTTTGGGTTTGTGGAGATCATTTTATTGGTAGAATGTGTGGTTGAAAATGAATTTTTAAAAAAATGAGATTTTGAATACCAAACAGGGGCTCCACATTGGCTTTAGTCCACCCCAGCCAACTAAGGATTTTTTTAAAACTTTTGACTTTTTTTTTTTTAATCTTTGAATTTCTATTTTATCAAAAGCCCAACTGTCCAATAATTTCCTAACTTCTTCAACCCACACTCACTTAGTCATAAGCTCAACTAAGTTATCCACATTCCAAAAACATAAGACACGAGATTTTCTTATGCATTTGCAAACTTTTCCAACACAAGCCTATTAGGTTTTCTTATGCATTTGTAAATTTTTAAATAACATCATTCACTCACCTCTCTGTAAATCGCTTATTTAGTATGTTGTTTGTTGAATTTTTCTTTAACAAAAAGGAGGGTTTAGACAATTGAGATCTTATGTCTTCAATCTATGAACGCAGCTTCCTCTTCAGTCTCCTCATGCGTTATGCTGAGTGCTGACTGGCTGCCGAAACATATATATATATATTAATCTCTTAAATATTGTATATTGTGTTATATTTACGTGTTTTTAAGTCAGAATTATTCTTATATTTTGCTCAAAACTCCGCCCCCGAACCCCTAGGAAGGGGCCTCCCCTCCACCCCATATTTTCTAGCCTACTACATTTAAATGTTCTAGTTCCACCCCTGTAAATCATCTACTACATATTATAAATAATTGATTACAAATTACAAAGTAATGCACAAAGGGAACGAAAACGAGTACAAGTACGGCCAACTCAATGAAAGTGATATATTACCTGATGAAGAAAATCGTCAAGAGTCCCCAATTTCCCCATCGCCATTGCCATCTGACCCATATAATTAGCAACATTTGACCCTTCAGGTACAGAAGATCCATTGGCCAATGTTTCTGCTAATGACTGCTGTAGTGCATCCATACCTTGTGATAGGGCATCTTCAGCTTGATGAGATAATTGCTGCAAATTATATATCCGTGTTAATTGTTGCTCCGTCCATGGCTCCATTTGATTCACAATAAGCTGCATTGTGATTGAATGCCAATCAAGAAACAGAAAACAGAAAATTGTTAAGTGCTTAAATATTGTCTTTACATATATCAAATTCTTTGAGTCATAAATTTCTTCATCAGTGCGAAAATTGTGGAAAAATCTTTAAAATATATTAGTTAAAAAGACTACTTGGCTCCTAATGCACAAATTGAAGACAAGTCCACGGGAAAGATATATTCTTAAATAACAACGAAACATGTGACAATAACTGTGTAAAACCTTGAAGGCAAACAGTAGTCTAACATTATTTTAGTTAGCACAAAGTTGGACCCTATCATTCAAAATGCCAGCCCAAAAACCAAATTTCTCTTAGTATTGATGTATAGATTCAATGCTTTTTCTATAAGTAAAAATAAATAAATTCTCTGTGAATGGAAAATGGAGATAGATTAAAGGAAACAAGTTCTACACTAGTTATTCATTATGATCTGATGATAGATTGCAAAAGGACAACATGTTCATAATATAAATGTAGCAAAACTAAGGATGTTGATATGGATGTATAATAAAAATATACAAGTCAACAAGTAGTAGTGACACTATTTGAGGCTGGACTTGCCTACTTAATGAAATGCTACTTCACAAGAGAAATGGGTCTCAATATGAAGTGTAAGGTAGACAGAATATAAATCAATATGTTTGCAAAAAATATTTGATTCCAATGGACATTTCGACAGAATTAATGATATGTCGAATGAAGTGGGGGGGGGGGGGGGGGGGGGGAATTCTTGTGACAAGATTAACATAAATAAACTGGCAAAATAAAGCAGTGTACAATTAAAGAGACACACCTTTAAAAGTTCAGTTGGGCGAAAACCACCAATCCACATAAAGCACCTTTCTGAAGGTGTTTTCCACATTCCTGACAAGATGTGGAATACATCTGCCTTGGCTGCATTGCCTTTCAACCTGAAAATGTCATTGAAATGTGTGGTCACGTTGTCCACAATATTACGAAGTTCCGTGTCACTTGCATGCGAATTGAATGTTGTCCTCAGCTCATTTATCAGTTTGTTTTGCTCTTCCAACCACCTTGCATATTCCACATCAAACGCCAGGGCCCCTGTTCAATACAAGATCAAAAAATAATTACAAAATGGCCCGATAAATTAAAGCAAAAATAAGATGGACAAAATAAAAGAAAAGAAGCTGATCAATTGACAACATTAAGCATAATAACTGAACTGTTGTTTGTAATGAATATATATTGCCCAAAAATAAAAGGCAACGTCTAAAATTTGGCTGTAGAATTTTATAATTGTCACCTCCAAGTATAACCATTCCCTTTCATGAATTTCTTCGACTGATTACTATGCAGGATTAGTTTTTCTATGAGACACGTCTTTTATCACTAAAAACAACACTGGTTTCCACTATAAATCAAATACATAGCTAAGTTTTGAAATCTACAAAAGAAAAAGTACGTGGACCTGACCTATTGGAATTTTCTGATATTAAAATGTGATGGACATGAAATTGGAATAGAAAGATAAAATCAGCACCTCACGCATCCAGGTACATTATTAACTTGAGCAAAGCCATCGAATTCTACCTCAAAAAACTAGACAGTCTTTATAGTACTAAGCTAAATTCTTTAGACCATCTTTAAAGCAAATTGAAATGATTTGACAAATCATTTTATCTTCACACTTCTTATCTTCCAAGTCTCGAAAAATTAAGAGTAGACGTCAAAAAATACCATACCATTGCCACTGCCACTGCCAGAATGAGATTGGTCTCCTGTGCTTGAGATGAATATACCCTTCATCAAACAATAACTAAATCAACTAAAGAAATACAAAACAATTTTGAAAAATGAAGTACTGATCAAGTGTGTTGGGAATAAAGGCAAAAATGAAAATAAAAATAAAAATATACATGTACATCTATTTATAACAAACCTGTTGACGCGCCCGCTGCAGCTCCTGCTCTAGTTGGCTTAGCTTCAGACGACTATTCTCCAACTGCTGTACATAGGCCTGAGAAGTAGGGAAAAGAACCATTATTAATGCAAGGTTCTCATCAATTCCATAACATTATCTTGTCCCATGCAATAGAACATAAAAAACATGAAGAATACCAGTTGAACCTTAAATAACAATGCAGACACGTACTTTTTTCCTCAGTCGGCTTTTCCTAGCAGCTTCACGATTTTGGGCGAGCCTTCGAAGTGACTGAACGTCATAATATGAGAGAAAATAAACATATGGACCTTGAACTTACAGAAATATAGATTAGTTTAAAGGTAGGACCTTCTGATTGAGGCCTTTTTCTTTTGATCTATCACTGGACCCAGAGGCTGTAGCAGCAGTGGATTGACCCATTTCAAACTGTGCAAGGAAGAAAAGTATTCATCAAAATGGTTCAATGAGAAATCTTTTCATGTAAACCTTCAAACATTTTTTCTGCCAAGGTCTTTCATATTTCAAGTGAAGTTGCATAAATTGAGATGCAATAACTTTAATTATGAAAGGTTTGTGACCGAAGTAAGGAAAATGCCTATTAAACACACTCTCAGAAGCCAAAAAAATGGAATAGCAGGATTTGAAAGAAGAAATACCTGTTGATTTTTTTCATCTGGATCGACATCAGTTGAAGTATCTGTATGGGAGCTGGATTCTGCCCTGTTGGACACTTCCCAGTTCTCATGTTGAGCCCCAGATACAGAAACTGGATTCAGATGTGACTGTATTGCTTGAGACCCCACAAGAGAAGGGGGAAAACTTGTACTGGTAGAAGCAAGAGACTAAATAACCAAGAGTGATAAGAAATCAGAAACAGACAACATTATTGAAATCAAAGAAAGAGAAATAATAATGGCGAAGAAAAGCCAAATTACCTTATTGAACGTGAGATTAGGACCCAACACTTGGCTATTCATAGTTGGACTAAACAATGGACCTATATTAGGATAACAAGTTCAGATGATATTAAAAAGAGAACAAATCACAACATGAATGTGACTTTGTCAATCCAACTCAACTCAACTCAACTCTGGAAAAACTGCATTCACTATGCATGCGAACTCGCCTTTTTAAAGACTATTCATGTCAAGGTTTTAGATTAATAGCAACAGTACATTCACCTATAATTTAAATATATAGTCTTAACTAAGAGAGTCTTGTACTTCATTTCTCTACATTGAGAACTCAAATGTCCAAGAAGAGACATATAACATCACAAGCGTTGTCTGGTAGAATGTTTGCAAAGGCAAGTTATTCCTTTGGAATTCAAAATTGTGCTTATGTTCAGTGTAAGGACTTGAGCTTTGATGATGTTTGATCCAGCTAGACCAATTTATTGCTCCCTTCCCCCTTCACATACCTTTTTGTCTTGCCCTGAGTTTATGTCATCAAACTTTTATACTAAATAGTTGAGATGTGGAATAAGCCAGCCTAGATCAAGATTTAAACTTGTTTTGACCGTTCGGAAATGCCATGGAAATTTTAGGAAGATAAGAAAACAGGTGACAATGTATATTTCATCTAATTAGAGCTTAGTTCACTAATTCACTGTCAATGTTCAGTATATAGTTCATCCTGTCATCCTATGCTTCATAATTCACATCCAGCAACAATCAATCAACAACTCAAAATGTTATTTCTTGTAAATTGTGCAAACTCTCAATTCTTAATGGAGATAGAACACTGAACATAGAATATGAAGATCAGAACTAACTAACAGTAGACAGAGCAAAGAATTATGAAACATACTGCGACTGACATTAGAAGCATCTCCAATCTGGAATCCAAGATATTGCTCAAGGACCCCAAAATCATTAGCTTGTGAAGATTGCATTGTATTCCCTTCTGCTTGCCTGTGCGCCACAATTAAACTACCTAACAGTTAACAGAACAGTAATAAGCACAACTCAAAAACTTCATCAGTTCTCGAGTAAGATTTTGTAAGCTTTTTTTTTTTTTTTTTCAAACAAATTCTTGCAGAACGAGCCTGTACTAAAACGCTTAAAAAGTTTGGGGTGTCTCTGAAATCTAAAATGGTGAGAATAGGAAATATAACTTCTAAATATACATCCATATATGCACGACTTAACATTCAAGATTTCACGTAGAAGTCATGATTTTTTCAAATCTTTTTATCAGTCAACCTAATATTTATAATAATAATAATGATAAAGGGAAATATTGCAAAACTTCGTAATTGAAAATGAGAAAAAGTTTAGATTCTACTGGAGAAAGAGCAAACACACAAGAAAGTTACATGTGATTGGAATCAGGCGTCGAAGAAATGAACCAAGCCCAGCAGTGATTCTGGTATTAACCTCTGCACCAACTTTAACTGTTGTATTACCCACAAATCACCATCACCTCCTCGGATTTTCAGAATCAAAAATCATAAAAAAAACACCAAGAAAAAATATCGAAACCCCAGAAACTTCTATAAGACAGAATCAACCGGACACAGCAAAAAATTCAAGTACAAATCGAACACGCAAAAATCACTGCTTTTAATAATCAGAAATCAAAACCCTATAAGCCCTTTCCACAGAAACCTCCAAAAAAGAAAAATAAAAGAAGAAAAAACCAGGACACAGAAAACCAAAGATAGCTTTAAACAACTGAGCAAAACCAGCTGCCGAAATTTTCGGGCATATAAGATTGGATCTTTTGACTAAAAAATACTTGGATATTTCTCCCCCATTCAAAAGTCTCTGATTCAGCATAAAAATTCAAGGTCCACGTTGTAGCTTTAAAAAAAGCTTTCTTTAATGTTTTTAGTACTTTCCTCTCTTTGCTAAAAGTCAAAAAAAAAAAAAGTTTTTAAGCATAATAGTTTTTCAAATCATCTTTTAATCACACATAGTTTCTCTCTCCACTTTTCAATCACATCTTATTTAAAAAATATAAAAAAACATATTTTTAAACACCAAAATTTTAACAAACAGATACTTTTTTTTTTATCGAAATTTTAGTACTTATTTTATTTATAAAAGTTTTACTACATGTACAATTATTTTGACAATAAGGTTAACAATTAGTTTACGTGGCATAATCCTGTTTTTTCACCCACATCAACTTTTAAATCAACAATCAACAAACGTACACATCACCTAATTGTCAACCATATTGTCAAATGCATTCTTCAAGTAGAAAAATTCTATTTATAATGCATCGACGGAGATAGAGGACGTGACGTTCACATCATGCCAAAATATGCGTCACTTTCATATCTTCCACTTTTCAAAGCATTTCCATTTTCTGTCACTTTTCTGCTAACTTTTTAGTTCAAACCCTTACTTTAGCTTGAGTTGCACTTGAGCCCATGAAGTCTTGAAAAGTTATAGTTGACTCCCAAGTTGATTGGATTCTATATCTCATCTTATATGAAAAAAATGGAGTTTGGTTTGGGATTTTTTAAAGTTGATTTTAATAAAATCTAAAAGCGTAAGGTAAATACATATCGCCTATATTAGGTTCGAATTCTTTTAAACTTATTTTCTACAAAATTTATTTTTAACAACATGTTCTTACAATAAAATAATTTTACACTTGAACTCATTAATTTTTCCTATTTTTTAACCATATATAATCCAAAGAATAATTTTTCATTCAATTTATTATTAAAAATCTATGTCAAACAAACTCACACTCCCTCCGTCCCATTTATATAGGCTGCATTTCTTTTTTCTCTTATCTCAATTATATATGCATGTTTCTTTATTGGGAGAGTATTTATTTTGTTTATTTACTAATATACATCCATTTATTACTTTCAATAATAATAGTTTTGATACTTAAATAAGGACAAGTTGATAATTTTCTTTCCAAAAATTACATTTTCAATAATATTAAATATATTTTCTTAATCTGTATGAAAAGTCAAACACGTCTATATAAATGGGACGGAGTGAGTAATATACTAAACATTGACTCTTGATTTTATTTTTCTAGTAACAAAGAAAATAAAATTTATTCTAATGGAGATCAATGTGTGCAAATCATAGTTATAAAATTCAACATGATGCAGTTGCATGGCGTAAAATCGGTAATTCGAGCTCTTGATCGTGCTGAATTGCCTAAGAAGTGATCCATCATTTTGATGTGTGTTTAATATTGTTTAAAAAGAGTTTTTTGAAATGAATAGTGATTTTTAAGAGAATTGATGATTAAGATTTAGTTAAAAAGTCAATTATTGTGGACTGACTTTTAGTAAATGGTTGAGATTGAATACTATAGAAAAAAGAGAAAAAAATAAAGAGAACCAAACAAGGGCTCGTTAGTCCAACCACCGATTGATAATCCAATACATTGGCCAGGTTGATGCTAGGTTTAGGTCTTGTAACTATGGTGCAATGATCTCTTGCTAATTAAGCATTGTTTATAAACCACATTATTTGGTTTATCACACAATTTTCAAGCAACTTTTTAACCATCCACATTTTCTCTTACCACTTTTCAACCACACATTTTACCTCAAAATTATAAATAAATCAGTTTACAAACCGCTAGAGTCTTACCAAATTGAAGCTAACATAAAATATGAACTTAGAAAGTATGCTAACAATGGCCACCACTACTACATAAATTCTAAATGAGATAAGAATGAGCAGTACAATAAATGGTATGACTTAACATTTTTGTTGGGAAGATTTTTCATAAAAATTTTGTATGTGCGATTATGACTTAATTCTTATCTTTCAACTTATTCTCTAATTTGAGGGAACTTGTTCATATATAATGTGATCTCAATTCTCATGACTCGTGATAAGTTGTTCCTAACTACACTAACACATCTTAAAAATTTTCTATATATATTATTTCTTGAAGTATAACTAGGACATGTTAGATTGGTACATTCAATTTTGAATAGGCTTGTGTGTTTTAAATTTTTCCTTGCAAGGTACACTGCAAAGACTTTGCAATTAGCATTTGTTTTGTGGTGATTAAAATCAGATTTTTAATAGATTTTGATAGGAATTAATGAAATGCATGGTTAAATAATTGTGAGTCTCATAAAATATGTGATTGAGACTTGTTGACAAATAATCCCAAATTATTTTTTAAAGAGTACATTCTATACGACTCATAATTTTCTCTTTTCAACCATAAGATCTCTAAAAAATTTATTTTTCAATTGAAGAATATGTGCCAAACATGCTTTTAGTCTCTGAGCAAACAGATGTTTAACTTATGTTTGATTGCCAATATTTGGTAAAAAAAAAAAAAACGTTCTGAATAGTGATTGATAGAATATTTTGTGGTTGAAAACGGATAAAAAAATTTGAATTTATGTATAAAATATTTTGTTGTTAAAATGTGTAATTAAAATTGAATAATGTAAAAAATGAGTTAAAAATAATAGGATCGTCATCAAAGGCTTATTGTATAAGACTGACTAGATCAATAAAATTAGCTCCATACAATAATAAATAAGCAAAAGTAAGTGGGCACTTCTGCAATTTCGAGGTCTTGAAAGGTTCTTTGTTTATTTCAATAAACTGAGTTTTAGAGAGGCACCAAACACAACAATTATTATCGATTTTCCTTTTCCTCTGCCGCCACCGAGGAACGTTGACCCGTACGTAATCTTTTACACGAGTAAATGACCATCATGCCCTTTACACCATTTCGGTTCACAATATCCTTACTGGGATACTTCGTAATTCACGTGTCAAGCCAAGCACGGAGTAGGGCTGCGTTTGGCACCATTCTTCGAACTTGATCAGATTATAAGAATCGAGCATATATAAATATCAGAGGATTTGTTATGTAGTTGTGTTACACGTACATAATGATCTATATAATAGTTTATATACTGTATCAAAATTTCTTCAACCAGATTAAAAATAAAATAAAAAAATATATCTATTATCTTTTTGACACATCATCCGTTTTTTGTAAATTATTATGTAACTCCAATAAGTACAAGTAGTATATATTTTCTCTGCTATGTAACCTTATTCAAGACATCCGATCTAAATTTGAATCGAGTAATATGAAAATTAAGATATTTCAAAACATAGATAAGAAAGTGTCGATTGTGATCGACTTTCAATAGGAATTTTAATCGATACTAGTCATGAAAGTTGTATTATGTTCAATTTGGAAGGAAATAAACAAATCTACTTCTAAAATTTAGCCGCATGTTTATTCTTCTATATTATTTATCTACTCTAGTACTCTTAACTCGTTTGAAGTTGAGTTTTGAGTAGAAAAAAAATCAAGACTTCTTAGTCGAGTATGAGTGAGCTTTTTACTTAAAAGACATTTTTAATTTGACAACTACAACCAATGGAGTTTCGTGTTATTCTGTATTTCTACAATAAATTAAAAAATAATGACCAATCATATTTCAACATATCAATAAATAAATACACTAAAAACCATCTTGTGCTCTGTGTTTGTGTGTAGTGTATATATTGTAAAATTATAATCTATAAATAAACCACAAAATACTTACTTGAAATCACAAAAGTAAATCTAAAGAATGAAAAAGAAACAATTAAAATTGTAGATCAAGACTGGAGTTCAACTCTCTATTTATAAGATGAATTTGCAAGGTTCTAAAAAACGTAACGTATTACGATGTGGTGATGTTGATAATCAAGAATTAAAAGTTTAGACGTGTCAATGAGAAGAATTGACGTTATAATAAGTTTTTGTATTTTTAATATTATTTTTAAAATAGTGACATTAAATAGAATTTGACATAGAAAATTAATTGCACACAAAATGAAAACAACAATAATTTTTAATTTAGAACTATTAATACATAGTAAATAATCAAATATAGATTCACGATTGTTAATTGTATATTAATGTATGTACTATAATTTAATTCAAAACTTCAAAAATGACTAATTATATATGTCTAAATAATTTGCTTTGATCAAATTAAATTTATTCCCATAAAAAATGAGATTTTCCATTATTATTATTATATTATTATATATACTAATATTTTAATACTAATAATTCAAGTCGACCGTTGACTTCCGAAGGTTAAACGAGATTATAACTACTCTTACATGACAGTTGAAACAGTTATTCGGACATGGAATTAGTTAGAACAAATGAAAGTCAGCTACTTTGTACTATGTGAGAGTTCAATTAGTTTAGTTATGTCTTAATGTCAGGCAGTCCGATTTTGTAATAAGTCAACTCATCCTTTTTTCCCTATAAATATAAGGGGGGATGGCTCATAAAGGGATCCCAACTTTGACTGTTTGAAGCCAAATATAAATATATTAGATCATACGTGAAGTCCAAGTCGACAAGTCCGAACTGGGGTTCACTTCTTCCACATACATTTTCGTTTCGAATGATTAACATTAACATATTTCCTTGGCGACTTAGAATATTTATATTTTCAACTATCAACAAATATAAATGAAAAATCAATACACCAATATCACCTTAATTTATGTAATTATTACCATTACATCAACTGGTACTAAAATCTAAATGAATTATTTTCAAAATATAGCCATATTGGGAAATTCCAGAAAGTACAGCCGTAACCTCAAACCCATTTCAAATCACATACTAATGCCTTGAGACATCAACTGCTCGTTTTGTTGATTTGAATCGAGATGTTGCAATAATCTGGTGACTAAATAATTTTATGAAACTAAATTTTTTATGGATTATTAACATTATTCTATAGAATTGTATAATGGAGTATCCACTCAATTTCTCACAATTTATTTCATGAAATGACTATTGTGGTTGAATATTTTTAATGACAATTCTACTCATAATTATAATGCTTATTATTCCTCATTTAGAATTGAGGATTATCCTTTATTTTATTTTATTTCCAAGTATTTCACAGCTAAAAGTAATATCACAATCTTGGATCCGATCTCAATCTTGTTTCCAAATTATGTTCAACTGTTATGAAGAATACAAAATTCTAACTTTGCTAACTCGACGTATTATGAAATGTTCCATTGTATAATTGGTCACGTAATACTTTTTGTAATTAAAACATGTACCATAATATTGGGTTTATTATTGAAGAATGGAGAAACTATTTTTAAGATTTAAAGAAGGTTGAAATTGTACTCTTAAGTTACATCCCATCTTATTATCTCACAATATTGCTATGCTATATAATGATTTATATATTGATATGTGAAAGTCGTACTACATACATATGTCTAAATCACGGCGCAACTTGATAAAATCATAAAATTGACTTGAGAATTGACTTGATGTCTTTGATTTTATAGCTCACATTACAGATAACCATAAGTCCACGTTAGTGTGATATATTTGTGTTACTGTGTACATAACCTCCCAATGCAAGAATGTTGTCCGTCTTCCTGATTTGTATCAAAAGCAGTCGTTACCATTTAGGCAGCTGCTGGTTCAAGGTTTCCAAATTACTGGAATTTTGATCATGTTACTATAATTGATGCATGTCTTACAATTTCAATCATTGCAAAAATGAAAATCAAGAATTAATTTATTGGTATAATTCAATAGGTTAATGTGCTTGATATTGTAAAAGATAAATCTATGGTATAAGTTTACCTACTTTGGAGAAGCATTCAGGTTGGAGAGAATTTGGGAGGAAGAAAAGCTATTTTAGGGATATTGAGCGTGATTAGCTTCTACCAGGCTTGTCTGTAGGAGTAAAATTCGTTATATATATATTAATACCCTATAAGAGTTAAGTATGATTTCACATTTCAATTTTACTACAAAATCACAGTAATTATGGGATAAAATATGTTTAAAGGTATTATTTGAATATTAATTAAAAAAAAGGTATGTGGTGTAATTTCCACTAGTTAAAAAACTTGAAACTGTGGGATTGTGTACCTTTTTGACAGTTGCTCCGATTTTTCCCATAAAAAACTACCGGCTCTAGCCAATTTTAGGCTGATTTTGGTTGGTTTTAACGGGTTTTTGCCGGTTAAGATGCATTTTTGCACGCATGAGTCATGACCTCTAGGCAAAGCGTTTTGAAGTAGCGTTGATCATAGGCGTGCCTAGGTGAAGTGTAGGCGTGCCTAGGTGAAGTGTAGGCGCACCTTTTACAACAATGTGAATTTGTCACGCCGAGGTGCTCATGTTTGTTTGACAATCGTCTCCCAAAATATAACGGTCATCTTCTTGCAGTAGAAGAGCTTCAAATGGTAAGAACAACGAACTCGGACTTGTTTTGTACCTTCTACAAAATGGACTTTTATGTAAGTTTGAAAGTAATGCAAGATATGATCATGCAATAGAAATATGATATTGAATGAATAAAACCATCGAAAGTGGTCCTATTTATAGAAGTTTAAGTGAGGTAACTGGAAAGACACTTTCCAAATCTTGGTCTTTAAACATTCGCTCGACCGGTTTTCATTTCGAATCACGCTCAACGTCCGCTCAAGTCTATTTTTCAAAATCTAAACGCTCAAGTTTTGCTCGATGACCGCTCGAGCGGTCATCTTAATCTTGGAATTTAAAATTTTAAGATTAAATAAATATACAAAAGCTGGCTCATGACCCACAACTCGTGCTCGTGCCATGTCGAACCTAACTGGCCTTTCAGACAGACGAAGGTGGCTATACGCTTGTGGGATTTGGACTAAACTCAATTGGATATAGGTTATCTCCCCTTCAAACACTATTGGTATCCCTTATGGCCCAAACCAAAATGTCCAAGTTGAAGGTAATAAACTAGCAAAACTTTCCTTCGTTTTCCTATGTGAGACAAATTTAAACTTTAGTCCACTTATTCTAAGTAAGCTTATTTCAACATCTCACTTTATTCATTAAGGGTTCATTTGATTGGAATGATGGAAAATGGGTGAAAAGAAAATATTTTCTAGGGAATTGATTTGCCTGAAAATTATTTTCCTGGGAAAATGTATTTAATTGTATTTGATTGGTTTAAAATATTTTTGCAAGGCAAACGCAATTCCTCCCCTTTTCACACGCTAGGGATTCTCTCTCTTCCTTCGCTAAGGATTCTCTCTCTTCCTCACATTCGTTGTCCAAAACTCTTTCTCAGTTTGACGCAGCAGCTGGAGTCAGTCGATTTCTTGGTATAATCTCTTGAAATGACTTGAAAATCCATCGTGACCGTCTCAAGTAGCGTACTGACTTGATTCAAGGATTTGGTTGAAGGTATTGGTTTCTCAATTTTTTTTTTTTTTTTTTTTGCGAATCGAATCCTTGAAATTCTTTTGTAAAGTTCAACTCTTTTGCTTCCAGGTTCAGCAACCTTGTCAAACAACCCACATGTTCTTATTTTTGTTTCCAACTACCACAAGGTAATTTCGATGCTCCTTTTTTGTGGTTTTTATTTCTTGTTGTTGTGTGGCTTGATTTTAAGTAAATCTGGAACTACGTATTCATATACGTTTACACGTTTGCTGTAATCCTTCGATATGTTGTAATTCTTTTGTGTTCAATATTTTGTAGTGATGGAAAAATATGTTGGAATTTCACTGAGATTGAGGCTCAGATTTCATGAGACGAGACAGAGAAGGAGCTCTTATGATTAAGTTGCAGGTTGGAATGGAGAAGGGGAAGGACGAAGTAGTCTGCTATCCTTTTGTTTTGCCTTGGAAAATATTTTATCAACTCCAACTGAAGAAAATATTTTCTAGCAATTCAATGAAAACATGGTCATGTGAGGGGAAGTTAGAAAACATTTGGCCTGGAAAATTTGGCTCACTAAACACAACAAAAGATGGAAAATTGGATAAAATTTGCCATTTTCCATGGCAAATCTTGCCAATTAAACATGACCTAATTTTTCATTCATCCGGAAATGGTTTTACGAATTCAAATATATCACGGTGATCTACATTTGGAGTAAAATAATTTGGACTCCTCATATGCACAAAACGGATATCGAAACCCACTTGAATAATTGGTCAAGGTTGACCCATTTCAACATCATTTCCAACAATTCCCACATGAACGGAAATTACTAGAAAGTTCAAATGATAATGTAGACACTAGTAGAGAGTATAAGCAGAAATCTATTGCATCAGGAGAGGTAGCTTTTGAATTTGAACCTGCCTTAGTAAAATACCGTCTAATTTACTTGGCTAATCAGTGAACATGATGTCTTGAACTGTTCAGTCATTGGTGTAAACCAAGGCAACAGCACTCACACAATATCTTCCCTACCAGTTTTGGTTCTCGTAGTTGTGTTCATTTTGGCCCTGAACGACTCTTGGGTTTCATAAGTACTTTAGAAAATTCAAGCTTTGAAACATTCTTATAGAAGCGGCCTCACTTCGTACTTACATAAGTGATCTCCTATTAAGAGTATCAAGCCCTACTATAATTGATTTACTCAACTTAATATGAATCATTAAAAGCATAAATTAACCTTGTAGATTCTGTAGAAAAACACTATTCTTCATTATAAAAATGTTTACGAGACTTTCTCCCAAGTGTTCAACTGAACCTATATAACTTAGTTGTCTCATTGAACCAAGATCTTAAGATATCCAGTCAACAAGGTTGTGTTACCTTAATAAGGATTCATACATAATAGGATTTTAATCACAATCATTTTGATAAACAGTATATTTGATTTCTTTATAAACCTATGTAAGTGGATTCGCAAGATTCTCCTTGGATTTCATGTAATCAATAGTAATAATACCATTTGAAATCAATTGCTTAATAGTCTACGACGTATGTGTCTAGTCTTACCATTATACATACTAATTTGTGCCTTCCCAATAGCCAACTAACTTATTACAATGTATACTTATTGTAGACATTGACTTAGGCCAACATGTAATGTCTTCTAAGAAGTTACGAAACCATTTTTGCTAAGTTGAAACCCGGATACAAGATTCTTGTGAATGTCTTGTATATGTAGAACATTGGTGAGGACAAGCTCTCTTTCAGAAGTCGTTTTCTTTGTGTTTGGAGAACATTGTCTTGTCGACACAGATGTGGCGAGTTGCATCAGTACGGGACGTCAACAAGTATCTACCCACCATTCTCTAGGATTTTCAACGTTTTTACATTCAAATACAACAGCATACAAGTTCATTTCTTGTATCCCTTCAGATAGAATATCTCATTCAACCACGTTTGCTTGTGCATTCTTCTTAGGTTTGTGACATTCATGTCGAAAAATTGCACCATGCAATCACAAGGCACAACAGGCTTGCGACACGTATTTTGAAATAGATTCAAAACTGCTTCTACCATGCGATCTCAAGGGACTAAACCTTGCGATCGCAAGGTTCCATTGTCGGCCGGTCCGCCTAGATAGACCGATTTGGTCCATGTGGTCCAGTTTTCCGATTTTGCATGATCTTGCATTTCCTAACTCTTTTTTCGTCTTTTCAAACTATAATTTGATCAACAATTCAATACATATTTGAACAAAACATTTTGACAACATAAATTTTTCAACTTACCGATTCAAAAATCAAGTTTGCACCTTATTTGTTCAAAAATTAGGTTAACTTTTAAATATTAAAACAATATTATTAACTAAATTAATATATCCTAAATTACATACAATATTATTCAAAACCTCAATTGACCCTTTCAGATGACAAGATGGAAAGAGATTTAGGTGACACCTTTCGAATCAGCCTCCACCATGATGGTAGTGAGGTGCAAACCTTCCAGTCAACGAGTAGCGCTCAGAATATCGTGATCTGTGTATGTGTTGGTTCAGATTTGGTGGCGGTGAATTTAGTGGCGAAAGAGATAGTGGTGGTGTGTTATGGTGAAAGACAATGATCTTTGTAGATCTCTGTGTGTGTTGCAGTTATTGATTGTATATGTATTGATCTATACAGGACTGCAGATCTGTATTTGTATGTGTCGATCTATACAGATTTGTTGTGGAGTGTAGATTTGTGTGTGCATTTTCGAAGTCAGCTGTGGTGATGTGGGTAGTGCGGTGGACTTGTCTGTGCATTTTTTTTGTATTACTATATTTTTTTACAATAATATAAATAACAATTAGTGATGATTTCAGCATATCAATATATTCATCAAAATTCATCTATTACTCTTTGTTCATGGTTAGAAAGCTAAATAAAGATGAACGACATAGGAAGAAGTGTAATGAACAAATCTTTACCCTCAAAATTGATTGATTGATAAAAGATAGAGTGAATAGGTGGACTAAGCATGTTTGGCTAACTTTAAAAAGTAGATTTTTGGAAAACATTGCTAATTTTTTAATCAACTCATTAAATTTCAATTTTAACCAAACCTATTTAGAAGTATATTTTACTAATATGATATCTACTAAATGCGTATTGCTTAAACAAGAAAACGTGATAGCGTTATTATGATTTGTTTTCTAAACTTTCTATTATTCTAGTTAAAATGATATTAACGAAAATAGTAAAAACAAGAATGTTTACATATTTTTTATTATTGAGCAATAATCGTATTTTAAATTAAAAATCCATTGGTGTGTAGTGTGTATATTACAAATTATATTATATAAATTAATCATAAAATACTCTATAAGTAAATAACGAAAATACTTACTTGAAACTCACAAAAAAATTAATCTTAATATCTTAATATATCTTTTATTACTATATAAAAGAAGGATAGTGAAAAGGAGTTTCCCGCCCAAAAATATGCTAAAAATTCTGCTTATAGTCTCACAAAAAGAAAGAAAGAAAGAAAAAAAGGGTAAAATCCCGCCCATTTCCAATTTTTATTAGGGACGTGGCTGATATCCCTTTTTTATATAATAATTTCCCTTTTCCAAATAGGTGGCTGTCAGATGACAACCGCATTTATTGTTTTTTTTTTAATCTTGTTTTGACTCTTTTTTGGTTGTTTTGTTTTTCCTTCTTTTTGAATAGTAGTTTTAGATTAATTAATTCACATTTTTGGAAATTTAAATTTTATACATTAATTGATAATATTTTGATCTCATACTTATGAAGAAAATTAATAAGCACTATTTTTTTTAGGCGATTAATAAGCACTATTTGAACAAAATAAACAAATATAAATTAATTTAGATATTACACAAAAATATAACTGAAATGAATATAACAACAATGTGGCTTTAATGATAGTTGAAAAGAAGATTCCCATCCAAAACTCCCCCCCCCCCCCCCCCCCCCAAAAAAAAAAAAAAAAACAGAAACAAAAGGAAAAAAAAAAACACCGTATAAAATTGTCTGTCAGCCAAAATCTGCATGTATAATATTATCATCATTAGTCTTATCATATAATATTTTTTTAAAACATTTTTTGAGCTGACAACCAAAATTTCTTTTATTTTTTTACTGTTTATTTTCAAGAAAATGCGGTTGTCACAGTCGCATTTTCTTTAATTTTTTTTTTTTTTTTACTTTTTTTTTTATTTTGACTTTTTTCTTCCTTTGAATATTTGTTGTAAATAATTGGAAAGAGAAAATGTGTGTGATTAAAAAGTTGTTTGAGAAATTGTGTAAAAAAATGTTTATAAACCATAAAGAAATCACTAGCCAAACACAGTGTAAAAGTTTTTTATTTAAAAACAAAGGATGTGATGTTTTTCATGTAAAATATGTTGTTAAGAAATGGAGAGAGAAAATATGTGTGATTAAAACAGTTTGAGATAATGTGTTGTTTAAAACATGTTAATTTTTAAAAATAACTTAAAGAACTAATTTGAAAAGTGTTATTAGAGAAATGTGTTGTTTGAGAAGTGGGTTTTCCCCCCTCAATACTGATATTGTAACCAATTTGAAAAAAAAAAAAAAAAAATTATTAATTTTTTTAAGGAATATAAAATTATATTATAAAATGTGTTGAAAAATATTTAACTAGCCCGAAAATGTTTTAGTCTAAATAACTTAAGAATATTCTTTATTTTGAGTGTTTTCATAAGTTTTCCAGTTTGATTATTAGACTATTTTTTATTATTATTAATGTTAATATTGATGAATCCAATCAATATTTATAGATATCAGTATTAAAATTATAATTTAATTAAGCATTTTATTTATTTATTGTTCTTGATATTATAAATCATATGTGTAGCTGTTAGTATTAAAATTATATTTTGATTATTATCATTTGTTATCTTTAATATCACAACTTATATTTTCTAAATTATATATCATATATATATTATTATTGTGATTAGTTTTTTTTTAAATCAATATTTTAATGCGGGTTCAGACTTCGAAATATCAAAATCTAATAGAATTGGTGGAAAAAATCCCTCCAAACAGGAACAATAAATGAAACGTCTATCAAGATGTTACATATATTATACAAATTGGCTTTTATTATTAAAAGAATCTATTATAATTTAAATTAGTTATATTGTTTGTAGAATTTTAATAGTTATTGTAATATAATATTATTATTTATGAATTTTGTATTTGTGTTAATTATATATAAGTATTAAAATTTTACAAATACTTATCGAAGTCATTATAATAGATTTTGTGAATTTGAGGAATATTCTCTATTTTAGAATTTAACTTTTTCTTTGTAAGTTTATTTTTTTACATTTAAATATTTTGTATATATCTAATACCGTGCATTACATGGGTGATAGAACTATTTAGTTTTTTATATATTAAAGTAGAATAGTCTTTACCAAAATTCGCACGTAGTTTCCCGCCGATAACTTTCTAAATTTGGAAGTTTTTGCCAAAAAATAGTACATTAAATATTTTAGCATCAATCCTATGCTCTTAATGGCATCAAGATATTATGGTATATGCATTAGCATCAGTCATATGCTCTTAATGGCATCAAGATATTATTTTTAATGTATAAATTAATTTTCTTTTCTTTTCTTTTATAATAATTATTATTCCTTTGATAATTATTGTATTATTTTGAAGTCGAAAACGAAGATCTCAATGAGAAGTTTAATATAAATTAACAAGTGAGAGCAAACTGTAAACATATTGTCCATAAAATTGTCTCAAAGATCACCGATAAAAGTTTTATTTTACCTTTTTACTTTTCTTCAATATCTCATTCATTTTAAATTAAATCATTTAAATCCTATAACTCTATCTATAATTTATTAACTAAATTCAAATTATTAATGACAGTTCGAGTTGTTTTTCTATCAAATTAAAACAAATAATAAATGTATAAATTTTCAAAGAAAATTTAATTAAGTTGTGTTAATTTTTACAACTTAAGAATTCTAGTAATTCATTCATCATTTTGACATTACTTTTATTTATTTACTGATTCTATTAATTTTCTATTTTTTATTATAAATTTAAATAATTACAATATGCAGAATATATATTGCAGATATTAACAATTAGTTCATAAGATTTTTTTAACCAATTTATCGGTCAGCAATTATTATTAAAATACTAAAATATAAAGTAATTATATGAATAAAGAAATTGTCAATACGAAGAAAGAAGAACCAATCAATGTAACAATAATTACTAAATTCATGATTACGTTTTTAGGAAAATACTTGAAATTAATAAATAATGCTTATAAAATCAAAATATACCAAAAATATATATTCTACACCTTTTTGGAAAGAATATGATGAAGAACAATATATAAAAAATGTTTCGATTCTAAGGAGAATATATAAGTTGAGTCTTGCACATGTATTTTATGAGCCTTATATTGTAGTTCAAAAGTTTTTAAAAAATAAAATTTTATTTATTGAACGTTAAATTTGAAAATCGAGTTGACACGTCCATGATACAATCGTTAAAACATTTAATTCATGGCACGTTTCCTCACAGAGATGATAAAACAATCCAACGGTCCGCAAATTTTATTAAAATATTAAAATAATAATTATATGTTGTAAAAAATGGAAAAACCTTTTCTTTTTTAATTTTATAATATATATATAAACAAGAAGACTTATATAGATTTGATTTAGATTTTCGTTAATAATTTTATCTCTCTTTTTTTAATTTTATTAACATATAGGGTTGATTACTATCGTGCATTGCAAATCTTGAGGTTGATTCTCACTTTCTTGCATTATCAATATTGCTTATTTTGTTACATTCATTTAAAATTAGTGTTTAAAAATGCGCGCCTATGCTCAACGCTACTTCAAAACGCTTCACCTAGAGGTCATGCGTGCAAAAATGCGTCTTAATCGGTGTTAAAACTGTAACACCCTAACTTTAAAATCTAAAACCTAGGCGTGTTAACTTCCATTCACATTATATGCGGAAATAAATAATTTAAAACATTAAAATTTTCATTTTTCTATTATAAAAATTTATAGAATTTCGACAGAGTCTCCTCTATAAATTGGACTTAACCAACCTGTAGAGGGACAACATAACCAAAAGAATAATTTAAACATAATCAAACCACCTCTCAACAACATTCATCATCACCAAAACCAATTCATTCAATCCCAAACTCCTCAACATAAAATCCCAAAACAATAGGCATTAACAAATGAAATAAGAGGCAGTTTAATCATTAATGCGACGTCATAATTCATTCAAAGCTAACTTCAACCAAACCATGATCAATAAAAAGAATAAGAAATAATTTAAATGATATTTTAAATAAATTTAACTTTATTTGATAAGGTTGACAGCGGGTACTGTCTGAGTCTGCCCCCGAGCGCTCTCCTCAGATCATCTAACTTTCATCACCTGAAATAGGGGGAGGATTTTGGGTGAGCTAAAACTCAGTAAGTAAACTTTATGCATATAATGCATGCTTATGACATGAAATGCTTTAAAAATTCAATATATGTATCCCCATTTACTTTACTTTCTAGAACTTTCAAACTTTTCAAACTTTCACTTAACATTTCAAAACTTTCATTTCATTTCCATCGTGAGCTCACTTGGTGTATATTCTAGTCAATCAGATAACAATGAGCAATTCTTATTTGGAACCAGATTAACATTCACATTTCTACCGCAAAGCGGTT
Organism: Ligustrum vulgare; assembly: GCA_963555705.1. Lineage (NCBI taxonomy): Eukaryota > Viridiplantae > Streptophyta > Magnoliopsida > Lamiales > Oleaceae > Ligustrum > Ligustrum vulgare. The sequence continues at coordinate 19,970,765 of OY743185.1, forward strand.
TAAAATTCACTTTCCCACCGCATAGCGGTTTGACAGTTCACCGCAAAGCGGTTGAACATTCCGTCGCAAAGCGACTTAATTCGGGTACGCCGGTCCCCCGCGCCCCATTTCCCACTCACTTCTTCATGACCTAGAAGTACATCCATTCTTTCGTAAAAATTTTGGGATACATAACTTTTGACAAAATTTGCACCTTAACACATTCCTTTCATTAAAACATCTGACTTCCCCATTTCGATGCCAATGCATGCTTAATGATGCAATTACATGATAACGTGCATGCTTGAACATTTTCTTAAATACACATACTTGCATATGGTAAACCAAAAGCATTAGAATTTCGTAATTAATAAGAATGTCAATTAAGCACATAATTCCACATTGAACATTCAACTATGTTGAGAGAAGGGGAAGTTTACTTACTTGCAGTCCTTAGTAATTTACTGTTTCTGAATTTGCAAGTGGAAAAGTCTCGAATGCCCGTGACGTCAATATACCAAATATCCTAATTGTTCACATTCATTAATAAGTATAACTTTTAATTCACAATGTGACCTCACAGTATAGCAATTTCATTTAACACCACATTCGAGACAAATAATCAATTTCAATGTACATTAGAAAATCGCTTATCCTTTCATCATTCTATCTCTTAATTCAAACTAAACTCAAATTCACATAGCTTAACTTAACATTATAAAATCACCCCCACAAAGTCTCAACAAATTCACAAATCTTATAACCAACATATCTCCAAACTTTACCCAAACTATTATCTAAACCTCAATTTTCATAAATCTCCAAACATCATATATATATATATATATATATATATACACACACACACACACACACGCATACATACTAAAAATTTTAGAAATTTATTTACGTTTATACCACTTTCCAAATTTCTAAAATTCTCAAATAAACCAAATTTAAAATTAAAGAAAATTCTAATCAGGCCCAAATATGAAATTCCTTCATATAATGTGCAAAATTCATATTCATCTATTTGAAAACTGAAAATCTATTGTGGAAATTACATATATTTATATACAATATATACATACACATTATATATATATATATATATATAAAATCTGAGTTTAGCATATAAAAATTTTGGAATTTCCATCAACACCCAATCTGAAAAGTTTGAAAATTACATACCAATACATACATTCAACATCTATACATCAAAACACATAAACTCGTGTGGGCTCGCGTGAGTGGGTGTGTTGTATGTGAAAAAAACTCGAGCGACCGAACGAGTGTTGGGGTGGTGTTCAGTTCGGTGTGTGTATAGAAAGTGAAGGGGAAAATGAGTCTTACCGCCGGTGGGGTGGTGGTTGACGTCGCCGGGAGAGGGATCAAGAGGGCTGAGTGAGAGGCCGAGAGCGTTGAGAGGAGAGAGAGAGAGAGAGAGAGAGAGAGAGCCGAGAGAGTGAGAGTCGCGAGTGAGAGAGAAAATGAGGGTTTGGGTTTAGGTTTAAATTTTGGAAATTTGCAATTTAGTCTCTCCTTTCCCTCCAAGTGCATAGTTATTAAGTTCATAAGTTCTAATTTATTTTCCAATTGCCACTAAACTTTCCCCTAACTTTCAATTTAACACAATAAAATAGAAATAGCATATTTAGGCAGTAAAACAAATGATCACATAAATTTACACATAAACTATTAAAATAAACAATTTATAAACTTTTAATTGACACATTGATCGAGACGGCGTCCAAGTCCTTCCACTACAAAATAATTCAAATTATAGATATTAAAGATCATAAATTTATAATTTATAATAACATTCACATGGGTATTACGTGAAATTTAAACTTTACACGTAAACTATTAAAATATGAAAGCGCATTATAACGTTTATTCTTCGCATTGGCACGCCTAAACTTCTGATTCTTGATTTTTGACCTCGCCACATCGCAACGCGTTATGCAATTTATAACCTTGATTTAAATATAGGACCGTATATATTTGATTTGTTGCAATTACTTTATTTTACGTAAATTATAATATTTTAAGGATTATTTTTTGTATTCATGGTGGTAAAAAATATTTGGACAAAAAATTTTATTTATTCTATAAATATAACTTTGAAAAATTGCATTGTTTAATTTACGTTTGAGCAATTTTTTAAAATATATTTTGTCTATAACAACTTCTGTACATTTAATAGGTAAGGGCAACCAAAAACCGTACAAACAATGTAGTATTAAAAAGGTTTTTCAAAGTTCATAAGGATTCTAATTCATTTTTATTTTGAGCATTCATTGACAGTTTTATCATTAATCACAGAAAATTGTATGTTCAATTTTTTTTTCTATTTTGTAACGGTATTTACAGTAAAATCATTTCATATTATTCTTCCATGCAATGCACGGGTGTGATGCTAGTATGAAGAAATGAGAAAATAACACTTCAAATTATAGGTTGGGGCTAGAGTTCAACTCTATGTTTTTAAGACAATTTTTCCACCCATGTGCTCACATTAAGTTGACAATTGTCTCCTAAGATAAAACAGTTATCTTCTTGCTACAAAAGTACTTCAAATTGTAAGAATCGAACTCGAAAAAAATTTTTGTACTCTCCACCAAAAGGGCTTTTTATGCAAAGTTGAAAATAATGCAACACATGATTATGTAATGGAAATATGATATTGAATGAATAAAACCAACCTAAGGGGTCCTATTTATAGATGTTGAAGTGTTATAGTTGGAAAGACATGCCCGGATCTTGGTATTGATTTGAATAGTCATGACCATCCATTGCCTAGACATCTCTTGAATCATGCTCAATGTCCACTCGAGCGGTTTTCACGATCGTTCGAATCGCTCTCGACAACCACTCGAACATCTTTAATATATTCAAAATGCTCGAGTTCTGCTCGAGCAATTAGCTTAATTTTTTGAATTCTGAATTTAAAATTAAATAAAACTAATGCATTTATTTTAACTTTCTCCGAATAAAAAGGAAGGAATATACATAAATTGGCCCTTGACCCATGACCAGAGCCTGAGCCCGAGCTCAAGCTCGTGTCGTGCCGAGCAACCAATCGGAAGGATGGCAACGACAGTGCGCATGTGGGCTTTGGATTAAACCTAATGGAATCTAAGTCATCCCTCCTTCAAACACTATTGGTGCACCTTGGGCCCAAACACAAATGTCCAAATTGAAGGTAATAAACAAGTCCAATTTCATTTTTTTCCTATGTGGGACAAAGTCCCACCATTCCAAACAAGTTTATTTCAACATCTCATTTTATTCATCAATTTCTAATTGTTCGGAAAATGGTTTTACTAATCCAAATATATTATGGTCATCTATGTTTGGAGTAAAATAATTGGGATCTTCATACGCACGAAAAGGATATCGAGACCTACCCAAATAATTGGTCAAAACTGAACCCAATCAACATCATTTTCAACGATCCCCCACATGAATGGAAATTACCAAAAAATACAAATGATAAGGCAAACACTAATAGGAGTACAAGAGGAAATCTAATGCATCAAGAGGGGTAGCTTCTGACTTTGAACCTACCTTAGTAAAAATACCATAAATACATATTTAATCTTAAACACTTTGAACAATATATTAGATTGATCATCTTCCCTTAACACTCTATTTTAAAGAAATTGAACAACCTACGACCATTTCATGTTATAGGTTAATGGAATAAACAAATTAGGATACACACATGCAATTCTTTTTGCATTGCAGTTTGTTTAGATATTCCTTTCTCAAAGTTAAGTCGAAGCATTTTTGAAACCATTATCCATGTATGAGGAAATCATAAAGCATATGGAAATTTATTTTTTCGAATATTTCAAGGAAATTTTACTAATTCAAGAGCCCTTTTTTTCCTGTGGACTCCAATTAAGCGAACCAAAAGATTATCAGTCAAAATGCCTACAAATCAAACTGTTCACCGATTCCACCCAAATAATGAAATTCAATACTTTTCAAAAACACAAAAGTTATCCCCAAATTCAAGCTTGATCAAGGCAAAAAGATGAAGAATATCTTTGGTGAAAAATGATGAACTATACTTGTTCCAAAATGAGTCAGTCGAGAGTAATTGTTCCAAGAAAAATGTGTTGCCGTTTTCAATCTAGGTTCGGGGTGGGTTCGAGGGCCGGGTTTTTTGCTCCATTCGGGTTGGGTATCCATCAGGTTTGGGACATGTCGAATTTTTGACAACTCTAGGTGAACCTGTCATTGCTATCGAGCATCGAGATTGCACGCTATTGAAGATTCTGCCAGCAACGAGCGTCATTAAGTATGTGTGACAGTGGTGGTGCATGAGACCGCAAAACCCATTCTCTAATTGCAAATCCTTTTCTCCTCCACCGACTACCATCAAATCCCAATTCAGCTACAAAGGGGACGTGCGTCAGGTGACAATTGTTTAAGTCGAAGCTATTTACATAGAGGGAGTGCTTAATAAAGGAAGTTGAAAATGGCGATGGTGATGAAATGAGATGTGACCTTTAAAATATAGTGCTCGATTTGCTTGTTGAGTGTTTGAAACTGCGGTGTTGAGACTGTGTGTTGCTATGCGGTGGTGATTGTTTGTAGGTGGTTATAGCTCACATGTTAAATGTCACATGTTAAAGTCACATGTCACATGTTATAGGAAACATTTTAAAGTCATAGATTATAGGTTATAGGTCACATGTTAAAGTCACAAATCACACTTTATATATCGTAGGTCACATCACACAATTTATCTAATGACAGAATAGAGAATTCAGTGAACAACTCATTTTATATATTATGTCATAGGTCATATTTCAAATGTTCGGGTCACAGGTCACATTTGATGTATTAGGCCACAAGTCACATTTGATGCATTAGGTCACATGTCACACTTCAAATGTTCAGGTCACAGGTCACATTTGATGCATTAAGTCACATATCATACGTAAAAAATTCAGAGGTCAAATTTCACACTTTATACATCAAACAAACATCATATGCTCACATGTTACTTTCTTTTTGCACCGATACAGGTTACAAATTTAAGTTCATAGGTCACAGTTCATATGTCGCAAGTCACATGTAATAGTTCACATGTCACAATTCACAGTTCACGGTCACATATTCTTTATGCATAGATGAAGAGTAATAGATTTAAGTTCAAATGCCACAATTCATATATTGCAAGTCACATGTGGTCACAGAAAATCTCAACAAGTTTTATATTCAAGAGAACTAGTCGAAGGCAATGTGTAAGTTACAGATTTAATTTTTTATTGATTTTAACAATTTAAAATACATATATGTATAAACAAACATCTTTCTTTGTGTGTATCTTCAAAAAGTGGTGGTTATTATTGGTGGTGGTGGTAAGTCGGAGGTGGTGGTGGTGGTGGAGGAGGTGGTACGTTGAAGATGTGATAGTGGCAGTGACAACAATATGTTGAACGAGATTATTTGCTAGGCAACGTGAGATTATTATTGCCTTCGATGATAAATTTTTAAAATAAATTAATTTTTTGTAGGATTTGATTAGTTACATAACGATTGTTGTCATTACAATTCGAGTGTGATAATAATATGTTGCACACATATAATGTTTGTCCACGACCAAGTATGCCAAATTTGACTTTTGTTTATCTTGAAATACACTTCACTTCCATTTTACGTAAAAGTAGCAAGATTACATTCATTCAATCTTAATTATAATATTTGAAAATGGAGTGATTTGAGGATGAATGCAGTAATTTAATTGATTAGTTAGGAGAGAGATATTGTTTTTACTTTTTCTAGTGTTAGAAGGAAGTGATTTATAGTTTTTGGGTTTTAATACTTTATTTCAGTATTAATGGAATAAAAAGATTTAAATAGTAAAAGTGAGATATTTTTAATAAAAGGTGTATGAGGTGTAATTTCCACTAAAACCTCTAAAATGAGTTGGGTTGGATTTGTAAAGGTTGTCGTGTCTTACAAGATTTAAATTCAATTAGCAGTTATAAACTTTAAAATTTCATAACTTCGGTTATAATAATATATTTAATAAATAATAATAAATATTATGCTAATTAATTAATTATTAATAAAACGGGAAATTTGCGCCATTTAAGCAAATTACGAGTGAAAATATTTTTTAAATAACTAGTTTCACACATGTGCGATGCACAAACATATTCCATTGAAAAAAATATAATGTACTGACACGAAAAAATGGAAAAAAAATAAATAAAAAGAAACAAATTTTGGAAAATCTCCTTGTACATAACATTAGTCGTCACATTTCTTGGGTCCCCATTGTTATCGACCGTATCTTTACTTCCATCATTAGTAGCGCATTTGTAAAAAGTTGCGGTTACCCGATCATATCCTTTGTTCACATATTTGAAAATAAATTTAATGGATTGAGTCTGATTGTACCTTTCAACATTGATATTAGCAGTATACTTCGTCTACATATATCGATTATGAGGAACAACATATCAGTCATCAAGCTCCATATTGTTTTTGTTCACAGTCCTTCCTGTTGACCTATGGTTAAGTTAACCTTATTGTTTTGATCATAACAAACAAGAATATATTGTGTTATTAACTAGTGTGCTTCAAGTGTTTCATGTAATGATAAATATTCAAAACACTCTATGTTCAAATCGTCTCTCAAAGATATAAATCAAAACTATGTGATCAAGCACATGAGACGCAAAGAAAATCATGAAAGAATTGAAGATATTCAAAGATCAAAATTGAAGTTGAAAAGCATGACATGAAGATCAAGAATTCAAGCATACAAGATTAGAGTTGATTTAACCTATGTAAAGGTATAACACTCTCAATCTTTAACGATGAAATTCAACGAGCTCGAAAATGATTTTTTATGCATCAAGAAACTTACTTGAAAATTCGTCACTTGCATAAAATATTTTTATCTTAGTCAAGATTGTCTTTCAAAGGTTATTTGATCTTAAATCATGATTATACTATGTTAAACCACTTTGAAAAACAAGTTAGAAACCTAAAAATCGAAAATTTTCATATTTTTCAAAAGTCAACTTTCGGTCGACCAATTGGTCAACCGAAAGTTCAACGGTTGAATGTGTAACGGCTATATTAATTATTCGGTCGACCGAAACTCCAGAATTGGTCAACCGAAAGTTGCTGAATTTGAATATTTTGATCTATAAATAGCCATCTCATTCACATTCAATTGAAACAACATAGAAAAGATTTTATACAAACTTTCTTGTGAAAATTCATCGTTCTTACTTGGTTTATATTCATCTATTATTTTTGTAAAACTTTGATTGATCTAAACTTTGTTTTATCAAATTCATCAAAGTTTTTGGAAGAAAGTTTTGTGAAGATTCTTGGTTTTATATTGTTTAAACTTCTTCAACATCTTCACACTATATTGAAATTGAAGTGTAAGTCTCTCTTTGTTCTAAACTTGTTTTAAACTTTTAAAAGAGAGAAATTCCAATTAAGGAACTTTGATTCAAGTGTGCTACATTTTTCATTATCATTTGATTCATCAAAGTTCCATTGCCTAAACACTTTGAGCTTAACTTATTGTTAATTATTCAAGTGTGGCATCTCTTGGTACTTAATTTGATTCAATATTTTAACAAGAGATTATTTGAAAAACTTTGTTTGATTGCGTTGAACTTTTCATTATCATTTGCATCAAAGTTTTTCTCTAACACTCGAGCTTAATTCATTTCTATCTATTGAAGTGTTAGCCTAACTCTCTCGGTACTTAATTTGAGTATATCATTTGTCAAGAGAGTTATTTCAATTGTAAATTCAATTCATTATATCTTGTGGTTTCGAGAGCCTCGTGAAAACTCGATTGTTGGTTTCGAGAGCCTTGTGAAAACTCGATTGTAAAGGATAGGCGCTCCTTGTTGTAAGTCGCCTAAGGATTTGGTACTCCTTGTTGTAAGTTACCAATATAGTGGATTCTGCCTTGCTCGTGACGGAGAGCTCGGTAACGGGGGACGTAGATCACGTTGGTTGATTGAACCTCCATAAATCGCGTTTGCACTCTCTTATCCCTTTTACTTACTTACATTGCACTTACTCTATTCTATCAATTTATATTGTGCAACACTATATCTAAGTGCTATACTTGCCTTATCAATTAAGTTTACACATATATAGCACACTACATTGATAGTTTAGTTACTTGTAACACTAAGTGCTCATACTTGTACCCATTAGTTTTTAAGTTTGAGATTATTTATCGAAGAAATTTTATAAACCAATTCACCCCCCTCTTGGTTAGTTTACTCTTGGGCTAACAATTGGTATCAGAGCTTTGGTGCTCATTTTTAAAAGATTTTACAATCTTGAGTAAATGGCTAACCATAATCTTGAGGGGCATTCTACAAATCGTCCTCCTTTCTTTGATGGTACACATTATAACTATTGGAAGACTAGAATGATGGTTTTTGTTCAATCAATAGATTATAATATTTGGGAAGTCATCGAAGAAGGTCCTCATAAGCTTACTAAAGTTATTAAGGTTGATGGAAAACCAGATCAAACTATTTCAAAACCTAGAGAGGAATATAATGATGATGATAGGAGAAAATTGACTTTAAATGCTAGCGCCAAAAATATACTTTATTGTGCTTTGGATAAAAATGAATTTAATCGTATTTGCACATGTGATTCCGCATTTGATATTTGGCATACATTAGAAATCACACACATGGGTACAAGCAAAGTGAAAGAAACTAAGACAAATCTTTTATTTAAAGATTTTGAAAATTACTTTATGAAGCAAGATGAGCCCATTACTTGCATGATTACTCGTTTTACCGATATTGTCAATGGTCTTAAAGGCTTTGATCATAAATTTACTAACGGTAAACTTGTGAGTAAAATTCTTAGGTCTCTCTCCCAAGAATGGAATCCATTAAGGATGTTGATCGAAAACACGATAGACGTCAACACACATCCATTGGAGGAGCTTTATGGAACATTGATGACTTATGAGCTCAACAATGCCGAAACAAAGGAGGGGACAAGAAAAGGAAAAGAAGAGGCCAAGCGCGAAATTGCTCTTAAATCATTACATAGTAAATGCTCATCAAACTCAAACATAAGTGATGAGGAACTTGATGATCTTGCTATCCTTATCAAAAAGTGGAGAGTCGTTCGCAACAATCATCGAATCCAAAAGAGAGACGAAAAAGATGAAAAGATTGTTTGCTATAATTGTGACAAACCCGGTCACAAAAGTACCGAGTGTCGAAGCAAGAAAAGATTCTTCAAAAAGAAAGCTCTACAAGCCACTTGGGATGAAAGTGATGATGAGCAAGATGAAGATGAGAGTCAAGATGAAATGACCAACATATGCTTCATGACTATTGAGGATGAGGTAAATTTCTTTGATACATCTTGGACTTTGAATGATCAATGATTTAAAGATCTATTAATCTACATATTTGATTAAAATCTCTTGCACTTCATAAAATTTTTCTTACATTGAAAAGAGGTATGAGTATGAATATGAAACATGGTGCTAATATGTGTTTTATGCATAATTTTATGGTTCATACATGATTTAACCGAAATCACATGTAAATTTCAATATTTGCATATTTCGGCCGACCGAAAGTGTCTTTTCGGTCGAACAAGTGTTCAACCGAAAGATCTTTCGGTCGACCAACTGTACGAACGAAACCAGAGTTTCGGTCGACCATTAGTCAGCCGAACGTGACTGCAGCCACCTTTCTTTTACTCTGCAGAGTTTCGGTCGACCAACATACTTTCGATCGACCGAAAGTGGCTGAACTTAGGGATTTTTTTTAATTTCAAAATTTTCATACACAATCCCTAAATGACTTGAAATCATCTTCTCCTCTTCATAAAACTCTTGTACTACATTACTTTGATCACTTATTTGTGGCTTTGATTAAAAGAGTGATATGATTGTTGACCAATATTGTTTTGATGCTCTTAAACTTTTTCACTCATCCACAAATGATCCACCTATTCAATGAGTTGAAAATACTTTGATACTTCGACAATATGCATTGTTAAACCCTTTAACTCATTTCATGCCACAAATGTTTCACTAAGGGGGAATATGATTACAATCAAGATATTCTATTTGTGCCCCAGTATTATGCTTATCACACCTATGCTCATGATTAAGGGATAGATGCCACCTTTTTGCTTATGCCAAAAGAGAGAAATTCCAATTAAGGAACTTTGATTGTTTGTGCTACATTTTTCATTATCATTTGATTCATCAAAGTTCCATTGCCTAAACACTTTGAGCTTAACTTATTGTTAATTATTCAAGTGTGACATCTCTTGGTACTTAATTTGATTCAATATTTTAACAAGAGATTATTTGAAAAACTTTGTTTGATTGCGTTGAACTTTTCATTATCATTTGCATCAAAGTTTTTCTCTAACACTCGAGCTTAATTCATTGCTATCTATTGAAGTGTTAGCCTAACTCTCTCGGTACTTAATTTGAGTATATCATTTGTCAAGAGAGTTATTTCAATTGTAAATTCAATTCATTATATCTTGTGGTTTCGAGAGCCTCTTGAAAACTCGATTGTTGGTTTCGAGAGCCTTGTGAAAACTCGATTGTAAAGGATAGGCGCTCCTTGTTGTAAGTCGCCTAAGAATTTGGTACTCCTTGTTGTAAGTTACCAATATAGTGGATTTGGCCTTGCTCGTGACGGAGAGCTCGGTAACGGGGGACGTAGATCACGTTGGTTGATTGAACCTCCATAAATCGCGTTTGCACTCTCTTATCCCTTTTACTTACTTACATTGCACTTACTCTATTCTATCAATTTATATTGTGCAACACTATATCTAAGTGCTATACTTGCCTTATCAATTAAGTTTACACATATATAGCACACTACATTGATAGTTTAGTTACTTGTAACACTAAGTGCTCATACTTGTACCCATTGGTTTTTATGTTTGAGATTATTTATCGAAGAAATTTTATAAACCAATTCACCCCCCTCTTGATTAGTTTACTCTTGGGCTAACACTTCCATTGTCACACCATCTATAAATCGAATATCCGGTATCATAACAACTGTGGTTGTGATAAATTTCTTAGGTTAATGCTGATGCAAACCACGTAGCAATTGTAGCTACGCAACCCACTAATTATTGGAATCGACCCAAGAACGCCAAGAACCTCGATTTATGGATCCAATTAAAATTAATTGAACCAAGCAACCAATACAATCACTGGGATATATTGACCTCTTGATCACAAACAATAATAATTCTCACCGAGATTTGAACGAACAAGATTAACTCGCAAGTTCGGATTTTATTCAATAAAGAATAAAGGTTGTGAAAGCAAATAGCCTCTCAATTAATATTATCAAAGTTGTGTATGAATAATGAAAATTACATCCCTATAAATAGGGTCAAAACTAGGTTTAAGAGTTGTAATTAAACTAGGAAACAAATAACTAAAATTAAGGAAATAATTAAAACCCTAATTTACGCGTATGGTGAGTTACGGCCGTGATTAATTTCCTTACGGCCGTAAGACTCATTCTGTTTCACCGTTACGGCCGTGACATAATTATTTACGGCCGTAAATCTTATTTTCTGAAAATCTTGTTTTTGATCCGAGGCTGCGTTACGGCCGTGACGAGTATTGGTTACGGCCGTAAATCTATTTCTTCAAAAAATTCAGTTTTCAGCAGAAGCAAGGTTACGGCCGTGAGAGTTATGAATTACGGCCGTAATTCCTGAAATTTGGCAATCTTCTTCGACAGCTTGAATGAGGTTGATCCACTCGTCGTTTTGGCTCGGCCCCAACATGGAACTTGTTTCTTTTGATGACACGAACATTGTTTTGGCCATTGTTTCTTGAACTAACTTGTCCATTGCTTCCTTGGCCCTCTTTGTCTGCAATCGAGTCATCGATCCTCCTCTGATCTTCAACGGATCTTTGTGCGGGCTTGTATCCGTGGCCTGGATCACATCAAATGCTTAGTGCATCAATCATTAGACATGCATGGAGATTCACTTCTCATTCTAATGTATATGTCGTGAATTATAAGATGGGTCAGCTAACACATCAAAAATTCAGCAGAAATTATATTTTTAATGTGTTCTGCAGTTAGATACATGATATCTTGGGTTAGGAACAACAAAATATGTGGATGAGACATACCACGCTTTTAAAACTCAATTGTGTACGCTGCTAAACAAAAATAGGAAAAAGGGGAAAAAAATAATGAACATGAAGGTGATACTTAATCAACAGTCAAGCTATAACAAAATGTACAACTATATAAACTTAATGTTTAGTTTATCTGCAAATAACCTAATCTCACTGGACCAAAAATCTCATTCTGTTGAAGATCTTTCATAAGTACATCTAATTTTAATCTTAAACACTTTGAACATTATATCAGGTTGATCATCTGCCCTTAATCCTCTATTTTGAAGAAATAGAACAACCTCCGGCTATTTTGGGTTATAAGAAAATGGAATAAACAAATTAGGATACACACATGCAATTCTTTCTGCATTGCAGTTTGTTTAGATATTCCTTTCTCAAAGTTAAGTCGAAGCATTTCTGAAACCATTGGATATGTAGGAGGAAATCGTAAAGCAAATCATAAATAATTGTCCAAATAAATGAGAAGAGTGGCTTCATTTAATAAAATAGCAAATAAGGAAATTTAATTTTTCGAATATGTCATGGAAATTTTACTAATTCAAGAGCCCCTTTTTTTCGTGGACTCCAATTAAGCGAATCAAAAGATTATCAATAAAAATGCCGACAAATCAAATTGTTCACTAATTCCGTTCAAATAATGAAATTCAATACTTTTCAAATGATATCATATTAAATAGTACTGATAATAATATACAAGTTGCTGAATGTATTGGGGACATTTCCATCGAAATGTATGATGGTATTATCAGGTCAATGAATAATGTCAGGTATGCTGCCTTTTGCATGTTACAAAGGACTATTTTTTGTAGTGCATTATGGAACACAACTAATAATTCATAAGTTAAAGTTTCATTACACACTTCATAGACCACGACTTTTAAATTACATGACTCATGTCACAGAAAATTGCTAAACGTCATTAGATAGCGCGTCTATGAGCACAAGTATATGTTTCAATATAATGTCACAAATTTATATGAAATCAAATGAATGAATCTCCATGTAATATTTAGTCATATATACAACACTCTCGACGAACACTAAATACAATAATAAAAGAAATAGCATCAATAGGTGATCTAATTATGGACAAAACGTATCATTATTTGATTTCCTAACACCTGACTTAAATTTTTGCTTTGTATTGGGTTATGTGAATCAAGCTGTTGAACATCCCACGCTTGTGATCTCAAAACATTTGAAACATGGAGTAGATTGTCGATGATTAAACTCAATTCTATATTTCTATTGGCAACTAAGATTGTGACCTTCATCGTTCACAAATACAATTGTACATTTTCAAACATTTTGTTTTGGCAGCGGGGGTCGCAATATGACTCTCTAGTGAATCTCTTGTAACTTTTATCTTCGGTTGATCGTCACAATTGATGGTGATTCAGAGATTCCATATGGAAATGGAAACATACAGTAACTGAAAGCATATTTCTTAAGCTAAATATAATTAGAGTCTACATTAGATATATACCATATATATTCTTATTTATCACATGACTTATAAAATATTGAAACTCGTTTGTCAATAATTATATGGTATTTTTGTAATCAGTTGAGATATTTATTTTTCCATTGGGAAATTTTTAATCAAGTTGAATGAGTTCGTGGGTTGGGTCTGAAACCCAACTTAACTCAACTCAATTCTAACATGTTTTCAATTATAATTTTTTCCCAAACCCATATCATAACAAACCCAAGCAATAATAAAAAAAAAAATTAACAATTGTTTATTAAAAACCTAAAAGAGTAGGGTTAATTCGATGTATCCAAAATAATTACAGAGAATAAAAACTTGGAATTAAATTGGACCGATGAGACCCACAAAAATTTACAAAAAAAATAAATGAGATATTTAGACAAATAGACTACAAAAAAGATGATATTTAGATCAAATACGTCATTTGTAAAAATATTCAGATCAATACATCTTTTTTTTAAAAAAAATAATAATTAGATTCAATAAATAGTCACTCTATATGATTTTTTTTTTTTTTTTTTTTAAATTTGAAATGACATAATTTTTTGTTATAAAAAATTCACCAATGTTGTCAATTTTTGTTGAATCTAATTATCTTTAAAAATGATGTATTGATCTTAATATCTTTATAAATGACTTTTTTTTAAAAAAAATATTTTAAATGGTACCTTGCATGGCCTAAATTCCACAAAATAAAATTAGAACAAAATTGGACCAAAGTCAAAACCAATCAACCCAACCCAACCCAACCCAACCCAACCCAATTCGAACTTGATTGGGTAGGGTTGATTGGGTAGGGTTGGATTGAGTTTCACTCCATGTGCTAGTTGGATTGAGTTCACTTTTAAACAAATCAATTTAATTGGTTGAGTTCGGGTTAGGCTCAAACTCAACCTAGGTCATGCCTTACAATTGAAAAAGTTTCTTTACATGGATGTGCTGGAAATGAGACAAAATGATTTTGTCTTGATTGTTTCTCTAACTTATTTTACAAAAAAATTAGTTTAATCTTATTCTTTTTGTTTTTTTGTTTCTTTCTTTCTACTATTTGTTGCTATATAAGTATTTCCAAACTAAAAATATGGTCACCTACAAAACACTTACTTTAAATATTGAAATAGTTACTAGTATAATGTTCTTTCAACTTGACTCTTTGAGCTTTGCTTACCAGAAAAAGAGGCATGAAACTCTTTTCAATTTATCCTCCGGTGTAAGAATTAGAATTTGCAGGTATAAAGAATAGATTAACGGGAAATTTTATGTATTTGAATTATCGCTTAAAAAATACATGACTTGCATTCGAGGAATTTATAGCAGTGTGGATTCTTCATCACTCATCTAGCGATTATTTCCCACCTACCTGGCGGTTATCATCCACGTGCTGAAAGTTGGCCAGTTAAGTTTGGAACGAGGGACATCGGACTTGCGCCTGAAATGACTGTCAAATGGTAGTGTTCCATGAATCACGTGTAACGATTGATCGATCAACCATCCATCATTGTAGTCGATCGACCTACTATTCATCCAAGGCAACCAGTCGACTACTAATCACGTAGAACGCTCACATTAAGTTTAGTTGACTGCCATCAATTGAGTTTCTTAGCATCAACTACTTTGTCACTAACTAGTTGTGATTGTTCACTTGCTTATCCTCTAGGTAGACTACATTCTCTTAGGAAAACTACAATCAAATAGATAGAATACATTCTGCTAGGTACCCTGCCATCAACTATATTTGTCTAACACCGAATAGTTTGTCTAAAACAAATTACTTTGCTAAAAATTGATGACCATTGTTCAGACTTTTTGCGTCATTTAGCATCATATGCCCCTCACTTCGAGTTCTGCATTAGCAGTCGGAAAGTCGAACTTGTGGGAAAGACGACAAATTACTGCATCTGGAATTATATACATCTTCAACAGGTTTACAAAAGTCCACAAGTGATCGAGCAGGTTCGTAACTCCATTACACACTTTTATCATCAATTGCTTGAAGTCTTTGGGTAGAGAAACCGCTATGATTTATGGCGCAAATGGATTATATGTTGGGTATTTGACCCAAATTAATCAAGTGCCCAGTGAAACATAATGAGTGTCTAGCTAAAACAAATGATGGTGGAGCTAATTATGATGTCTATGAAATGATAATTAGTATAGGCTAATTATGGCATTGTGTGGTCCAATAAAGCATGTCATAATTATCCTTGACTAATTATGATGGTTTTGGTGTTAAGAGTTTTCACGATGAATTCTCCTCTATAAATTGAGGAGAAATCAAGGAAGAAACTACCACCACAAACAGGTTGGTCTAATTTGTGACACACTGTGACCAAAGAGAGAAAATTGTGAGCCTAGCATATTGTGAAGTTTCTTGTAACTCTTTGTAGTGTAAATCAAAGGGTAGAAATTATATGTGGTAAAGCTCGTTTGTTGTATTTTCTCTGTGGTCTGTGGGATTGGGTTGGTGAGTGAAAGTTTATATATTTGTAACAATTTAATATATAGTGAAAAGCTTTGGCGAGGGTCCGTGGACGTAGGCAAGTTGCCGAACCACGTAAATTTCTGTGTTCGTATTTATTTTCTTGTTTGCTTATTTTACTTTGAACATCGAAAGATCCTGTGGGAAAATTAAAGTGGGAATCGACGTGTCGGAAATTCCCAACAAGTGGTATCAGAGATACAGGTGGTTCAAATAATTTGAAGCAAAAGAAAATATGTCAAGTACGATGTGGAGAAATTTGACTGTAGAATCAATTTTGACATATGGGAGTCATGAATGTGTTGATTCTATTTGTATTTCGCAAAGTTTTTGAAAATTCCAGCCCTGGAATCCGGAAAAAGAAGGAATTGTCCAAAAGGTGGAGCGGACTCGGCAAACTGCTCGAAGGACAATGCGACTCTCCTGGTGGAGGATGGTGGTGATGTACTTTTGTAAGATGGGACTTCCTTATGGCATGAAACCAGTTGCCATGATAGAGGATGTGTTCTTACTGGTGGGTACATGTGTTTGCACACGGGCATTGGTTTGGCGTTAATGCAAGGTGTGTGGTGAATTGATGTCGATGGCTGATGAGCTCCCAAGGAAAGCCAAACATGGGAGTTGCACCATAATTTTTCAGCAAGGTTTGTTTCGACATGTGCCGATGAAATTCTCGGAGGTCGTTGATAATTCTGAGTGATTATACTCATATGGTGGAGTATGTGACTGTCAAAGTGGAAAAATGCTTGCCTGTTACCCAATATTTGAATTTGGTTTTGGCTTGGACGAATTTGTGTCAAGGTGGAGATTGTTGGGTATTTGACCCAAATTAATCAAGTGCCCAGTGAAACATAATGAGTGTCTAGCTAAAACAAATGATGGTGGAGCTAATTATGATGTCTATGAAATGATAATTAGTATAGGCTAATTATGGCATTGTGTGGTCCAATAAAGCATGTCATAATTATCCTTGACTAATTATGATGGTTTTGGTGTTAAGAGTTTTCACGGTGAATTCTCCTCTATAAATTGAGGAGAAATCAAGGAAGAAACTACCACCACAAACAGGTTGGTCTAATTTGTGACACACTGTGACCAAAGAGAGAAAATTGTGAGCCTAGCATATTGTGAAGTTTCTTGTAACTCTTTGTAGTGTAAATCAAAGGGTAGAAATTATATGTGGTAAAGCTCGTTTGTTGTATTTTCTCTGTGGTCTGTGGGATTGGGTTGGTGAGTGAAAGTTTATATATTTGTAACAATTTAATATATAGTGAAAAACTTTGGCGAGGGTCCGTGGACGTAGGCAAGTTGCCGAACCACGTAAATTTCTGTGTTCGTATTTATTTTCTTGTTTGCTTATTTTACTTTGAACATCGAAAGATCCTGTGGGAAAATTAAAGTGGGAATCGACGTGTCGGAAATTCCCAACATTATATTCCAAAACCATTTGTTTATGTTGGTTTTTCCTTTTTGACGGAGCATCATCTGTATTTTGTGCTTTCATTTCTTCCATTTTATTTTCAAATCATTAATCGGACGTATATCTTATTGGTCTGTTTCTATGTAGACTGCTGTCGGGGATGGTGATGCGATCAAAATACCGATTTGCTGTTGAGTGCCAGGCAGAGGGCACTTCTACATTGCTCCAATAGGTTGACCGCCAGAGGCACGTACCAAATTCGGTTGTTCAAATGATTTCCTTAGTAGGTTACGGGTTGACTCGGCGACTTTCTCAGTCTGGCTCTACAAAAAGGCCATAATGGCTTCCATTCGCATCTACAATGAGTTGAACTGTGTTTATTTAACACAAGGTAGTGGTAATAAGCCTTGTTCTCGGGCCACCGATCTCAATTTCGCCAAGGTCACCACCATCCGCGTTTAACTTCTTGTTTGCAGATCAGTCACAACTTTTATGTTCAATTACCAAAGACGACACCAATGAAATAGTTCCTAGTATAATGTGCTTCCAACTTAAATCTTTGAGCCTTGCTTACCTGAAAATAGTGGCGAGGAACTCTCTCTTGATTTATCTTCCTGCATAAGAATTAAAATTTCAGGCAGAAAGAATAGATTAAAGAGAGAGTTTTTGTATTTGACTTATCTCTTAAAAAAATACATGACTTGCATTCTTAGGTATTTGTAATAGATTGGATAATCCCTCGCGCGTATAGCGGTTATTTCTTGCCTCTCTAGTGGTTCATCCATCCACGTATAGACGATTCGCTGTTAGGTTTGGAACATGGGACATCATACTTACCTTGGAAATAAGGACAGTGTTCTATGAATCATGTGGGAAAATTGATCGATCGACCATCCATCATGGAAGTTGATCGACTTACTATTCGTCCAAAGCAACCAGTCGACCATCAATCACGTAAAGTGTTCACATTATATTTTTTTGACTGCCATCAATTGAGTTGTCTAGCATCAACTACTTTGTCACCACCTCATTGGGATTGTTCGCATGCTATCCTCTGAGCAAACTATAATCAATACGCATACTACAATAAACTAGGTAGACTACATTCTGCTAGACACTCGATTTTCCTAACACCAAATAGTTCGTCTAGGACAAACTAGTTTGTTAGGAATTGGTCACCATTGTTCAGACTATTTACCTCATCTAGCATCAAATATGTACCTTTCAAGTCATTTAAATTGGAAAGGACCTCTCGAAGTTAATGATTTTTTTTTTTTTTAATGCTAGTAAGATAACAAAATTAATTTATGAAATAACATTCATGTCAACACGTGCGTTGAATTGTTACTATACCCAATTTTTAGAATGCAATTACTCAAAATTTTTAAAAGATGAGCATGTTTGGCAATGAGAGATTTTTCAATTTTTTTCCTTTAGAACAATTTTTAACCACATAATTCTATGAAATCCATAATTTTTCACACTTTACAATCACACCATCCTTCAAAACCTTTTTTTTTTTTTTTTTCCCTTCTGTTACAGATAGTAGCCAAGGACAGATTCATATGGCTTACCCGTGCGGATCTGTTGGGAAAAATTTTGTTAGATTTTTTGACATTTTTTGAGCTGAAACTCGAAAAATACAGATATTTGATCGATATCCGTCGTAACTAAGCAAACTTCTTGAACGCCCCCAGCTAAACAAAATTCCTGAATTGATCCTAATAGTAGCTATAAAAAGAAAAGATAAAAAAAACAAATAATAATAATAAAATTCCTAGGTTACTATGAATCCACCACATAATTGATCCTGCTTGTCAGATTACGTGTCTTCTCCCTGTTGTAAATGCAAAATATCTCACGCTCACGTACAGACGCATACAGAATCACAGATTCATATCAGAGTCATTTTCCTGGTGAAATGCATGAAGGTGCAATCAATAGATTTGAAGAAATATGGCGTTCGAGATTATAAAAAATGAAGAGAAAGGACCATTCAAAAATCTGATGTTGAGGCATTCTTGTTTTGCGTGGATTATAATAATGCTACTATTTACAGTAACACTCCTGGTGTTGCCAGTGGTACTGCCACCACTTCCGCCGCCTCCTTCCGCTGTTCTATATGTCCCAGTCTTGATCATGGCAGCGTTGATATTCTTGGCCTTTTCACAGGTGCCGCCACCTCCACTTCCACCGCCATTTCCATCTGAATATGTGTCTGTTCATTATAATTCAACGCTGTAACAAAAATCTGAAGGAATTAATGCCAATTGCCATGAGTCATGCATTTATTAATTACTTTATTTTCTCTCAGAAGCATTTTATTCATTTTAATTAATTTACTCTCAGAGTCTCAGGTTATGCAAAACTGAAACAAATTGTGCAATAAATGATAATATAGAAGTTAAATTGTTATTTTATCAAACATGTGAAGTATTTGGTTACTGAGATTAATTTCTTTGAATTTAAGTTTAAGAATTGAGAGTCCGTCATTTGTTTACCAAGCTCATATATTCAGATAATCTGTATTTGAAGAACCCTCCCAACCACCGTTCTGCGGTGGTTTTCCGGCTGTTATGAGAGGCCTGCCGGCCACAGGAAGTCTTAGGTTTTGCCGGTGGCACCTTTCCGTTTGGTAACTGTTTGTTTATATGTTTGCTTTATAAACTAATTTATTTATAATCTTGAAGTAAAAAGTAGTGATTGAAAATTAGAAAGAAAAAATATGTATAATTAAAAAATAATTTGAAAAATTATGTAATTTATAAATTAAAATCTGGCTTTTATATTATACACAGGTGGTCCATGGAATTGCTTGACCAGAAGTTATAAATTCAACCTGTATGGTTGCATGGTGCTTCGATTTCTGAAAATGGTGCAAGTGTACGGCAGAATTGTCACATTTTTTTTTTTTTTTAATAATCAATTATTATTTTTATATTTAGATAAATTCTTATATGGGTTAGGTACTTGTACATTAATTTCACTCACTGGTTGCACATGTAATTCATGAATAATATGATGTTTCAAATATTTGATTCTATAAGGTTAGAAATTAATAACCTTATTAGATATTTTCATAATTCTATTTGCACCTAAATAACTAACTCCTGTAATAGTTTTCTAACAAATATTTATTTTGCCTTCTTAGGTAATGTGGATAACTCTGTTCAGTAATATAGTAACAATTGTAAATTAATTTATTTATTTTTTAAGGTAAAATTTGTGGTTAAAAAGTGGAAAGAAAAAATGTGTGTGTGTTGTTATTAAAAAGTAATTTGAAAAATTAAATTGTTTATAAATTAATTATAAATTGTAATGATTAAAGAACATAGACTTTATAATATGTATATGATATTAATCGAAGCATTTTCTCACAAAATTTTGAGAAATTTCGTTTTAAAAGTTGAGAATAATATAGTAAATAAGATGTCTAATTTATGCTAAGCACTGAAATATGACAAGTTAATTTATTGATGAATAAGTTTATTATGTATCTCAATATTTGAATTAAATTTTGTAATCACCAGTGAATTGATAAGGAATATCATTTATGCTTAATATATTTTATCTAGATTATACATAGAGAATAATGTTATTCACCAACAGTAATTATGCGTAAGCACTAATGTGATATTTAGATGATTTTAACTAATTAATCATCTTAAATGTATAATTTATTATGAAAAATCAATTGGACCTGTTTGATTGGTCATAGGTTTTCAAGGAAAAAGAAAATTTTTTCCCACTTCCTCATTTTCTTGTGTTTGGCTGTCAAAATTTGACAAGAAAAACATTTTCCAATCCTGCCTCTCACGCGCCTGTTTTCGAGGTTTAGATAGAAAATCTTTTCCATGTTACACGGAAAATTATTTTCGCGACGTTTGATCAATTTTGTTGTTATTAATTGACTTATTTTCTTTTCAAAAAATAACATTATCATCATCAAGTACAAATATATTAAAAAAATAATTTTTTTTTTTATTAAAATAGAAAAAATTTACTTTATTTTCCAAGAAAAATATTGTCAATCAAATAACGAAACTTGGAAAATTCTTCACTTTTTCCAACTAGAAAATTTAACCAATCAAACACTTTCAATTAATTTTCCACAAAAATATTTTTCAAATAAAATCAACTCCATGAAAAATATTTTCTTTCCACCTATTTTCCACCTTCTCAATCAAACACACCCTTAGTGTTATATCAGCTCTTATGGATAATAGTTGCTCGTCAAATAGCACAACTAATATCTCTATATTATAGCTTATAAAAAAAAAAAAAAAAAAAACGAATATCTCTATATAAAGTTTGATGAGAATGTATTGAATAAGGACAATACTACAGATATCACGAAAGTGTACCGCACACTCACATATGAGGAGGGTGAAATGGTCATTACACTGTCCATGTGTCTGAACAGTATAACTCCCGATACACTTTCGGGATAATTTTAACATTTTTCATTGAATAAAGCTTTCTATCATCATGGGTTCTAATTCTAAAGCGCAAGTTTAGGTGCTTTTATAATCATCCCATTGTTTACCTAAACAACAAAAAGACAACGTTATAGAAGAAATGCATGATTCATTGTTCAACTGTGCTTAGTACTTTATCAAATGTGCTTAGTCCAATTCATTCAACATAATAAAAGTGTGCAAAAAGAGAAATGATCTAATTCGACGAACAGTATTAAGAAAAAGTATGTTAAGCAACTCGTGACTCGTCAATTTTCGTGTTTAATTAATCTAGCATACCAACTAACAATAGCCCCTGTTTGGTTGGAGAATAAAAGAAGCTCATATTTAGTATCAATTAAAATCAATAAATTGCACTGGAATAAAATAAAATCCCTAAATCTTCGCTTAAAAAATACATGACTTGCATTCGAGGTATTTATAGTAGTGTGGATTCTTCATCACGCATCTAGCGATTATTTCCCGCCTGCTTGGCGGTTATCATCCACGTGCTGACAGTTGGCCAGTTAGGTTTGGAACGAGGGACATCGGACTTGCGCTTGAAATAACTGTCAAATGGTCGTGTTCCATGAATCATGTGTAACGATTGATCGATCAACCATCCATCATGGTAGTCGATCGACCTACTATTCATTCAAGGAAACCAATCGACTACTAATCACGTAGAGTGCTCACATTAAGTTTAGTTGACTGCTATCAATTGAGTTTCCTAGTATCAACTACTTTGTCACCACCTAGTTATGATTGTTCACTTGCTATCCTCTAGGTAGACTTCATTCTCTTAGGAAAACTACAATCAACTAGGTAGAATACATTCTGCTAGGTACCCTACCATCAACAATATTTGTCTAACACCAAATAGTTTGTCTAAAACAAATTACTTTGCTAAAAATTGATGATCATTGTTCAGACTTTTTTCGTCATTTAGCATCATATGCCCCTCGCTCATTAAGGGTTATTTTTATTGAGGAGTAGTGATAAGCGTATTTTATGCACTTATTTCCATCCTAAAAGTAAGATTTTATATGCTCGTTTGAAAATATTTGATATTGATTTCTTTATTATATGTTTATATTTTAGAAATAATCCCAAAATCGAGAAAATAGAGTAATTGAAGCAAAATCAAGTTAATTGGATGATTAAAGAGCTAAATTGTACAAAGGAAGAGTTGATGACGTCAATCATAGTGCAAATTGAAAGAAAAGTCAAAGAAAGAACCATATTGGAAGAAATTAGAAGTTCAAGGACTAAAGTATACAAATCAAATGAAGAAGGACCAAGTTGCAAATACTCAATGATTGATTCGGACCATGATATGATACTTGAAAATTTCTAGGAGTCAATTGGATGCAATTAGAAATAAAAAAGGAATGAAATGTGATAAGAATATTACAATAAATTGATTTCAATCACACAAGATTTTTGGGAAGATTTTTAGTCGGACTTTGAGACCTTATTAATGGGAAGTAAACATTCGAATTGGGAAAATTCTATTTTAGAAAGAATTGTATCCCTTTAAGTTATTTTTCTAACGCCTTTTGAATCATCTCAATTAGATAAGGGAATAGAAAGATATGATCAATATACTAAATGCTACACAGTGACAAAAAGATTTTCCGCGAAGGTAACTTTCCTTATTCGGTTGGAACTCTTTTTGGAAGCCATTTTGAATGTGATTTTTAGCCACTTTTCAAATTCTAAGAATAAGGAACAATAGAAACACATTGAGGGTTCCCGAATTGTTATATTTCATGCCAAAACACAGTCGAAGTCCTATGGGATCCATGCAATGCCAAGAACAATATTGAAGATACAATTGTAAAAAGATGAACGGGGTGACATCCAATTATTTTTCTTGTTATTTATTTTCTATCATGTATTTAGACTAGGATTTTAATTGTTAGAATTGTAATGAAGTCTTGATATTTTGATTCCATATTTTGACTTGATATTTACATTATGCAATTTATGAGTTTGGTGCAATTGATATGTGTTCTTTATTTTCATGCAATTAATTAATCACTAGTTATATGAGTTTGTGGTAATTTTCTATGTTCAAAAGAGTAGGAGATGATTAGAGTTGTATCAATTTCCACAAAGTCCGATAGGGGAGAGAAATATACCCATATACTTTGTGTTATTGATGAGAATCAAGGGAGTCAATCAAGTCAAAGTCAAACAAGTCAACCATCGATAAGAATACCGGTGGGGCCTATGACAAGATCCAAGGCCAAAGAGGTCCAAGAGTCGATGGCGGGACTCATTTTCAAGCTCCGAAATCAAGTCCACATGGAAGAGAGCAATATTGAGGTCAATTGCCTAATTTTGGAAGCTCAGGACATTTCGGTCGACCGAAAGTCACTCCGGTCGACCGAAACTCTGCAGGGATTTTAGAAATAGCCTCAGGCGGGTTCGGCTGAGTGGTGTATGACCGAAAGTTCCATTCGGTCGACCTAGTGGTCGACCGAAAATCCCCGAACTCAAAAAGCGGGGTTTTTTGTGCAATTTCTCAAACTTTTGTTTTGAACTTGTGTATACATATTGTATCCATCTCAAACCCTAGCTTAGTTTTGGACATGAAAAAGACTCCATTGGAGAGCATTTAGAGAGGTAAAAATTCCTTTCTTTACTTGTAACTATTCTTGAAATTTTCTTCAACTTATATATTGATAATCTATCTTGTGTATTTGTTGTTGTTTATTTCACAATATCTTGGTATTTGTCTTAATCTTTCCATTGGGCTAGGGTTCACTTTCCTTAGAATTTTGGTTGAGTTAAACTTGGGTCAAGATTCTTCATTTATTACCATTTTTAGCTTTCTTGGTTTGATACAAAAATTGTTGTGTGAATTTTTAGTTTAATCACCAAAGGGGTTCGCATCATTTGGTGTCAAAGCTTGGCTCTAAAATCGGTAGTCCTATTTTTACATTTCTTGTTGTTGTTCTTGCTATTCAAAAAAAAAAAAAAACGAAAATTGAGAAAAATTGGAAATTGTGTATGCCCATGAATATTTCATGATTCCTACATATTGAGCATTGTTGTTATTATCAATTTGAAAAATTGTTGGGGTTACATTTGAACAAGCACTTGAAAATCCTAAACTATTCAAGTTTGCAACCTAAGTGTTTGACAAAAGGTTTCAAAGAGTGTTTTCTTATTGAATCATACCTTTCAATTATCAAACACATTCCTAGTTGAATTCCTTGCGTCTTACATCAAGTTTATTGTGACTATACCCTTGAAAATCTTGTTGATCTAGTTCAATTCCTTACTTCCTTGTATAATAGCAAGCAACTAAATTCTACTTGCTATTGTGTAAATTCTTACTTTGCTTCCTTTATTGTTTGTGGAATTTGTACTACACAAGAATTGAATTCTCAATTTAGTTGAATTACGTTCCTTGGAAAGTTTGGGTAAGAAAGTGAGTGGTAAAAGGCAAGAGTGGTGAGCTCATTAGAGGGAAAAAGCCTAATTGAGTGAAACACGAGCCAAAATATTTTGTGAGGACACTTGCACACTTACACTTCATGGCTAATACACATACTTCAAGTGAACAAGATTCTAATGCACAAACTCAAGAGTTGAGGGATATGATACAAGCTCTCACGATTACCATGGCGGATATGGGGGGAAGATTGGAGGGTAGATTAACAAGGTTGGAGACTAGGAGGGAAACTCCACCCCCAAGGGATGATAATGTTAGGAGGGGTGATAGGAGAAGACCTAGAGACGAGTATGAGGATGATGATGTTGATGTTGATGATGATGAATTGGAGAGTGAAGGGGGTAGTGACCAAAATTGGAACATGGGTAGGAATAGAGGAGGTAGGAATGTGAGGGGATTTGGTCGAGGTCATGGGAGGAACCCTAGGGGTAGGGATGGAGTGGATGATAATCTTGAAAGTATAAAGATGAAAATTCCTTCTTTCCATGGGGAGAGTGATCTGGATGCGTACTTAGAATGGGAAAGGAAAATGGAATTGATTTTTGAATGTCATAGGTACTCCGAGGATAAAAATGTTAAGTTAGCGGTAGTGGAGTTTACCGACTATGTCTTAACTTGGTGGGATAATTTGTTGCTCACTAGGAGAAGGAATCTAGAGGGTAGTGTGGATACTTGGGATGAATTGAAGAGTCTTATGAGCAAAATATTTGTACCAAGTCACTACTATAGGGGGCTCTATCAAAGGTTACAAACCCTTACTTAAGGAACTAAAGGGGTTGAAGATTATTACAAGGAGTTGGAGAAGGCCTTGATGAGGGCTAACATAGAGGAGGATAGAGAAGCCACTATGGCTCGATTTATGAGTGGATTGAATAGGGAGATAGCCAATGTGGTGGAATTACACCATTATGTGGAGATGGAGTAGTTGATACACATGGCCATTAAAGTGGAAGCTCAATTGAAGAAGAAGGAGCAATTTAAAAGAAAGGGACAAGAAAATATTTTTGGGGGGTCCTAGTTCCAATTGGAAGTCTAAGTGGGGGAGTTAAAAGGTTGATAAAACACCACTTAAGGACAATATTGAAACCTCCAAGCGGAAGGAAGTGGGTTTCGTCAAGGATAAACCAAAGGTTGTTCCTACCGCTTCTAGGAGTCGGGATATTGAATGCTTCAAATGTAGAGGACGGGGGCATTATTATCGAGAGTGCCCTAACAATAGGGTGATGATTATTAAAAATGGGGAGTGGTACTCGGAAGATGAAGAGGACAAAGAGAGAGTGCAATGTGGGGGAAATAGTGATTGCGAGGAAGAAGAGGTGGAGGGAGTTGTTAGTCCACCCAAGTCTTTAGTCACCATTAGATCTCTCAACACTCAAACCAAGGTGGATGAGGCGTCTAAGCAAAGGGAGAATATTTTCCACACTAGGTGTCTTGTGAGGGACAAAGCTTGTAGTTTCATCATTGATGGGGGGAGTTACACCAATGTAGCTAGAACTAGTATGGTGGAGAGGTTGGGATTACCTTTAATGCCACATCCTAGTCCTTATAAGTTACAATGGTTGAGTGATTATGGTGAGTTGAAGGTAAGCAAACAAGTACTACTTACTTTCAACATTGGGACATATGAAGAGCAAGTACTTTGTGATGTGATTCCCATGCAAGCTACACATATATTATTGGGTAGGCCATGGCAATATGATAGGAGAGTATTGCATGATGGTAGGAAAAATAGGTATAGCTTCCAAATGAATGGGAAGCCTGTAACACTCCTACCTTTGAGTCCGGAAGAAGTTTATAAAGACCAATTGAAACTCAAAAGGGAGGAGGAGGAGGAGGAAAAAGAAAGAAGAAAAAAAAAGATGGAGTTGAGTAGAGGACAAAAAGAAAGTGAAAAAAAAAGAGGGGAGAAAAGTGGTGAAAAAAATGAGGGAGTGAAAGAAAAAAGAAATAGGGCAAAAGATGTTGAACAAAAAATGAATTTTTATGCTAGTAAAGGTGATGTGGAGAGAGTATTAAAAGAAAATCATTCCATTCTTTTGATGGTGTATATGGAGTCTCTCCTTACACTTGATGAACCTCACACTTCCCTCCCCAGTTTAGTTACTTCTTTGTTGCATGAGTTCGAAGATGTCTTCTCGAAGGAGATTCCTAGTGGACTTCCACCCATTAGGGGCATCGAGCACCAAATTGATTTCATTCCCGGAGCCGTCATTCCAAATAGACCGGCGTACCGAAGCAATCTGGAAGAGACCAAGGAACTCCAAAAACAAGTCGAGGAGTTGATGAGCAAAGGATATGCTTTAGAATGTGCGTTGATTTCCGTGCCATTAACAACATAATGGTAAAGTATCGACACCCTATTCCTAGGTTAGATGATATGCTAGTGAATTGCATGGTTCTTGCATTTTTAGAAAAATTGACTTGAGAAGTGGATACCACTAAATTAGGATGAGAGAAGGAGATGAATGGAAAACCACTTTTAAAACTAAATATGGTTTATATGAGTGGTTGGTTATGCCCTTCGGTCTCACTAATGTACCAAGCACTTTTATGAGATTAATGAACTATGTTTTACGTGCATTCATTGGGAGATTTGTGGTAGTTTACTTCGATGATATTTTGATTTATAGTAAGAATTTGAATGAGCATATTGAGCACTTGAGGAGTATACTTTTGGTTTTAAAAGAAGAAAAATTGTATGTTAACCTCAACAAGTGTAATTTTTGCATGGAGAGTGTCGTCTTTCTTGGATTTGTAGTTAGTACTAAGGGGGTAGAGGTCGATGAGGAGAAGATCAAAGCCATTAATGAATGGCCCACTCCCACAAGTGTCACCGAGGTAAGAAGCTTTCACGGGTTAGCTAGTTTTTACCGTCGTTTTGTCAAGGATTTTAGTACACTAGTTTCACCACTTACCGAGTT